>JAUTXW010000914.1:0-600000 GCA_030620095.1 Kuschelorhynchus macadamiae | reverse complement strand
TACGTTGTACCTTAATATTTTTGGTTGAGGAACCTTTTATTACTCTCTTATGAGGATTTAACTGCACTTGACCACCTAGCATATCTTTTTGATGGGACAAACTTTACGAAATGACTAATAAGAAACCCTTTACCATCAAATAAGGTAAGATAACCCAATTTTATATTCACTAAAATGTGATATATTTTCCCTGTACATATTTTCTTGTATTTTGCCATATTATTTTTTATAGATTATGTTCTAACCTCTAGCTTAGATATAGTTTCTCGGCTATCACTAAGGTCTTTTTGTTTATATATAAAAAGGGATTCTTTTTTTGTTACTTAGTTCTCTTATTAAAAAGTAAATACAAGGCCACAGAGTTATTTTACTTAATGAAATTAAGAGCTATGGGGACACTCTTGCTTTCCCTTTGATTTGGGTAGCAAACAATGTATTCAATAGTACTTTTCATTTTCTTAAGATATGTGCTGAATGTATATATAGCTTATGTTTGTTATAATTGTTAAGTATATTTCTGCAATACCAAAAGGTCTATTTGTAACCTCCATAAGCCAATTGTTATTTAAGTTTGCATAAAGTAAAGAATAATAAGTGTTTTTCAATACAACTATTACAGGTGTATGTTATAATTAGGAAAGAGGCCTATATACCTATAAAAATCACTTTAATTTTCATATTTCTTTGAAGACCGAAACAACCTTATAAGATGTAAATACATGCAATTTGGCAAAATTGAACAATATTGTATCAGTGATTTACATTTTCTGTCTGTAATACCTTATATTAGCTTACTTATACTGGAGTAATGACATTTTGTATTGATATTTACAAGATTTTAAGGGTGGATTCTTGTTACTATTCACTATAGGGGCTTATATTTTGTATATAATGTTAAGGGATTGTAGTTGATAATATTATTTATCGTAATAGAAATGTACGAGCCTAATATTTTGAATTTCTATAATAGAATGACTTAAGATTTTTTGTAATTTGGGTAAATTGGTTTAAATGAAGTCAAGCTGGGAAATATTGACACATTTTTGTTTTGAATTATTTTTTATTTGATATACTGGGTGTTGAGTTGTTAAACAGACCTATATACTTTTATTTGGGGTGTAAATCTTAGACGTTTGTACTATTCTAGGGTTTTTTTTTTCTTCTTCTCCCTCCTCTTCTACTTCTTGTTTCTGTTCTCCTAACCAGAGTTTGAACCTGGATGTGTCATTGTAAGTGGAGCAGAAGTCTGTTACCTAGTACTTAAGTTTGTACGTACCCAGTTTTCCTGCTGGAAATGTCTTCGATGATACTTACATCATAGACTGCTGGTTTAAGTCACCGATGCTGATAGACAGATAAGTATCTTAATTTTAACATCCCTTGTGCTGAATTGACTTTATTGTTTATTGCTGATCAACTTTATGACTTTTTCTGCTTCTTTTGAGTGTAGAGTATACGTTTTGATATAAAGTTCTAACTACTGCTGGTGTGCATAAACCATGATTATTGGTGTTGTCAATAAGATTATTTTTACTTTATAACTCATGCTGATACTCAAATGTCACATTATAAGTTTAGGACACAATAATCTATAGGTTTTTGTCAACATTTGGACGTATAGTAGGCTTTAAGATACAGAACATCACAGTATAAGTTTATGACACAATAGTCTATAGGGTTCTGCCAACATTTGATAGTATAATATACTTTAAAATTTTTGGTGTTGTTTTAAAGTGTGATCACATCTTGAAATTTTAACTTATAAGATCTAGTTGTATATAGGAAGTGTTATAGACAGGTAACACTACTGGAATATGTGATGATATTTATGATTTATTGTATTTACTTGCTTTAGAAAGGTATTTTGATATAAAACAATGGTGTCACTTTGTTAGGTAGTATTGGTGATTGGATTTGAAACTGAGTTATATAAATTTTTCTTGTTATTTGCTTGCTCTTAGATTCACATAATACCCTTTTCTTTTATTCTATTATTGTTAATGGTATTTGAATTAATGAAATTAATTAATTGCTTGATTATTTTGCATCTTTTGACAAATTTTTACTGTTATATCAAATTGTTCGGCAAATTAAAACAACTTAAAGATTTTCTCTATAAACATTTACCTGTCATTAGCTGATTGAAAATTTCTTTTCTCATCCGTATTACTTTATTTTCAGGTTTTATTGAACATTTAGTTTGTTGTTTTGTGATTCTTAAAAGATAGTGACGATTGCACAAAAAGCTGCGATCCTGGGAACTTGTCATATCGTTCGTCGCTATTTGTTGCAAAAACTATAATTTTGTTCTTTAAAGAACAGATTATAGTTAATATCCGAAACAAAACGTGATCAACAAAATAAAATAAATCGGTATTAAAAAAAAATTACAGACTACCCAAAGTTTAGTATTTCCAAGCCCCTTCGATTGCACGAGGCATCTTCAGGGACCTTTCCTCCACGAGTGTGTTTTACTGTTCAGATCTTCTGGAGTAAAGATCCCTGAAGATGTCTCGTGCAATTGAAGGCGAAACGTCGGATAGTAAATCCAATTTGACACGGTCTAATCGCAAGAACCATGATTTCTTAATTTTTTAGTAATCCGTAAATAAAACCGTTGCATGTCATCAAACTGCTGATTACGTTTAAGAGGAGATGTCACCATTGAAGTAACAACCAATGGGTTGGCCGTTGCAATGATTCCATTGTAGTGGGAGAGAGACAAAGACAACAGGAAAACGGGTAAATTTAAAGTGTAGGGCCTTTAACTTTATTTAAAGCCAATGGTAGGACCAACGATTTTTTAAATCACTATAACTTTGAGATAACCACAAGCTAATTTTGGTTTTACTTTTTAAATATACGATTTAAATAGTTTAAAATATTTTGATTTATGCAGATATATAATAAAGAATATTAGTATAATGAAGAAATATGTACTTCAGCCGGAACGTTTATTTTTTAATTTACTTTATTTTCCATTATGTATCTTTTTCATTAAATATTTAGACACACTTAACTTTAGGGTTGCTGCTACACGCTAAAAAAATATATTTTACTTTCTAGTAAATATTTTTCATAAAATATTTCATTTATTTCTCTATGAAACGTTAAGGGTAGCAATAACCCATTATGTTCTTGTTCTTGTTCAAAATAGCGTATCAAAGATGCTACCAGTTCTTGGCTGCGACTGTCTAACAGCCTTGGCAGTTTGCAAAATTATAAACAGAAGTCAGGAAAATATAACACTAAATGCACAAAGCTGAGAAAGCTAAAAATATCGCAAGTCCCAAAATATGGTATCAGATGTAAGCTCTAAAAAGTTTAATGAAATGTCAAAATGTGAAGAAATAAATCACGCTAACACCGTGTTTACTGCGAACATCATAACTGTATCTGTGTCTGTCTTCCTTCATCGCGCTTACATTACAGTTACATTTATCCAATGGTATTACAGCAACCACTTAATTGCGTCATCGATTACGTGCAAAGGTTTTTATTTTGCATGATGTATACTTATGTTTTTATAGCCAGTGGCGAGAAAAACTCCATTTTGTTTGCAAAAATGGATAAAAAAGTATTCTGCTGAAGCATAGTTTATCTTTTTTTTGCATCTTCCTCTTTTTAGTTAAGAAATAAATCTAGGTTTTTTTTTCTAAATTAGCATCTTTTATACCTTTGACCAATTTAATTGGACACTATCTAGGCTTACGAAAACGCAAGGGCGCGCTTATTTTGAAGTTATAGATCATAAAAGTTCGAGAAATAGAAAAAAGTGTAAGCGATATTTTTTAAGGGGTTTAAAAAAGTAAAAAAATCATATTTTGATTACAAAATCGATAACAGTCAAACTGAAAACAGAAATAGGTGAAGTAAATATTCTAACATTGAAAAATCATGGAAGTAATTGATGTAGATACCTAATCTACACTACTATACATATTTAAAATAAAATTGAGGCGATGTTCCAAAAAACGGCGAAACTTCTGTTATTTAACTTTTTGTTTCAAAACCATGTTCGTCTCCCAAGTAGCACAAATTAGCTGATGAGCTTTTTTGCCTAACATTTATCCATAAAAAACACATAAAAACCAGAGATTTGTCAAATTTTGGCAAATGATTCTTGGTTTGTTTTCTAGCCATGAAAGCTCGCTTCAAATTAGATTTTTTGGCTCCAAAAGTAGCAGTTTTAATGTAGATAGGCTATAGCATAATTACTTGGCCAAAAAATATCTTTTATAGGATAATTAAACCTCCAAATTTTTTTTGTAATATTGGATGGCCAAAAAGTAGAAATATTTGTCAATTTTGCTGCCACAATATAACCAGATATATTCTAGTAAGTTTGAATTAAATTATAGTAAGCAAAACTGTTTAAAATGCCAGAATATTGCATTTTTAATCTATAGAAATCGAGGTCAAAATATAATCATCAATAAGTAGGCATTTTTCCTAAAAGTCAACCGAACATATTTTAGCAAGTATTTAAGTTTAATTATAGTAATAATAGGTATATAAGAATGCCAGATTATTACATTTTAACACAACAAAAATTGAGAGGAAAAAATATGGCTTTTATTATCATATTTTACTTTCAAAATTAAACTAAAATTGGATAGTTTTATTTCGCTTATTTTTGCTTTAATATTGCCAAAAAATTCCACATTTTCAAATTTACGTTTATAACCTATAAAACTATACTTAACCAAACTGAAGATTTATTTAGAAAAACGAAATATAAATTATTTACCATACAACATGTCTAATAAAAAGATTAAATATTTCACCACATATTATAGAAAAACGCCGAATTGGGGTAATCGTCGTTTGATTTTGTTACGCTGGCTCCTGTGTCTTAAATTAGCCATTTTTTAGCGAATACTAAAGGCAAACCAAGTAGGCATTAATTTTAGTAAATGTTGCCACATTTGAAAATTATTCCCATTTGATAAATATTTGCTCACAAGGTGGCCAATTTCAAGGAATATTTGCTTAAAAAATAACCCAAAGCTTTTTATGATCCGCCATGATTGAAATTAAAATTAAACTAATTTCCTAGCAGCCATTACTTGACCACTTTAAACAGACATATTCTTTCTACCAATAAAAACGTATTTTCATGCATGTTTTTTTTTACGTTTTAATGAATTTTCTTAGTAAATTACATCTAAAAATAAAGGAAATTGTAGAAAACGAAATGTTTAGTTTCAAGAAGGGGCGCATGTTCTACATGCCTATCTTAGATTATTTTAACAGTAAGTTGCGACGCAAGTGTTTTTTGTCCCCACCTACCGTCAAATGAATATTTGACACAATAAGTCATAGTGTACGTATTTCTAGGAAACCATGATTTGTTATGTTTGCATTTCCTCTTAGCTCATAAATTCTTACACTGATTAGCTCTATTAATACTATTTCTACATAATTTGAAACAATTGATGATTTATCATATAAACAAAGAAAAGGAAAAAAATGAGAAATTATTTAAGTAAATTTCGGAAAAAATGTTACTCAAATTTCGGCTAATTTTTTAGCCAGAATCAGAATTTAGCTAAAAAAGCTCGATTTTAAAGTTAAAAAGTAGCTAATAAACCCAACCGTAAAATCAAAAGAGTGGGTCGTATAATTGCCAATCGGCCATTTTTACCCCATTATGGCCGAATTTCCCCACTTTAGCCATATTTCCGTCTTTATACTGTAATAGAACTGCTATTTTGGCTAGCAATTTTAGATAATTAGCCAGAGATATTAGCAAATATCACAACATTTTAGCCCATATTATATTATTATATGTGCTACCTGGGCTGGTATACAGAGTAGACCAAAAAGGTGGAGGCACTTTGGCAAGTTTCCTGTTAACAGGTCGAGAAATGTTATAGAGGAGAAGTGATAACTTTGAACTCCCTAAAATTTTTAAATATGAGTTTCATCGTTCTATGTAACTTTAAGTGTCGTAATTTATTAAAAATATATATATTTTTTGACAGCTGTCATAGATATTAATCAAATCGTATATAGCCGAAACATAAAAACTTAGTCAATATCGGGAGTTTATAATTAAATCATAGCCGTACGAAAAAATGGTTAAAATTGGTTATATTATCTTATAAGTGTCAGGGCTTGAGCCCCCCCAAAAGTCGATGTCTAGTTGCGCCACTGATTATAGCCGGCAGATTTTGGACTAAACAGAAGGCCCATATATTAACTTCAAATCTACGGAAATTTGACTAAAACCTTTTCAGAACGTATTTCATATTTGACCATAAAATCACAATAAAGAAATAATATACGGACAAAACGTCGGACCATGCCATGTCTTTTATGTTAAACCGATATTTAAATTTCTAATACTTGACATAATTCTTTCTTAAAACTATAAATGCTCCCGCTGCGTGGTTTGATATACGATCTTCTTCCGAATATGAATTCCAATGGCTTATAAAATATCTTCCGGAAAATACTTGGAAAATTTAAGGTACCTTTAATATATGAAAATGTGTTCCTCATGCAAAGACCGAGTTTAAGACCAAAGGGTAATTGATTCTTTATGTAAATAAAATAATTTGCAGGCGGATAAAGAATTTTCCATTATCAGTTATTGAAGAATTGCCTGGGAGCTTCAAACTAATTTTTAAAGGAAAAAATCGGTAAATTTCTTTACCCGGAAGTCCCCTCGTTTTGATTGTTTTCCATTTATTAGAAATAGCGAAGTGTGACCCAATTTGGTTCAGTACATAGTCACAGTATATATGTGTCTTGTCATTTTTAGTTGTTCCATCATATTGGATTCCTACCAATATTTTACCATTTTCTTTCTACGTATGCTACACTTGACTTTTAAGCATAATAAAATAAATTTAATAAATAGTTTTTACATTGACACATACCTCCATTTTGCTACGTCATATTAAATTCGTAACAGTTTATGCCATTTTCACATCTAATTTTTCTGCAAAATCAATTGAACAAGATTTTTTTACATTGATTTTTTAAAAATTTTATTTGGCCGCCATTTTGTTTCGCCATCTTAAATTGAAACCCTTATTTTCAGTCTTTACCTACTCCGCTGGTCCGCAGATACTTCCCAGATATTAAATTTCTGACTGGTTCTCGTTATCGATCCTCTTGTTGTTATGTTGAAGTGGTGTATTATTTGGGATTAGGACCCAGTAAAAAAACGAAAGCCTTTTTTTTAAATGTCGACGTTTCGCAACTTTATTGTTGAATCCTCAGAAAACACGTTTTGTATTCTACATGAAATCCATATTATCAGTCTTTACCTATAGTATAGGTATATAGCGCATTACCTTTCTGGAATGACGTCACGCTGGTTTCAAATAACGTATTTCTTATATTATTTATATTTCAGCGATGATTTCTAACCTAAACGTATGCAGTGATGTAGAATATAAATTCTTTCATCTTAGCGTTCAGCACTGGTTAAAGCGAATTTAAAATTGGCATTTTCAGTACTGTAAAAATTAACACTCTTATTGCCATAAAAAACCCTCATTTTGCACACTTAATACAAAAATAACTATTATAACTTCAAAAACTAAAATTATTTTGTAAATAAGACTTTACTAATATAAATTGTTTCATCTTAGTCTTATTCTTTGTTTGCAATGTAATAAATTGACGCCAGTTACCCATTTTCATCAAAATTATTTTAATTCTCAATTACAGACAATACTGAAAAAATATTAAGAAATTTACCTCCAGAATGTTTCAAAAACAAAAAGAGGTAAAAACAAAAATCACAGATTACTTAAAGAACAAAATAAGAGATATGATCTATTGCGTGTATGCTAAAAATGAATATGTTACAATGCAGACTTTGCTTTAAAAACTAAAAGAGAGAAATTAATGTATAACTAACTAACTTTAAAAATAAAAACTACTCACCTTCACTGTCTTCAGAATCAGAACTAAATTCTTCATCGTCACTGCTGTCTTCGTCGGTACTAATTACAAGTGGCGCAATGTCTGAAGCATCACATATCTGTATTGTCTTCCAAGCTTCTTGGATTACCCTTTCTGTGTGGCTGACATAATTTTTCCAATGCTCTGAAGATACTTCATTTATCGCTTTTTCCCACATGGCCAAAACTTCCGATGGTGTCCCCTTCAGACTAGCAATGTATTGGTCGTATTTCCTCTTACACTCAGACCATACCATTTCAATAGCATTAAGTTGACAATGGTATGGAGGAAGTCTTAGTATTTTGTGGCCCAAAGGTTTCACATATTCGTCAAGGTAGAATGTTTTTTCAATGTTACAATTTTTTTCTACATGCTCCATATTTCATCCTTCATGGCCCTCTCTGGGAAGTCAATGTTCTTTTCTTTTAACCATCCAATCAATCTCTGCTTTGTCCATGATTTTCTTGGAATATCCTCTAAAAGGCCGGAATGATAGCTTGCGTTGTCCATCACTATCAAACTTTTTGGAGGAAGATTTGGTACCAGCTGATTTTTAAACCAATTTTCAAAATTTTGCTTGTTCATATTGTCATGATAATCTCTGCTGTTTAGTCCACTTTTAAATATTAAACTGGCCCCCTTAATAAATCCTTCCTTTGATCCAGCGTGAACTACAATATATCGATGACCTTCACTAGCTTTTTTAGAACTTGTAGACATAGTGTTATCCTGCCAGCTGTTTCTAAACGAACCTTTACTAAAAATCCAAGTCTCGTCAATAAATACGGTGGTATAAGCATCTTGTCCTAGATTTTGATTTTTGACATATTCCCTCAAGAAATTGATTCTCTTGTGGACGATGTGGGGCAAATCCATCAGGTATTTTCTATTATTTGATTTCTTCCACTTAAAACCAATACTTTTTACGTATTTTCTTAGCGAGGTGATGGAAAAATTAAAATATTCATTTATCTCTTTTAGTTTTTTAAGCAAAGTCTGCATTGTAACATATTCATTTTTCGCATACATGCAGTAGATCGTATCTCTTATTTTGTTCTTCAAGTAATCTGTAATTTTTGTTTTTACCTCTTTTTGCTTTTGAGACATTCTGGAGGTAAAGGATTCATCGCTCGTTATTCCTCTTTTCTTAATATTTATGATTGTTGTATGGCTAAGTTTTGTTGCATTTGAAGCTCGTTCAATTATATTATCAGTTTGCGGAAGGATTCCATTTTTAGCTTGTTTTTTTCCAATTGAAAAAAAGCCAAGATATTCAAAACTATTAGCTGTGATTGCTTATTATATCTTCGCGGCATCTTGCAAAAGTTTAAAAAGAATCACAACAAATCAATGTCAATTTTGACGAATATATTCTGAAAGACACATAACCAAAACCGGCATTGACTGTTGTAAAGAAACGACAATGAGTTTTTTCAAAATGTTTTTGTCACTGTCAGTTAACATAAATCAAACAAAAATAACCAAAAATGACGTCATTCCAGAAAGGTAATGCGCCAACTATACTCCGTTGGTCAGCAGATATTTCCTAACCCGAAATAATACAACACTCTAACAAAAAAAGATCGTCTACGAAAACTATTTAGGTACTTAATATCTGGAAAATATCTGCGGTCCAACGTAGTAGGTAAAGGCTGATAATATGGGTTTCATGCAGGATATAGAATCTATATGTGTCCTGAGGATGTAACAATAAAGTTGCGAGACGTCAGCAATCTAAAAAAGTCTTTTGTTCTTTACTAAACCCTAACTCCAAATAATACACCACTCTAACATAACCACAAGAGGATCGTTAACGAAAACCATAGAAACGTAATATCTGGGAAATATCTGCAGAAGAAAAGAGTAAGTAAAGACTGATAATAAGAAGTTCATGCAGTATATAGAAACTATGTGTCCTGAGGATGCAACAATAAAGTTGCGAAATGTCGACTATTTAAAAATAGACTTTTTTTTTACTGGACCCTAATCTTAAATAATACACCACTCTAACATAACAACAAGAGATTATTAACGAAAACCATTTAGAAACTTAATATCTGCGGACCAACGGAGTAGATAAAGACTGATAATATGGGTTTCCTGTAGGACACAGGATCTCTATATGTGTCCTGAGAATGCACAAATCAAGTTTGGAAACGTCGAAAATAAAAAAAAATGCTTGTCTTTTATTTACTGGATTTTAACCCCAAATAATACTCCACTTTACATTGAATTGAAGGTAGAACATTGAACATTGTTCAGCCATATTGGATTTTTGTCAAAATATTACCAAAATTTGAAGTCAATGGGGTAAGTAGTATTTAAGCTATGTCGCCAACTGACAGATAGACCGGCAAACGGACCGAAGGAATTGATAAAACATGTTTTTTGGCATCAAGGGACGCTAAAACGTGAATATATGAGGGTGAATTTTTCACGATTACAAATTTTTTATTTAGTAGTAACTAGTAACTAGTTTCACTAGTTGACCACGATACCACAATTAGTTATGCCACACAATTTGCAATCATTAAGAAGTTTCTTGTTTTTAATTTTGTGTCGCCATCTTGAATTCGTACCAAAATTTTACCGGTTGATTCCAACATAATACTTAATGTTAACGCAAAATTTGAAATAAATTCGACAAGTAGCTTTTTCATAATAATTTCACTTAATATTTCACTAGGCCGCCATTTTGTTTTTGCCATACTCAATTTTTCCCAAAATATTACCAGATTATCCCCATATGACTCTTAATTTTTTATCAAAATTTGAAGTCAATCGGGTTAGTCCTATGACGCGAACCGACAGACAGACCGATAGACGGAATTGAAGAAACATAGTTTTTTTGGATCAAGAGACGTTAAAACGTGAAGATATATAAAACCTGAGAGGGTGATTTTTTCACGATAACAAACATTTTATTTGCCCGCCATTTTGAATTGGTACCACAGTTTTACTAGTTGACTTCTACACCACAGTTAACTATCGCATACTATTTAAAATCAATTCGTTAAGTAGTTATTCATGCTGAATTTTGAAATATTTTATTAAGCCACCATTTTGTTCCGCCATCCTGGATTCGTACCAAAATGTTACTAGTTTATTGCAACATATAACTTGATGTTTTTTGCAAAATTTCAGATACATTGGATGAGTAGTTTTTTATAAAATTATTTTTACATTTCACTAGGCCGCCATTTTGTTTTGCCGTATTGGATTCTTACCAAAATGTTACCAGGTCATTCCCATATAACCCTTAATTTTTGACCAAAATTTCAAGTCAATCAACTAGGTAGTTTTTTAGCTACGCCGCGGACAGACGGACAGACCGACGGAATTGAGAAAACAGGTTTTTCGTCATCTAAAACCTGAAGATCTGAAAAAATTTCGGAGAGATTTTTTCAGGATTACAATACTCCCCTTTTACGAGGGAAGTAAAAAACCTTAAATGAGCAAAACTAATAGCATTTTCTTTTTTGCTTTTTCGCAACTCAACAAAAATACCAACCCTTTTATTGATTGAAACAAGTATTTCAGAACATAACTCATCCCAACATGGTAGTGCTCGATACATAATACACTGACCTGCAAAAAAGTGACGAGCCAAATATTTAGATATATTTCGAAGCTCTAAAGCTTTTAAACGGTTTAATGCATTTTGTTGCGCTATGCTCCAGTTCAAAGGAAATTTCATAGGCAGTATATGCATGCTTTTATTACTTGGGTTCGTTTTATAATGATATTAGTCAAAGTGCAATGTGTACTAAACTTGGTTAAAAATCTCGAAAAATATACACCGTATATTAAAAAAATCCAATATATTGAATCCACTTTTCATGCTTCAATCTATGCCGCCCATGATTTTGGGCATAATTAAAAATTAATTTAGTAATTAGTTTTTGATTTGACACACACCGCGATTTTCTTACGTCATGTTGAATTAACACCAGTTTATTTTTATATTATATTTAATTTTTCTCCAAAATTTACAGTGACTTGAATAAGTAGATTTTTTTACGTACATTTTTTAACATATTATCACACACAGATTTACCAGCTACATCACACTTAATGCTTGCACAAAATTTAAAATTAATTTAATAAGTAGTTGTTTTCACACTTAGCCCCAATTGCACAACACTTAATTGCTGTTTAGAATATTTAACCGAGCTTTAGGATTTCACAAGCTGCTTACAGAAATCTAGGAACTCGTTGTCAAATTTGACATTGTATTAAACATTCTAAACTTTAATTGAGTTTTCTGCAACCGGGCATTATTCTTTAAATATTTTATAACGCCGCCATTTTGTTTTGCTATCTTACATTCATACCAAAATGTTACCAGTTCATTCTTATGTATATGTATGTAATTTAAAATAAATTGGATAATTAGGTTTTTAGTAATCATCTCTTAACGTTTCTCTAGGTTTTTTCAGGTTGAATTTTTAAATATTCTATTAAGCCGCCATTTAGTTCCGGCATCTTTTATTCGTACTAAAATTTTACGAGTTGATTCATACATAATACTCGATTTTTGTGCAAATTGGATAATTAGTTTTTTAGGTAATATTTTTTTTTACGTTTTATTAGGCTGCCATCTTGTTCCGGCATATTGGATTTTTACCAAAATGTTACGAAATTTGAAGTCAGTCTGATGAGTAGTTTTTAACTTATGCCGCGAACTGACAGACAGACAGGAAAACCGACAGACGAACCTACGGAATTTATAAAACATATTGTTTGGGATCTAGGGTCGCAAAAACGCAAAGATATTTAAGGGGGTGAGGAGACGAGAGGGTGATTTTTTCAGATTACGTAAATTTTATTTGGTCGCCATTTTGTTCCGCCATCTTTAATTAATGCCACAGTTTTACTAGTTCATCTCTATATTACAATTAGTTATTGCACACAATTTGAAATCAGTTCAATAAATAATTTTTTCAGGCTGAATGCTTAAATATTTTATTAAACCGTCATTTTGTTTCGCCATCTTGGATTCATACCAAAATTTTATACGTTGATTCCTACATAATACTTGAATTTTACACAAACTTTGAGATAAATTAGTTAATTAGTTTTGCCGCGAACTGACAGACAGATAAACCGACAGACGGACCGACGGACTTGATAAAATATATTTACTTGACTTGATAAATTATAAAACGCGACTATATGTAAAACCTGAAAGAGTGATTTTTCAGATTACAAAAATTTTATTTGACCGCCATTTTGTTCCGCCATCTTGAATTAGTACGAAGCTTTTACTAGCTCATCTCTATACTACAGTTAGTTATGCCACACAATTTGAAATCAGTTCATTAAGTACTTTTTTCAGGCTGATTTTTTAAATATTTTATTAAGCCGCTATTTTGTTACGCCACCTTGGATTCGTACCAAAATTTTACCAGTTGATTTCTATATATTACTTGATTTTTGTATAAAATTTGAGACAAATTGGATAAGCACTTTCTTAGTAATAAATTTTTTAACATTTTACTAGGCTGCCATTTTGATTTGCCATATTGGATTTTCAACAAAATATTACCACATCATCCCATATAACCCTTAATTTTTGACCAAAATTTAAAATCTATCGGGTAAGTAGTTTTTTAGCTATGCCTCGAACAGACCAACAGGTATACCGACACACAGACATTTTATGAAGGAAGTAAAAACCAAAGAAGTAATAACTTTTTAACACATTGTATCTTGAACATTTTTTCTTATTATTAGGTAAATAATCTTTTAAAGTTTTAAAGACGAATTAATTTAATAATAATAATGTTAATAGTTATACTAAATGGCTTTTATTGGGTATAAAATTTTGTATTCTAAATGTTTATAAACGTATAGGAGACGAAGTCTAGCTTTATTGTTACTCTACTTAATCTCGAGAATACTAATTTTAATTAATTTGGGGCAACTTTGGTTCGTCCACCGTGTAGAACTAGGATTTTTAGACAATGAAACATTTTTTTTACTTTTTCTATTATACTAAAATATTTTATAGAAACCTCTTTGAATTTAAATTTTGTCATACCGTTTGGTATGATTAATGCAATGTATACATTACAATCACTATTACTACTGTGTAATTCATACTAGCAGAGTTATCAAAAAATGTTTTAAACCGTCTCGAGTTTAAGGTGTAAGGATATTAAAAGTTAGCTACAGTTAAAAACAGCCTGCCTTGCTTTTCTAATATCCACCTCAATAATCATATTTTAGTTTTTGGTGATTTTTTTATTAAAAACATTTGTTTTTTGAATCTTAAACATTTTGTACGCTCTGTATACATTTTTGGTAACATTTAAAATAGAGGCATTTCTTTAATAGAATGTGAAGTAAAAAAAACATTATTTAATATAGACTGACAAAGTATTGTTTTGTTTCCAGACTTTTTTGACACCTTGTATATTTCTTTGATACCTACTTGTGCAAAAGTATTTAAAAAACCGGGAATATGGTATGTTATTATAACAATAAATAAGTTGAGGGTATAGACATAACCTTTAATCAATCTTTGGATATATTTGAATAATGACCGTTATAAACTTGCGTTTTACAATAAAAACAGATTAATACCCGAGATTTTCCATAAGTGAAGTTTCTAGTAATAAATTTAGGGAGTATTTTGTACTTGTGCCAATAAACGACCATTCACATTTGTTCTACTTACAACGTAGCTCATTCTTGAGTATATTCCCTCATAAAATATGCATTCAGCCCTCTTTATATCATCCTTAAGGAAGCTCACGAAGCTCAAATGTGGGACAGGACTCATATATCAAAGAAGTCCCTAAGGCTGGCATAGTTTTAAAAGACGTATTGCGTCTTGTATTAGAAATTTAAATGTCAGAAACGAATTGTTAATACTTTTGTTAAAGATAAAACCTATTTAGAGAAAACAAAACATATTTAGGTATAAATAAGTTTTATACAGGGTGCTTGAGAGATAATAGATTAAATAAGTTTGCCCACATACAAATTAGGTAAATATCTTAATATATTTACTGAAAAATAAATTATTTTATACAAACAACTCTGCTCAGTTAAAGGAAAAATGTAAGGCAATCCAGTTGGATGTTCAAAATATTTTCGGTTGTATCAGACATATTGGAACATAATAACCATGATAATAACTTAGTAAATCTAGTAGAACCTTGTCCTACATCAGCCTATTTCATTTTTCAAGGAACTTTTTATGAAGAAACCTCAGGAGCACCTATGGGGTTGAATTGGTAAATGTCTAATTAAGTGGAACATAATGGCGGTTTACTATATTTCTGTTAAGCAATAAAAAGAACTACTTACCTATTTTGTATAAAAACCAGTTGTGATATAAAATTTAACTTATGAGTTTGTTGGAATGAATCCAATATGGTGCCGTAATCAATTATTAAAAAAGCAGAGTAAAATAGCAATTACTTTATTGACCTCAAATTTTGCATAGGATTAAAATGAAAATATTTAACTGAATATAATATAACTGAATAAACCAGCGGAAAAAATCGATAAATTAGCCTTTATCTGTAACGTCCTTACTAACAAATACCACAATTTCGATATACATAGGTATATTAATTATACATTTATAAGTATTATATAAAATTGTGGTATATCTCTTTTCTTAAATTTGCATTAAAAATGTTTTGCCTATTTTCCTGATGAAGTACCTGTAAATTTGCTCATAGTGAAGGGTTTCTTTTTATTTAAAAAAGAGAAATATATTAGATACAATTTGTAAAAGAGGTTTTAAGCAGTATTATCTGTGTGTGGCGGAATAGAGTAAGTGTGGTAGCGTATATCATTTAAGGATATTGTTTCAACATTCGTTCCACTAAATCTAAAACACTGATTGAGATATCTATGTGATGATTTTGTTGTTTGGTCTCATGGACAGGAAAATATTCCCATATTTATGGACCATCTTAATTAACAACATCATAATATTAAATTCACAATGGAAATTGAATCTCATGGAATGATTTCCTTTCTAAATATACGTGTTCAAAGGAAGGAAAATGAACCATTCTGTATATTCAACACCGGCGTATACAAACAGATACTTAAATGCACATTCCCCCACCATCCAGCACAAAGGTAACTGGTTACTAACGCACTAGTAATTACAACCATTTTGATTTTTGATCAAGATTCTCTAAAATCGGAAATATCGAAACTGACTGAAGCTTTGAGAGGGAATATTTTTATATATGTCACGTAATAAATTAACACACAGTTAACTTATTTTTAATAATTATTTAAGTTTAAATTTAATTCAAATTTGGTCAAGATCATTAATTCAGCATATCTCTATTATATAAAGTGTTTTATTTTACCAAGTTTGAAGAAATTACATTTTTTAAAGAGTAATTTGGCAAAGGATAAAAATTATGTCACATCAAAGTTCTTATAAAAATAAAATTTCCAATTAATTTAGCAACAAATTTAGTCAAGATCTTTATATAGAGTGGTCTATTTTACTAAAGTTCCAAGAAAATACATTTTTTTAAGTTCAATTTGGTAAAGAATAGAGAAAGATATGTTTTCATATTTCACATCATATAAAAAAAAATAAAATTTCCTATTATTTTTAGTAACACACTACTTGTACATCTTTTCTTATTAGTCCAAATTGAATTATTTACTTCAACTTTAATACTTTTTAAATTATATTTTCGTAATCTAACATGGTGGAAATAAAAATAACTACTGAAACTACAAACTGTTACGTCTCCAAACTCTATGGTTTACTAAAAATACACAAACCAGGGGCTTCCATCAGACCTATTGTTAGTGCTATTAGTTCGCCGCTACAAAACCTGGTAAAATATCTTGCTGAAATTATGCAACTAGCTGTCGAAAAAGCTGATTCATTTGTAGAAAACTCGAAGCATTTCACTCGAATTATACGAGACATTGTTCTTGAAAAAGATGATATTACAGCAAGCCTACATGTCAAATCGTTGTATCCCTGTATTCCCATCGACGAAGCATTTTACAGGATTGCTATAAACAAGGATTTCCAGGTACATATAATACAACTCTCGAAGCATTGCCTTAAAATTACTTATTTTTCCATCAACGGGTAAATGTATAAACAAATAGATGGGGCAGCAGTGGGGTTCGCGCTATCAGCAGGAGTCGAGAATTTATTTATGATATACTTCGAGAAAGAAAGCCCAAATTACGGATTCATTATGTGCATAACATATTTATTATATGGTAACATGGTCATACAGAAAAAATTATTGACTGAAGTAAATTCAATCCACCCCAGAATACAATGTACTCTAGAGTACATCAAACTTTCATTTTTAGATGTTATGGTTACAAAATTGCATACCGGATATTTCGAATAAACCGTGTATAGAAAACCAACACATACAGATAGATTTTTAAATGCAAGATCACAACATCACCCAGCACAAATTGAGGTTGTGGCCAATACCCTGATATCCAGATCCGTGCGATTAACTGAAACACAGACAAGACAAAACGAAAATTGCAACACTGATCGCACCATAGTGACAGCTATTAACGCACAGAATCGGCAAAGCAACAAATAGTCTTACCATATGTCAAAAGCACAACAGACAGAATCAGAATAATCCTTAGGAAACACAACATACAAATAATACATAAGCCACAAACAACTATAGGTAAACTACTTGGAAACCCAAAAGATAAAATCAAACTGGAAAACCACGGAGTATAAAGTATTCCATTCCAGGACAGTGAAAAGATGTATGTGGGGGCTAACTAACAGGCGAATATCAGAAAGAGTGAATCAGCATAAACTCAGCATCAGAAACAAACAGACAACCTCATCTCTATTCCTACTTCATCAGGAAACCGGCCACATAATAAAATTCGATGGGTGTAGAGAGATTGCCAGTATAGAATTAGACAGGATAGAAATTGGAAAACAAGGTGATTAGAATAAAAGAAACGAATCCTTTAAAACTATTAATAAGTGCGTGTGCAGCCGATTGTGACTTCATATGCCTTACCGAAACAGAATACTTCTCCATTGCGGCGATGTTTGATTCAAATTACTCTGTATTTAGATCCGACAGAAGATATGAAGCCTTGGGATGCAATAAAGGAGGTGGCGTTCTAATTGCCGTGAAATCTGAGTTCGGTACAAGGCAGCTACCAGGCTCCGAAGACCTAAAGTTTGACGACTTGTGGATTCTGGCATAGATTTAAGAGACAACCATTAACATCCGTTGCGTTTAATTTCCTTCCAACTCAAGCCCCAAGATGTACAGAAAAATTCATCTTGGAAGAACTAAGGATAAAACATTTAATTTATTAGTTCAGGGAATTTTAACTCTCCAGTGGTACAATGGAAGATGGACGACGGTGCTCTGATCCCTTCCGATCTGTCCTCACTATCGGCGAACGCACTAGTATTGGGTAGGTTTCTCAATGAACTCGAGTAATTACAGAAAATATTTCAAGCTTCAAGAAAATTTAAACCATCTGATAGAACTAAGCTACCACTTATATGTATTCAGTATTTATGGTCGTTCGTCAAATCCCTAAAAAGAAGCCACGGAATTCCTAAAAACATGAAAGTCAAGAATGAATCAGAGGAGAACCCATAGGATATCGCCAACGCGAATGCGTTGTTCTTAACACGCACCACTTTACAGAGATCGAAGCGTGTAAGATGTTAAGTAATTTGGAAACGAGTACATTCGACGGATCGGACGGGATCTGGCCTAAATTTTTATAAAATTGTTGTGGCTCAATGGCAGACCCTTTAAGCATTATTTACCAGGTCTCATTCAATCGAGACATTTTCAAACTGTTTGGAAGTATTCGTGGATGACGCCTATTTTCAAGTCTGGAGCAAGGTGACATTGATAACTATCTCTGCTGCCCACCATGTCCAAAATTTGCGAGTATATTAGCACAGAGGAGCTTTTCTAAACCTTCAAGCATCGAATATCATCTAGACGGCATGGCTTTTTCAAAGGCAGGTCAACGGCAACTAGCCTGGGTGTCGTTCAAAATGACCTAGTCGGCAGTGTAGAAGAGGGCTATCAAGTGGACGTCGCGTCATCTACACGGATTTCCCGAAGGCTTCTGTTTCTGTTAATTTATTAACGATGTTACCTCCATCATTTAAAGTTGTCACTGTCTTATATATGCCAACGACTTAAAACTATATTGATTAACAATGTTAAGTGTTTGCAATCGAATATTTCTTAATGTAAGGTTATACGCGTTTACGAATGTACCCTTAGAATATTTTCTACGCAATCAACAATTGTCCACTAGAGGTGGTAAATAGTTTTAATGATTTGTCTGTAATATTTAGTAAGGATTTAAGTTTTAATTTGCACATAGACAATATTTTACTCAGAGCATTTAGAGTGTTAGGTTATACGTGATGTTAGGGCAACTAAATGTTTGTACAACTGTTTAATAAGAAGTATGCTAGAATATAACAGCATCACTTGGTATCCTAATTATGACTGTGGTATATATTGAATCGAAAATCTCCAAAATCGGTTTGCAAAAATTTTATTATATAAATTAAAATTTCCCTTCCAAGATCTACCATATGATAATTGAATACAGTTGGCTGGAATCGAAAGTCTCTCGCAATGTAGAAACAATGCTTTCGCTTGTTTTTTGTTTAAATTGGATAAATATGTAGTTTCGTAGACAATCAAAATTTAAGACATAAGCAAAAGAAATTACTTTACTTAAAGCCGAATCTGAAAACCCCAGAAAATATGTAATTTTCCTCTAAATAAATACAGAGAAACAGAATAAATTTTTTGTTAATCGTCGACAGTCTAAATTTACAGGAACTGTTCATGGAGGTCTCTTATTGCTAGAAAGCGTAGCTACATTTCCGACGTACGCTAATCTTAATAATAGATTTCATAGAGATAGAAATTTACTTTAATAAAAAATTGAATTAAAATATAATGACATTTCCGTCTAAATAAAATAGAAATTAGAATGTCTGAAACTTATCTGAATCTTATAAGAATTCTGGCTCAAAAAAACCTAGGTATGCGAATTAAGGTAAAAAAAAACTCATCTGCTAATCCTTTCTGAAAAGGGAAAATGGGGAAATGGCCCAAAGAAATCGACTTTCAGGAAGTGCTTCTATAATTACTTATCTCATGTTGCAGGCTAACGTGCCTACAATAGTTTTTAATATACACTACGCATCAAAATTAACGCACCACTATAAATTGTACAGCATTTCAATGTGGATTTTCTTGCGAACCGCTAAACGGATTTTGATGAATTTTTTTTTAAATGTAGATTTGTTTATCGCTAAAAACGACGCTATGTGAGTTTTTATTAAAATTTTAGTTTTGAGCATATACAGGGTCCATCAATGAGAGTAATTTTTCTTCAGAATATTTGAAACACCCTGTGGATCGTTTCAGCCTTAACAGCGGGTATACGCTTGATGCAAATTATAGTCCCATGTTTTCTTAACAATTTGGTTTTTGTTTCATGTCAATATCTCTATTTTTAAATGAAATACAGAGCAAAAGATTAAAGCGCACTAGTTTATTTTAACAATTCAACATCTTAAAATAGGGTGGGCCATGAAATGAACAAGTTTGACAAACTGTCATGTTTGTTTATTATGTGTCAATTTTATCTTTAAAAAGTGTTACAATTTTGGCTATGGAACGTCAAACAAGGAATTTGTCTTGTGACGACTGCGTAGCAGCAATTACATTGGCCGAGGAAGGATTAAGCTAGCGTGCTATAGTTGGGAGACTGGGAGTTTCTTAGTTTCTCATTCATCAATATTGCGCATTGTCCACCGTTTTGAGCAAACTAACGATCATAACCGACGCCATGGGCAAGGAGGGCACCGAGGAACAACAGTAAACCAGGATCGTTTCATTTGGTTACGTGCTTTAAGAGAACGTTTTGTAACAGCAAGAAATCTTCGGGTACAACTTAACGCTGCACATAACGTCCAAATAAGTGTATCCACTGTAAGAAGACGACTTGCAGAACAGAATTTAAGATTCCGAGTTCTAGCAAGGGGCTGAGGTTAAACGCAAACCATCGTAGAGCGAGACTGCAATTTGCCAGACAGCATGTAAACTGGAATCTTGAGGATTGAGAGCTAGTCTTGTTCACGAACGAGTCGACGTTTTGTTTGTACAGCTCCGACCGACGCGTACGAGTACTACGCAGGCCAAATGAGCGTTATTCACAGTGTAACATTCGTCAAACTACACTATTTAATGAAAGTTCTGTAATGGTTTGGGGAGGAGTTTCTTTGACTGCCCAACAGAACTTATTTCTTTACGTAGTAGCCCATTGAACAGTAAACGGTACATTATTGACATCTTATCCGAACATATTGTTCCTTTTGCTCCTTACATAGGCCAACATTTCTTGTTAATGCACGAAAATGTAAGACCCCACGTCGCTCGTATAGTGCTAGAGTATTTAGATGAGGTGGGTATTGAGACTCTAGACTGGGCTGCAAATAGTCTAGACCTCAACCCTATTGAACATTTGTTGGACATCATAGACATACAACTAAGAAACCATCAGCCCTTACCAGCCTCTCTTGACGACATTAAAAATTTTGTCACAAAGTTATGGAACGATATTGATTAAGAGCAGATTAGACGCCTTGTGTCTAGTAGTCGTCGATGTGAAGCCGTTATTCAGAGTAGAGGCGGAAACACGCGATATTGATATTCTCATTTTTTTCCTAATTTTGTCCTTGTTACCAATATTGTTATTATTGTTATTTTTATGTTGTTAAATTGTTAAAATAAACTAGTGCGCTTTAATCTTTTACTCTGTATTTCATTTAAAAATGGAGATATTGACATGAAACCAAAACCAAATTGTTAAGAAAACATAGAGCTATAATTTGCGTCAAGCGTATACCCGCTGTTACGGCTGAAACGATCCACAGGGTGTTTCAAATGTTCTGAAGAAAAATTAATCTCATTGTTGGCCCCTGTATATGCTCAAAACTAAAATTTTAACAAAAACTCACATCGCGGCGTTTTTAGCGATAAACAAATCTACATTTTAAAAAAAATTCATCAAAATCCGTTCAGCGGTTCGCAAGAAAATCCACATTGAAATGCTGTGCAATTTATAGTGGTGCGTTAATTTTGATGCGTAGTGTATAATACAAGAAAGTAATTGTAGGCAAGAAAAAATTGTGCTAATTACTTTATCAAATTACGCAAATAATGCTCTATATATACCATTTTAATTTTATTTTTGTGAACGGCAACATCGCGTTTCTCCTTGATTTACACGAAAACAATAATTTCCATTTCAGCAGACAGGCCTTTATTTAGTTTCCGTAGGCTCTTCCTGCAAATAAATACGTTTCCTCTACATAAAAATATATAAGTAGGAATATGTTAGTTCAATAGAAAAATGATTGTTGTGAAAACTTGACTTCTGGCAGCTATTATGTCATATGGCACACTATATTTAATTTAGTCAGTCCATAAAACCTAAAAAAAATGGCTTAAAGCTTCTGCTTCCTCGCGTTTTAAAAACGACAATTTTAATGGAAGGCTATGTTATTTGCAGATGAGAATTTTTCTCCCTTTTTAGGTTCTATTTTTGTTCAATCATCAGGTTCGTAGACTCCATAAAGCCTAAACAAATTATTTTTAAGAATTCGCTTGAAACTTTCCTCGGATTTTAAAAACGTCGTGTTTACTGGGAGGGTATGATGTTTGCAGATGAGAATTGTTTCTGCCTTTGTGAGTTATTTTTTTATAGCTCTGGGTCATCATGTTTATAGAATGCCTTAACTCAGGAAGAATATTTATTATTTCTGAGAATTGACTGTTCTTAAAAAGACACAGTATGGTTCGGAGGTATCGATGGATATGAACTTGTCAAATTGGTCGTACTGGTTGTAATTATGACAAATTACACATTATCAACCCATCATATCAATGATTTTAGTAAAATTTGGAACCTGATGATAATATTATGGTAAAAAATCATTAAAATAGCTAAAAGAGTACAATATTGAACAATTGCAATTACATATCAATCAATGTTTTTCTTACTAAAGCGTCAATTTTCCTTAAACTACTGCTATAAAATTTGCTAATTAAATTAAAAATTAATGTTAAATTTAGTCAAAAAAGGAACTTTCGCTGTCGGAAAAGGGAATTCCCTAAATCCAACACTGTTGAGTTTTAATAGATCCAAATCCAAATCCAAACAATGAGTGATATGAATAATGATTTATGAATGACAATGAAATTAATTAGCAGTAATAAATGTATATTTACTTATACTTCTGAAGACAGTGTTTAAACAAATATGTAAAATTTTGACTTTACTTCAGTTCTAGGAGAATTCAATTAGTGAAAATTTAAGGGGTTGGTAATAAAACTTTTAAAGCCCTTTTGCTTCGTTTTTTTTATTGCCGCTTCAATTTGGTAGCCTTAAAATTAAAACCGAAAAGGCGAAATGTTTCTTAATAAGCAATTTATACTTGTGCAATAGTTATAGGTAAATTCGCGGAAAATAAATTACTCTCTAAGCAAAGCCACTTCAATTTTCCTTAAGCGTAATTCGTTCTAGTAAAATGATTTTATAACGGTAGTTGCATGGATAAATTTCCCAGGGCGATTCCACCGACAATAAAAATATTTTAGCAACTTGAATTATCGATCTCGGCTCTTGGGAAATAAATTTGTTGGGATAATTTGGAGATAAATGGTATTATGCATGGCCGCGGATGATGCCCGCTCTCCTATCTAATTAGGCTTGCTTTTTTTTGATAATATTATTTCTATATTTTTAAAACCAGTAATGCATTTTAACCTAACCATACAAAATAATTAAAATTGTTATAGTAATAATAATAATAAATAATAGTAATAATAATACTCAATCGGCCACATATATATGTTAAAATTTCTAATATCTGGTTGGGAAAATCTGATATATTTGAAGAAACTTGAAAGGCTTTTTGATTTCCATCCAGGAGATAGGCAGAACTTTTCTAAAATATATAGTGAGATCTGAAGTAGAAGTTGACATATGTAGGATATGTTACCAACAGCAAGAGACAATCCAGCATAGTACAGGCGCAGGTCAGTCATTCCAGCAAGGCCTTTCATTACGCTATGGGTTGCTGCAGATTGGTGTATTACATATATATATATATATATATATATATATATATATATATATATATATATATATATATATATATATATATATATATATATATATATATATATATATATATATATATATATATATATATATATATATATATATATATATATATATATATATATATATATATATATATATATATATATGTATACGAGTGTATATACGCATATTACATGTTTTCGCCTAAATCCTATGGGTTGCAGCCGGAACTCTCCAGAGCCCCAATAGATGGTGCTAAGTGTTATGCTTAGCTCGTAGAACTTTTCTTAAGATGTCCTTTCACGACTGTATCATATCGATGATAACTTATTTGAGATTTCTCTGGATACTAGCCTGTCTGATGAGGGTAAAGGCCCAGAAATCGATCGCAGGAGGGTATCCTGTGACATAATTGAAAGCAATTTCTTATAGTATGCCGTTTTCCTGCAAAAATTAAATATTTTTGTTTTTCTATATAGATCCTTTTCCGTCCTAGAAATCTTGAATAAAAGTGTGCGGAAGCAGGAATTTTTTTTTAGGAAACAATAACTATAATGGGATAGAACAGTGCTAACAGATCGTCCAATCCCTCTCACCAACCCAGGCGTAATTCTAGTCGGCAAAAAAAAAAGAGAAACAATCTTGGTTGATGTAGGAGTCTCTAACAGTCACAACGTCCAAAGATATGATGCTGAAGAAGAATCAAAATACCAAAGATTCTTACAGGAGGTACGGGATATGTGGCATGTGTGAGGATGATAGCACTTATAATATCGGCAACTGAAGTGATGCCAAAAGAATTCAATAGGAAAATATTGTTAGTTAATATTTCTAACAAAGCGATATCTATACAGAAAGCTGTTACAAATTTCCAACCTCTATTGTACGCTCCTTTTTAAATACAGCCTTAGAAATAGTTATAAATATATTGTCAAAGCCGATATTTAAATACCTTAGCTAAGATGGAGAAACACGGAATAACAATTATAATCATAAAATTTGTCGATGGCTTGAATTGTCTACAAAAAAATCACTACACACTACACTACATTACATGTTCTATAGTTGCATCTTCTACGTAGTCTTCCAATACTAGATTCAGTTCTGGGTTGTTTTCAACAGCTTACGTCGTTGTAGAGATCAATATTCTATATAACATCGAGATCTAATGAAACTTGTTACAACACCAATCCTTCAAAAGAGGTATATTTCAGGAAGATTCCCTTAGCCCTCTGCCCTATGTTGTTCCTAATTTCGGTATCTCTTCATATTTTTGTATGCGAACCTCCTGAAAACTCACACTCACAAAGTCACACAACATTGTCAATACCCCCAGACGAAAGCTATTCTCAATTATACAACATACAACTCAACAGACTGTTAAGTTAATTAATTATTTTTCCATGAGAGACGGAGAGAGAACGAGAGATAGAGAGAGAACGAGAGATAGAGAGAGAGAGAGTTTTATCACATCTGTAATATCGTAGTTATCTTAAGTCTAGCATAATTTTAAAAGAGCAAATTATTGTAAAATCTATAGAATACATTAAATAAGAGTTTGCTTAATTCAAGAAAAACTTTGTTACATCCTGTATCCAAACTTCTCAATGATATTGATAACGGTATAACTATTAATCATTAATTAGATAATAAACATTGATTTTGTTTACAGGATGTAAAGTTAATGCTCCACGTTAAAATTTTCGCAGGAACGCTGTATATTGCAAGCAAAGTAAATTTTTAAAATCGCTAGAAATTGTCTTTTTTTTTATTTTGTCAAACATCATTTATTTCAGAAGCAACAAAAATAAATAATGTTGTGAGAAAGGCGTCAACAAATGTTGCAAAAATTCAGGGATTTTTATTTCAGGTCCTGTGTGTATTATTTTTTATGAGCTTATGCAGTCACGTCAGTAAAAACACATACCCAACAGATCGGCAAAATGGACACCAGAAATCGCACGTCGATATTGGGTTTGGCAATTGAAATATCCATCTTTAATCGGCTTCTCATGACAAATGCTAAACATGAGTATTTCAAAGTCGTTAAAGTAAAGCTAAGTAATATAGGTTTTGAGAGTTTTTAAAAGCTAAACAAAATAATAAATAACACTTATCTCAAACGCTATCTTTTAGATTGTGCAGACCTATATAAACCCGTCAAGTTGTACTCGACGATACATTCCTTTAAAAGTTCAAAGTTATTTTAAGTTAAATAGATACGGCCCCTTCCAGTGGGAAGCTTTCTTTGTCCGCTTTCATATAAGTTAAAGATAATAATAATTAAAACATTTCATTTGGTTCGATTCAATTGTAATAAATGGTCAATTTACTATGTTAAAAATATAATAGAAAATTTTATAATAGAAGGCATTTCAAAAATTACATGTTTTTTTTTGGAAAGCATTGCCTCTCTTCAGAAAAGTTTGGCTGAGAAGGTTTTTCTTTGCCTTTCTTTTTTTTTTGTCATGGTCTTTTTGATTCAGAACGCTGTTAAGTTAGTTTAAGTTTTAGACATTTATATGGAAGGTACTTTTATTATATTTTATTTTATTATATTTCAATTTCATACAAAAAGTAGAGCTATAGGCGATACCTATAAAGTATTTATTAATTAAAGGATGCGTCTATGACGATGCTTCCCATTTCTGCCAATAAGAGGCATTTCTTGTCAAATTAGGTGTCGATTCTGATTTCGAAAACAAGAGTTAGTCTGTGTCAAAGTTCTAGTAGTTACGGTTGATTCTAAATTCTTTTTTGTAGTGGTTTATGAGGCTTCACATATACAGTGGGTTGTCAAAGTTGAGGGATTATCAAAGATATTTTATTTGGGGAATAATTTTTACTTATTTTCAAGAGATAAATTTATGGTTTAATTAAAGATTTTTATTTTGTTTTCCTTTTGTTGTAAAATTGGGGATTTTAAGTCCGTCATTTTCTAGATGCTAATTTAGGTTTAATCATTTTTTTGTTAATAATTTTAAGTATTATTTTTACACAGTAAATCACATCCTTTATTTTTCTTTTTAAAAACCAAATCTTTTATTTAAATAAACCACCTGTAAGTTAAAATATCTATATTCAAGAAGAAGGTACCAAGGTTGCTGCAGTTTCCTGTTATTGAGATACAAGTGGCCGCTGAATTGATGTGATAAGATGTTTAATTAAATTTATACCAACAATACTATTTGATAACATTGTAAATTATAATCTACGAAGAACCCTGCAGAGTACTTTTGATTTTACTTATTGTATCTTAGTTAATTTAATGTGACAGGGTTACCCGCTACATTTCAAATAAATGACTTTAAATATTCTAAATTTATAATGTTCTATGACCCTGTTACACTATTTATGGCCAGTAGGTTGGGTAACTGAATAACCCTGTACTTGGAATTTAAAATTTGAACAATTTTATTTACTTAGAGAAACGTTAAGATGGATAAATTGACTTTTAGATACGCTAAACCTGGTTTATGTAATTGTGTTTATTTTATTTGCTTACACCAAAATACTCTGTATTTATAAAATAAATTCAGCCTAATGGCGAACTAATAATTTAAACAAAATTTTAACCGGTTTTAATTAAAGTCTTATTGCAAATAATTTAAAAGAATATTTATTCTGTCTCTATTTCAGCTCGCGGATTCTGGTTATTAATTTTGCCCTGAGCCATTAATAACTTTATTTACTCGTAGTATTTCCATCGAGATGTTATTCTGAATACCAAATAAGAGCTACTTGAAAGAAATTTTAATTAAAAACGAAATAAGCTGCCATAGCAGGTAAAAGAGGTTTTGATGGAGGAAGATCTGACAGTCTGTGCAAATTTGTAAGGAAATTCAGAACAAATTCAATAAAAAGCAAAGTAATTTTAAAGGTTAGCGCTCTAAGCTATGTATTTCTAAGGCCATGACTCGTACGTTTTACTAAATTGAAGCGAAAGGAATTAATGCTTACGTTGTCAGTTTGGTAATTTTATTAGATATCAGAAACAGTTGGTTCTTTTTCTGTTATTTATTATTACTTGCTGTGTTTTTATTTCCGAAATATTCGCTTTACAATCTTAGGGTTTTAGCAACGGAAACTACTAAAAATTATTGCAGGTAATATTTTTGTTAAAAAAAATCCTAAACATAAATCAAACAGGAACTACTTGAAAAGCAAATGCTCATAAACAAAAACTTAGATATTATAGTAATATCCTAAATTATTGATAATAATAAACAAGGTAAAGTGGGTAGGTAATTAGATAACCAACTTCTTTAATTCTTTAAAAAACTGCAAATAATCGTTCTACATTATTACTACTTAATACTTCTGGTTGCCAAATATGTAAGGATCTATTAAGAAATCATGGTTCTTGGGATTAGACCATGTCAAAAAAGAATCACTTTCCGACGTTTTGCCTTCGATTGCACGAGACATCTTCAGAGATCTTAACTTCACAAGATCGAAACACTGAATGAACTTGGAGAGACCCAGGCCGGCTATTTATAGTCGACCTGTGTTTTCCGAAGCGTGACTCGGTGTAACGATCGGTTTCTACGTATGATGAAGTCCGTACCTCTATTAAAATTGTTAGGATGCTTATGCTAAATTTCAATAGATTCTCTAATTTTGCGTTTATTAAATCCCGAGACTGATGCAAGAACTTTGGTTTCTTTTACATTTATGGTATGTCCAGTAGAATGTTGGCGAACACAGCAGATTGTACAATTTGTTTCTTTCTGATACATCGTTCATGTTCCTTAAGCCTAGTCGATATGGATCGTCCAGTTTCTCCAATACAGACATCACCACAGGAACAAGGAATTGCATATACTCCTTCCATTTGAAAAGGAATAATGTCCTTTAGCGATCGCAAACATTATCCAATTTTTTTGTGTGTGTTGAAGATTGTACGTATGTTGGACAGGCGAAGTACCCTTGCAATTTTGTCTGTGGTTCCGTGTATAAATCGAAGAACTACATTTCCCATCGGTAATTCCTTATTAATATCACTTTGTGGAGTAGGATTATTATATTTTCTAATTGATCGTCTAATAGCATCAGTGCAATATCCATTCCCTCTTAAAGCTTGAGTCAGTTTCTCTGTTTCCGATTGTAAAGAATTTTGGTCAAAAATCGCGAGGGCTCTGTATACCAACGAATTAATAACTGATTGCTTTTGTGCTGGATGATGATGGGAATTTGCATTTAAGTACCTGTTCGTATGCGTTGGTTTTCTATATACAGAGTGTCCTAAGAAACCATCCCCTTTCTTTTGTACAAGAACATCTAGAAAGGGAATCGTGCCTTCTGATTCAATTTCCATTGTAAATTTTATACCAGCATGTTGTTGATTCAGAAGATCAAGAAACCCAGGGAAGTTTTTTGGACCATGAGACCATACTACAAAAGTGTCTAATACGTTGGACGATGGGTTATTCGGAAGAAGAGACATGATACAATTATTTTATTTACATAGTAAAAATGCATCGATAGCTCGTAACGAATATCGTGGACGGTTTCCAGATAAACCAACACCGACTTGTAGGCCAATATTAGACATCGCTAAACAATTGAATGAAAGAAAAACACTTAAGCGAAAAGTTAGAATAGTGGAAAGAAACAATACCATATAAAATCAATAATATAAAGTAGGTAAATAATAATATTAGCTTAAAGAACCGAGTTTTGGTTTTCTATATAGCCTCCTTGGTTTATAATGCATTTCTAAATATTTCTTCTAAATTTTCTGTGTATGGATGCGTAGATAAAATGAGGTGATTGGCTATTTAAATCGTTGATTGTTTGGACTTTATTTTGCTCTAAAGCTTGGATGTTTCTTGGCCTATTGTAGTATATCTTGTTTTTTAGATAATCCCACAAAAATATGGCCAATGGAGAGAGATCGGGACTGTTTGCTGGCCATCTTAGTGATCCATGTCTTTTAATCCAAAATGAATACCTGTCATTTAAAAAATTGGTGACCGACTGGACATTATGAGGAGGGGCATCATCTTGTTATCATATCAAATTAAGATATAAATTAATCGGTAGTTGTTCTAAATGCCCCTCGATTTTGTTTTCTAATAACTCCTGATACCTTTGTCCGGTTAAATTCTTATTTAAAAATATAGGTCCAATAACATGATTGTTAAGAAGGCCACACCAAACATGTAGGGATCTTCTTCCCTAAATTTTGACCGCCTAAAGAGCTCGCGGGTTTTCTTTTGACCAAAAAATCTTATTTTTCTGGTCAAACATGCCTTCAGTGGTAAATGTCGCCTCGTCAGTGAAAATTATCATTGACAGACTTAGTTGGTTCATCATAACACGTATTTCTATTTCTTGGCAGAAGTGTAATCGGTCTATTTTATTTTGATCGGTTAATTCTTGAGTAGGTAAAAAGTTATATGGCTTATATTTATAATGTTTTAGAACTGAGTGGATTTTATGCCATGATGTGTTAAAAAAAGTGGCTGCATCGGAAATTGAGCGCTCAGGATTTTCTAAAACAAGAATAAATAAGATAAATAAATTATTTTAATACAAAAGTTTCAAAATTACCTTCAAAATATAATAAAATATTTAAATCTTCTCCAGCGTTTCTTTCCACTAATCTAACTTTTCGCTTAGATGTTTTTCTTTCATTCAATTGTTTAGCAATGTCTAATATTGTCCTACAAGTCGGTGTTAGTCTATCTGGAAACCGTTATGATATTCGTTACGAGCTATCGATGCATTTTTACCATGTAAATAAAATAATTCTATCATGTCGAGTTTCTCTTCTTCCGAATAACCCATCGTCCAACGTATTAGATATTAAAAATGCTCGTAAATAATTACTTTTGACCGGTAAACATCAAAAAGGCGTCGTTCATTGCAATTGTCTTGACTATGGCTCACTATGTTTTAGGGCAAATTACCTTACCATTTCTTTAATGTTTAAACGGTTATATATATATCCAAAACTAATTGACAGAATATATTAAAAGTATATATATTTGAAATTAGAAAAAAAAGATCTTCGAGAATATGATTTAATATATAGGGTGTTTCGTTTAAAAAAAGTGACAACCTGTCAAAATTTGACATTTCCAATAATATTTTCGCACTTATAATACAATATTCTAAATCTTCATAAAAAACCCAATAACTTCTGTATTTACGACATTTCCGTATCTATTCAAATAAACTCTCTAGCTGGGTGGAAAAATATACGGGAAAACCCTCTACATCGCTCACCCATTTGTTTACTTAGCCTCATACTCCAAGCGCAAGCTCTGATCTGGTAGAGGCCTCAGATGAACCTATTATGGCAAGCTCATTAGCTTTCTAATCATCTTCGACACCTCTAGGACTTAGAACCCAGAATAACTTGACAATGTTCCGTTCCGCACATAGTTCATCTAAGCATTCCAACACAAGTCTAGATGTTAACTTTCGACACTGAAGTGCTTTTAGGCTATCTGATTTGATGTAGGTGCGCTGATCTATATAAGCCCTCCTATTTTCCCACACACCTTATCCTAACGAAACCTAAGGTTTAATTAAATCTTTCCTTGTAGCTACTAGCCAAAAAACTGCTCTTTACGAAACTTGGTTTTAATAATAGACAACGGCCCCAGTAAAATATTCGTGTACAGGCTTTTATATTTTAGGCTTACAAATTAGTCTTCTCGGTCCATAATGATAACTTTAACATTATTTTCAAAATAGCGAGATTATTTAACTAAAGAAGTACTTATTTGTACCCTGCAGTAGTTGGATGATCTATAGTAGATGTTTAGACAACTCGCTGGTCGATGAGTTCCTGGAGCTTGCAACGGGTTGTGTATTTTTTGCTAGATTTACAAAAATCTAATTAAGAAACTAAATAGAGCAGTTTTTTTTTTAAATCAAGTCCATTTTAACTTAACAAATATTAATTAACTATAATGGGGAACTTTTTAAAAATTAAATCTATCTCGGCTAGGAGCTATCTTTCTTTGCACCGCAGCGGGGCACAAAATATTTTATCTACTTAAATTATCGATCTGAACTCCAGGGTTATAAATTATTTCGAGATAATTTAGGGACATGGAGCGGAAACAGAGCGGCTAGAGCCTGGATATTATACAAAGCCGCGGTGATTAGTGTTAGTGTTTGCGGTCATGCTTAATTAAAGTTTTTCTGCAGAGGATTTATACTAATTTGGACTGGCTATTATGTAGAGTTTGTAATCTCTTGCGCAAATAGTTTTCTTAATCTCGTTGCAAGAACGGGATTTAATTTCTTTTTATTAACAGTTATATATTTCTGGTAGGTGAGCTAGCAACTTTTCCTCAGGTCTCCGATATATGGACGAGTTAATAATTAAATCACGTATCTATAACTAACCAAAAATTACGAGTAAATTGAATTATCCCAATCTGGTGGTTCATAGTAGGTGTCCAAATTTGGTTGCAAAAGCAGGGTATCTCGCTTATTTTTAAAGATAGAACCTTGCGGTTTTCACGAACCTTTTTTGTGAAACTCATAAAGCCGTAAACAAAATTTTCATAGCCTTCTTCGTTTATGAGATACAGGGCGAAATAGAAAATTTTGCATTTTGGGACCCCCCTCGTATCTCGATTATCCTTTAACTTAAAGCAAAGGAAAAAATTGCTGCTTATGCAGTTTTTTACGCTGGATCCAGTGGCGTAGTCATATTTTTCATTTAAGTTGTTATTTTTTAGATATGACCCATAGTTTTGTTTTTTTAAATGGGACACCCTGTATATTTGTCCAGAAATTAATTTGTCCTTTTAAAAGCTTAATAACAAAAATCCTAATTTTTATAATTATCATCCCAAATTTTGCAGTAGACCATGCAAAACGATGCCGTTTTCTTTTGTTTTCTTGGAAGCAAATGACATTTCCCAATTTTGTACGCGTATATAAAATATAGCGTTAGTTTTTTTGTATTTATTTATTGTGTAAAAATATATTTGTATTATTATGGAAGAAAACCAAACTTTCGAACATTATGAAAAGTACGATATCTTAGCTTGTTTTATATTAAGTAATGAAAATGTTGAAGCGGCTTCTGAGATGTATTTTAAAAGGTAAATAGTTAATTTTTAGGTATGTTGAAATACTATTGCTTAATTTTTATTTAGATATCCAGAAAGGAGGCAACCTAATATATCCACTTTTTATCGGATACAAAAGAATTTACTTAATCACGGATCATTTATCAAACCTCGTACGAAAACATATAATAAAGAAAATCGGGAGGCTGAGGAAATTACGGTTTTGGCTAATGCAGAAGCTTACCCTACAAACTCTTGTAGGGCCAGTGAAAAGAGCATAGGGATTCCAAAAACTAGAGTTCAGGAAATTCTGAAAAAGCACAAATACCACCCATACAAATTTAGGCTCGTGCAGCACTTACAGCCAGAGGATGCAGAGCGTCGGGTAGTCTTCTGCAATTGGTTTCGAGAAAGATGCGATATGGTTAGAGATTTTAAAAGGAAGGCTATATGGTCAGACGAAGCACATTTCAGTAATTCTGGTATAATCAATAGGCACAATAGTAGATTCTGGTCCTAGGAAAATCAACACCAAATATTTCCCAGAAGACAGCAGGGCAGGTTTGGTCTAAATGTGTCCTGCTTCATATTTGGAATAGATATAAAATTTTATATATTTGAGGGAAATCTAACAGCCAATCGCTATATAGAAATTTTAGAGGTAGCTATACCTGAATTACTTGACGATGTTCCTCTAGCGCAAATTAACGAAATTTATTGTCAACAGCACGGTGCTCCTGCACACAATTCTGGAATGACGAGAATATTTCTGGACAATAATTTTGCCAATCAATGGATCGGAACAAATGGACCTATAAGATGGCCTCCTAGGTCCCCAGATTTGTCGATTTTAGGTTTCTTTCTAAGGGATGTCTGGAAAATAGAATTTACAAAGACCACTATGATAATGTCTAAGATTTATTAAATGCAATAAGAGAAAATTTTCGCTATTTACAAAGTCATCCCGTTATTTTGCTTAATTCCCTAAAACGAATACGAAAATTGTGCAAAGCATGCATAGAACAAAATGGAAATCAGTTTGAACAGTTCTTTTGATTTCCTTGGTTTCTGGTGCGAAATTATCAATACATATTTTGATAAATAGATTTAATTACATATTTATTTTGATTTATTGTTAGGATGTAGATATTGTTAACGACTTTAAATAAAAGGCAGCATTGTTTTTCATGGCCTACTGCAAAATTTGGGATGATAATTATAAAAATTAGGATTTTTGTTGTTGTTTATTAAAATAGACACATACTATTATATATTTTTGAGAAGCTTTTAAAAGGACAAATCAATTTCTGGACAAATATACAGGGTGTCCCGTTTAAAAAAACACAACTTTGAGTCATATCCAAAAAATAACAACTCAAATGAAAAATATGACGCCAATGGATCCAGCGTGAAAAACTGCATAAGCAGCAATTTTTCCCTTTGCGTTAAGTTAAAGGATAACCGAGATACGAGGGGGGTCCCAAAATGCAAAATTTTCTATTTCGCCCTGTATCTCATAAACGAAGAAGGTTATGAAAATTTTGTTTACGGTTTCATGAGTTTCACAAAAAATTAGCTCAGGTTCGTGAAAACCGCAAGGTTCTATCTTTAAAAATAAGTGAGATACCCTGCTTTTGCAACCAAATCCGGACACCCTGTACACCGTGTTCCACATAAAAGTACCCATTATACTATCTGGAAAGCCGTAATAGATATGAAAAAATGTTTCTTTCAAAAGTTCCTTTAAATTTAAAGTTTTTTTAAAATATAGTGTTTCCATGTATACAGATTATCCCAATTTTGCTGGGACGACATCAATTATAAAATTTGAAATGGGACACCCCGTATTTTGGATCATTATTTGATTTCTTGTTAAAAATAAACATAAGTTACTAATTTAAATTATAGTGATGTCTGCGTAATTTCCGAGTTAATTAAGCTTATGTGTGATTTTTTGAAAATTGAAGCTATTTTTCAAATCACTATCAAAAATCTCAAAAATCTAAAATTAGGCGTTTGGGTTGTAATTTTCAGTTCATAAAGCATCAGTGCGTATACGGAATAGGATATTTTTTGTTGTTTAATCTTAATTATTTCTTGAATATTGTGAAGCGCATGCTCAAACAAAAAACTGTAGGAGGCCGTGAAATGAATAATATTTCTATTTGCCTAACTATATTCCTAATTTTATTCTAAATTTATTTATTACTGCATCTTAAATTTAAAACCGTTATTGAAAATTAGTAATAGAAACAAACTTCTTGGGTAAGATAGCTATCAATATAAACAACATATAACAACATATTACATGGAACTAGAAAAATAAAAAACAATTTAAAACAAATGACTATATAATTGATTTTCTACATACTGCCCGTTTTCTGCTATACACAGTGTATATCACACTTGAATGTTTGTCACAGCGTTTCGGGCGGCGTCACTATTATTAAGACTAATAATTTCTTCACAATTTTTTAATTTTAATTCATCTACAGAATAATTGTTTCAATGTTTATAAACTCTATCTTTAAGTGTGCTACATAAAAAATAATCTGAGGGTGTCACATCGGGACTTCGCGGCGGCCATGACATCTCATCGTTACGATTTTATTATGCTTTACCAAATATTTATTTGACTCAGAATAGTAGTGAGTATTTTTTATTTTGTTATCCATTCCCGCAGTAGAAAATATCGCCTCATCTGTCCAAAGGATTTTATTTATAATCCCTCTCTCAAAATGCAGGTCCATCATTTGCACACAAAAATCCAGTCTGGTTTGATAATCAGCTTAACTTAAAAAACTTCGAATCCCTTTGTGCATCACTTAAAGAGATGGTAGAATATTCAATGAAAAATAATAAAAACCTCCATTTAACAATATTCAGAGACGACTGAACAGGCTTTTTCACTTTTTCTATGTTTTAAAGCTCCATGAGTTGATAAATCGCTGCAAATTTTGTCAAAAATGTTCTTGTTTGCTATTCTTACCATGGGAAATATTCGGCAATACTCTACTAATGCAAGTGCTAGACTTTTATTATTTTCTATGTGACAGTAATACAAATCTAGTCGCTCTTGACTTGAATACTGAGCCATTTTTTAAAATAGGACAAGTAAACAACGATACAAGGGAACGTTTTTAAAGTCTAATTATTTTAAATTCAAATGATTTCAATAAAACAACTACCACTAAAAACACAAATAAATTGAAAAACTGTCAAATTTAAGTTAGTTATATTATCCATTACATGGCCTCCTATAGTATTTTTTTGAGTATGCCGCATATTTAAGAAATATTTGAGATTTTACGTCAAATTGCGATATTCTCTATAACCATTGAATTTAGGTATAGGTAAATACCTATATGAAAAAATAGGTATTTTTATGATCATTTGCATAAATAAAAAATATAGTGGGTGTTCTATTTAAAAAAAAATTTCTCACTTTAAAAGCTGCAAGATTGGTTTCGTAGTATGTCCACCCTGTACAGGTGTGGACAAACATTTTCCCTATTTTTTACAGTGATTTAAAAAAAGCTCCAGTTTTCAAAAAATCACAAAATCTTAATTATCTGGGAAACTACGCAGAAATCGACTATAGTTTAAATTCGTAATTTGTGTTTATTTTTGACAAGGAATCAAATAATGGACAAAAATACAGGGTGTCCCATTTAAAATTTTACAGTTGATGTCGTCCCAACAAAATTGGGACATCCTGTATACGTGGAAAGATTATATTTTAAAAGAACTTCAAATTTAAAGAAAGTTTGTATGAAAAACATTATTCATCATAAAAAGTTTTGTTTATCTGAAAGTTAAGATTGATTTAAAAAGGTAGGTAAATGACAGAACCTGGAAATAGAAGTAAAAAGCCTTTGGAAGGTTTTTTATAATTTTTGAGAAAATTGACGATGAATATGTAAAAATAAAACTTTTTGCATATTCACTAGTAATTTTTCTCAAAAACCAAAGCTATTATCAAAAAACGTCTAGAAGCTTTTTGATTTTTACTTGCAGGCTCTTTAATTTGGTTGCCCCAACAATGGGAATTTTTTTGTTTTGCAAAAATGACGTTAGTTTTTAAATTAATCTTATTTTTCAGATAAACAATTTTTTTATGAATAATAACTTTTCGGCTAAAATCACAAATAACAAAGTTGTCTAGTGACACCCATTTTCGACTTATATATTATAGAATTACCTAAAAACTACACCTCGTACAAAAAAATTTTAAACGTCTTTTTATCTTACAGTTTTATGTTCTCCCAATTAATTATTTTAGAAATTTTAATTTTCCAATTTTTTTGTTTTATCTGCTTGATTTTGTGCAACTAACATATATGTGTCAACTTTTTTGCAGACAAATTAGTTTTTTTAATAAACAAAACATTTTATAAAGAATAACGTTTTCGCCTAAAATAACAAATAAAGAAGTGGTTCATATGTTACCCAAATCCACGCATACTTTGTAGAGTTGAACTGCTAAAATTGTGGTATTAAGATAAGTAAGGATAAACTGGTACCAACTCAACATGATGGAAGAAAATGGCGGTCTTAAAAAAATCACTGTAAAAACTACTTATTCAATTTATTTTAAATTAAGCTCAAAAATCAAATGTGCCATAGGTAGAATCTTTGGTACGAATCCAATATAGTGGAACAAAAATGTCTGAAAAGACAATAAATATGTATTACAAAATGACTATGTACCGAACTAAATTGGGTCATACTTCTCTGTTCCTAATAAAAGAAAAGATTCATAACAAAGGAAGTTCCGGATGAAGGAAATTTACCGTTTTCCTTGATAATGGAAAATTATCATTGCGAGGAAAGTTCTGCTAAAAGAGCTTTATCTATCTTTTGCCAAAGTAACTGGAATTTAAGTCGATAAACGGTATATTCCGCCTATCATTGACCCACCCAGTGCCTAGTCCTAGTTCAGTGCAAATATGATATAGTCAAAAGCAGTGTTATGGTGCGGGTCATACGATTTATCAACGACAAATTTTTAAGTTTGTTTTTCTTTTATTACGTGTAATCATATCCTCCGCATGAAATCCGGAAGATGAATTAGATACACCTATGATATTTTCATATGAAAAAAGAGGATAAACATAAATACCAGCAGTTGCAAAAATCTTTGAGCGTTATTACTTCAGAGTCAGATTGACAAGTCAGTGACAAAATGAGTAATAGAAAACAATTTTCGGGTTTTTTGCATACACAAGCAAAAAAAAAATCTAATAAAATATTACGAAAATTAAAATTCACTGGCCAATATCCAGGAGAGAGTAGCAAAAGCTCTGGAAATCGGTATAAATTGTGCATAAAAAAACACATAATTTACTACCGAAGAAGATTAACAAATGTACACGAAAAAAGCCAAAGACAGAAGACTTAAGTGACAATGTAACAATGAATGTTCGTAATGCAATTTACGATTTATACACATCAAAAACAAATATAACCCTTCAAGTTTTAAAAGAAGCTTTAAAAAATCGAGGCATATTGGAAATTGGACTAAAATCGTTGTCAAAATTAGTAAAAATGTCGGGTTTTCTATATAAAACGGACTGTAGCAAGTCAGCGTATCCACTTTTTAAAGAAATACACGGAAAATGTTAATTCAAATTTAGAAAAGTTGTATTTTTAGACGAGACTTGGATATTTTCTAAAAAGTGGTTCGAATCATTTTGCACGCAGGTTCTTCAACAGGATTTCTCCTAGGTGCAAGTTTCCTGTTTCCTTCAACATCCAAAAGAATGAACTACCATGATAATATGAACTGTGAACTGTTTGAAAAGTGGTTAAAAGAACAACTGATTCCAAATTTAGATGCTCCATCTTTAATCATTCTGGACAATGCATCTTATCATTCAAGAATCTTAAATAAACAACCTACTTCATCCTGGAAGAAAAGTGATATTTATGACTGACTAATAAAACAAAAACAAAATCCTTTACCCAATATGCTGAAACTAGATTTCTTAACCTTCTTCGGAAGTAAATTATGTTTTTTTTATGCACAAGTTTCTGGATATTAGCCAGTGAATTTTAATTTAATTTTATTTTATTAGATTTGACCCCATTTTTTTGCTTACTTTTTTAGTACATTTGTAATTTTGTAGACTATAAATAAATAATTATAGAATATTTGTTCCAATTTCAAAGCGTGTTTAAAATAAATAAATTTTTTATTAATTAAAAGACAAAATTTGATATATTTGGTGAATATTTGGTGAAAAAAATCTCACTTTCATTAAGTGGCTGTATAAACAGAACATATATATTGTTCCATATTCCATACCGCCTTCCGACTTTATTATATATTGCCATTTTGTGTATTTTTGTTTTTGCCAACCAAAAAATTTTAACCAAATACATATTTAGCGAATTTTCTTATTTAGTCCTTCGGCATTTAATATATAAAATAATATTAAGTGGCTATATATAATAATATTGCATAATATAATAAAAAAAACTATTTTCTTTCTCCCTGTACATTTGTAAATAGCCTATCGAGAGTTAATAGCTCGATAAAAGAATCACATAACATTTTGGTATTCACTGTGTTTTCTGATTAGATTGATAATGTTGGTGACCTTGGGACCCGTAGGATAAGGCCGCATTTCGATATAAAATATATATATATATATATATATATATATATATATATATATATATATATATATATATATATATATATATGTTTATTTGGTAAACGAGCGATTTTTCTTTCTCTGTTGGTAGGAGGGAAGATGGCCTGCCTGTTTTCCCCTTAACACTGTCGTCAAAGTAGGCTACGACCGGTTCAAAAACTATTCCAAGATGTGCTCCACACTATTCGTGTGACTTCGCATGTTACATTTACCCTAGACCATATACCCGTTCATTGTCTCCAAGCGTTTACTATAGTTATTCCTCTTAACCTTGCTGCCTGACATGCATCTCTTAGAAAACATTTACCTTATTGAATTTTAAGTATTTTTATGATTTCCCTTAATCCTAAAATCCAACCTATGTGCATGAGCCGGCTTCAAACATCCACTCCACAACATTTCATTAACGGGGCTCTTACATGAATGCCCCGAATACCATAACAACCGTTCTTCACACTGTTTTAATTTAGAAAATATTTAATTTTTAATTTGTTTTGATTAGAAAACAATCTGTTAAAAACCGGTACTGAAATATCAACACATAAACTCTACATGAACAAATATCTAATTAATTTAATACTATTGAATTTTAAACAGCAGTGTTTATACAGACATTTTACACTTTGGCATTACAAATATTTTGTTCTATATAGAGAAATATTATAAATTAAATGAAATCCTCCCATTGAAATCAAATTAGATGTATTAATCAAAACCCCTTTATACGTATACAAAAAAGCATATTAAATGCCTGTCAGTTCAAAAACAACAAATTGTTGACGCGTTTTCATTTATAACCCTACAAAATAATTATGTTAATTATTTTAGATCAATTATTGTACTAGTTAGTCCCAACACACATTCCAATATTGACAGGTAAATGACAGATTGTCACATTACTGTAGTAAATCAGCCATCTTAACACTATGGTTCCTGTTTCTAGAACAGATGATTTTTGTATATTTCGATAGGTTCTTGACATAACATCGCAAGCGGCATAACTGTTTTATTGTCATATATTATAATCTTAAACGCTTATTAAACAAAACAACAGTATCCCTGTAAAAATACAGCAACTTTATTTAATGTAGAACGAAAGTTTTCATGGCTGTGGTCCATTAAGAAATAATGGTTCTTGAGATTAGACCGTGTCCAAATAGAATCAATTTCCGACGTTTCGCCTCCGATTGCACGAGGCATCTTCAGGGATCTTCACTTCACGAGACTGAAGCACTGAATGAGCTCGGAGAGACCTAGGCCTGCTATTTATGGACGTCTATAAGAAGAAGAAGAAGAATAAGGAGCTAGTGGTAAATATATCTTTTGATCGCGTCCAAGCAACAACAGTGTGATTATTATAACTACTACACATTTGGTTTATTGGTGAAAACTTGTAAATCTTTGTCCTACAAGTGGGCAGATAAAAGGTATAAGAGTTACGGAAGTTTAAAGTAGGAACACGAAAATTTAACTTTGACAATAATTTTTCAGAAATAATAGTATTATGTATGATGAGTGTATGTAGAAATAGCTGAGAAAAAAACCCCAGCTTCTCTCGTCCATGCTGATAAGCTAAAACCTTCGCAGCAATTGATCTTGATGAAAACCTCTAATGGGATAATATAATCAATATATATTTTATAAAAAGGACACCAAATTATTGACGGATATTCCAGTTTAGACCTTAATAACAAGAAAAATAACATTTTTATAGGCCAAATAGTTTTAAAGTCGAGAGTAGTTCATAAAACAAATCTAAGAACAATAAGGCTGCTTGACACTAAATCAGTTATATGGGGTACAAAGGAAAGTGTGCTGTCAAAAACAAAACCCAAGTATCTAAAAACATCTAGACGGGTAAGAGTAACCCCATTGATGCGTAGTTAAAGTCAATTGAGGTATTTTTTGTAGTAAAACTCAACATTACATCTAGACACATTTAAATCTAGACGATTCGCAATACAACAATCATGCAAAATGTCTAGGTTTCGCTGTAGCTCAATGCAATCATTTTCAGTGGATATATTCGAGAAAATTTTCAAATCGTCAGCATAAAGCAGACGGTGGACATAATTATTTATAAAGAGCAATCCAAGTATTGATCCCTGGGGAACTCCCGAAGTTGCGAAATAATCGCTCGAACTGTCCCCACCATAAGCTACAAACTGCTTTCTGTTCTGCAAATACGAAGAAAATAACATTCTGAATTGTCTGAAAAATCAAAATTTTGCAGTTTTTGCAACAAATTAACGTGGTCAAGCCGATCAAATGCTTAGGAAAAACCAGTGTATATTAAATCTCGCGAAGTAAAAAACTCTGGAGGTGCCTCGTGCAATCGAAGGCGAAATATCGGAAAGTGATTCCATTTGAACACGGTCTAATTTCAAGAACCATTTTTTCCTAATCTTAATTGTCCACAGCCGTGAAAGCTTTCGTTATAAATTAGCTAACCTCTAGGGGGAAGAAATCAAGAAGGATGCCAAACAATGCGTCAACAATCGCGCCAGTATAGTATTAGTAAGAGAAATAATAAAAGCTACCTGTCATGATTCGGATATAAACGTAAGTTATTAAATATTCATCAAGATGGATAGATAGACACGAAAAAAAGTTTTATTCAAAAGTTTCTTTAAAGTTAAAGTTCTCTTAAATTATAATGTTTCCATGTACACATATTGTCCCAGTTTTGCTGGAACAACATCAACTATAAAATTTTAAATGGGACACTCTGTAATTTTGTCCAATATTTTATTTCTTGTCAAAAACAAACATAAGTTAGCAATTTAAACTATAGTCGATTTCTGCGTAGTTTACGAGATAATTAAGGTTATGGGTGATTTTTTGAAAAGTGGAGCTATTTTTCATATCACTAGAAAAAATAGCAAAAATCTAAAATTGGGTGGTAATTTCCAGTTTAGAAGCAACAATGTATATATGGAACACAAAATTTTTGTCCACACATATACAGGGTGGGCATACTACGAAGTCAATGTTGAACCTTTTTAAAGTGAAAAATGTCGATGATGAACACCCACTGTGTTTTTTATTCATGCAAATGATCATAAAAATAACTATTTTTTCGTATGTTCTATACCTAAATTCAATGGTTACAGAGAAAATCGCAATTTCACAGAAAATCTAAATTATTTCTTGAATATTGTGATGCTGCATACTCAAAAATAACTCTAGGAGGCCACATAATGGATATTATAACTATTTGTTTTAAATTTAAGAGTTGTTCAATATATTTGTGTTTTTGGTGGTTGTTGTTTTATTGAAATCATTTAAACTTAAAATAATTAGACTTCAAAAACGTTTCCTTGGATCGTTGTTCACTTGTTCTATTTAAAAAAAAATGGCTCAATATTAAAGTTAGGAGCGACTAAATTTATATAACTGTTACATTGAAAATAATAAAAGTCCAGCTTTTGTATTAAGAGAGTATCGGCGAATATTTTCCATGGAGCTTTGAAATATAGAAAAATGAAAAAAGCCCATCAGTCGCCTCTGAAAATTTTCAAATTGAGGTTTTATTATATTTTATTGAATATCCTAACAAGTCTTTAAAAGATACACAAAGGGATTTGAATTTCTCCATGACCAGCATACATCGAGTATTAAAAGAAAATAAAATATCCCGATAAAGGTTTCTTTTATTATCAAATTAAACTGGAATTTTGTATGCAAATGATGGACCTGCATTTTGAAAAAGGGATTTTAATAAAATCCTTTGGACAGATAAGCCGATATTTTCCACTGCGGAAATACATAACAAAAAAAAATACTCATTACTAGCCTGAGACAAATAAACATTTGGTAAAGCAAATTAAAAGGCAAGTTCATCAAAGTGGTAAAGATCAAGTTCATTTGTGTTTGTGTTGGTTGGTATTATAATCGACCTTATAATAGGAGCTGTGTTTCTTGAGCACTATTTAAATAGACAAATATTTTTAAACGTTTTAAGAATACAGATTATGGGAAAACTCAATGTTCTTTCGGAACATATTCGTGTGGACTTAGGATATCAACAGGATAATGCTCCATACCATTGTGAAGAATATACAAGAGCATATTTAAACAAGCAATTTAATTTAAGTATATAAAATAATGGTGAGATTCCATAGCCGCCGCGAAATCCGGATTTAACACCATCAGATTATTTTTTATGAGGCACACTTAAAGGTAGAGTGCATAAAAATCAAAACAATTATTCTATAAATAAATTAAATAAAAAAATTGTAGCAAACATTCAAGTGCGATATGCACTGTGTATGGCAGAAAACGGACAGTATGTGGAAAATCGACTATTTAGTCATTTGTTTTAAATTTAGTAAATGTGCTCAGCCATTACGCTTTTATATATTTTACAAATCCTAGTTTTTATATAAGTTTAGATATTATTGTAATTTTTTGTACATGTGTTTTGTTTATGATTATAAGTTGCGAACAATTGTAATTTTAAATATGCGTTGAAAAATATTTTTTCTGATGTTATGATTTGTTTTTAGTAGCCCTGAGGATGAAATTAATCAGTGTCGAAACGTAGGCATTTGATTTAAATGTTTTAATAAATTGTTCAAAAAAAAGCTGTTAAACTTGTTTCAAATGAATTACGTTAATGTTACTGGGGACATACTAACGACTTGGTTAATTAATTTAGGTTACTTTGGTTGAAGAAGGATGTGCCCTGGCTGCCAGAGGGATTTCTAGTTGGTTTTGAGAACCACTGGACAGCCAGTAGGAGATGGTCTGATTCACCTGAGGTGGGCTACTTTCTTTGGGGCCCGCAGGTTTATCAGGAGAAAGGTAGATTTGATACCAAGCCAAAGTCTGAATCTGACAAGGAACTGCGGTCCAATTTATATTTCAAAAATACTGACCGTTTAGCAGTTTCTATTTCAATATCAAGGTCAATTACTTTATGTTATGTAAACAATTAATAAACAATTAATTAACTTATTAATCCAGGCAAATTTTAGTTGAAAATACCTTTAGTCAGGGTATATAAAATCAGATCGAATCAAACAACTTTTGATTCAAACATTTTTTCAAATTTAAAAATTAACCGAGCTATTTCCATTTAAAGAGTTATCTGGATCACCCTGTTCAAATACTTAATTAAACTAACGCCATTGAATTTTAAACTGCAATGTTTTTACACTTGACATTATAAATATTTAATTGTATATTTAGAAACATTATAAATTAAATGAAACAAATCCCAATGAAATAAAATTAGTTGTATAAATAGAAAGCTCTTTGTGAACACACAAAAAATCATATTAAAAAGCTGTCACTTTAAAAACAACAAATTACTGACGCATTTGCATTTAAAACCGTACAAAATAATTATGTTAATTATTTTAGCGCAATTATTGCACTAGTTAGTAAAACGGCAACTCGGTTGGGGTTATTGGCAAAATGCGAAATTGGCACGTTCCGAAATAATGATGAAAACGTACTTTATCGAAATAACTTTTCCATTGTCCGATTTGCCTATCGATTTGGAATTTTCACATATTTGTATCTCAGTATCCCAAAATAACTTAATAGGTCAGTCAATACAAACTATTTTTTAGATTGTAAATTACGTAAAATTGCCAGCCAATATAAAATAGACAATATTAAACATAGTATCCTATTTTTTTTTTATTGATAATAAGGGCGAACGGCAGTTCTGGCAGGTGGGAGATTTCAGGTCGTGGATTATATATTGATACAAACAATTTTTTTATTAATTACTTAAATAAAAAAAACAGGGACGTCAAACAGTTTATATTTGAATTTAAGAGAAACCCAGTACTCTGACAAACTGTTAAATTTAAATAATATATCTAATATAAAATTATGTTTCTTTTAATTATGATATAATAAATATCAATGATATAATAAATGCAAAAGAGAAACTTTTATTAATATAAAGCATTTGTTCTGATATAATTGCATTAAACAAATCTATACCTTTAAAACAGTAGCATGATTGACTGACTAACAGACAACTCACAGCCTAAACCGGTGGACCTAGAGATTTAAAATTTAGAGGAAATATTCCTTGAGAGTCTTAGAGTGCATAAAGGAGAAATTTTGCGAAATTCTATCCGCAAAGGGAAAAAAAGGGATGGTAAAATTTGTATATTGATTTTCGTTGTAATTATCATGATGACACCTTTGTAAATGTAGTATTGAAAATAAACAAAATAACGTGTATTTTATAATTTTTAAATCGTCTAAGGGAGTGAAGGGGCAAGATGTTTATGGAGAAACATTAATTTTGTCATATCGATGTGAATCTTTGCAAGTGTATGTAATTCGTTGAGAGAACCCAATAGGGGACCGAACTTATATATTGAAGTTGTATATCTATATTATAAACAAACTGGCCAATACTTTACCGGTAATCTAGCGGACTCTTTATATTTTATTATTATCATTATTTTACAATGTGTCACAGGTCACCAATAACTCCCCTTTTTTATGCGGTGCAGTGTGTTCAAGATAAGGGAATAGTATGGAGTATTGAAACCGGTAACGGTAAGGGAGAGTAATTACCGCCACCCTTCGGTTGGTCTCAATGGTATTCTAAATAAAGGCATCGATGATTACTATCTGGAAAATATATTATCATCTTTTGGTTTAAAACAAATAATTAAAGATCCAACAAGAAATATGTCTGTTCCAAAAATCATTGATCACATATATATAGATGAAAATAAAAAACAAATTCTAGTGGTACTGATAAAATTAATGCATTACTTAACTACAATATTATATCCTTAACTGATCATGAAATGATATTTTGTAATATTATAGTACAATCTAACACACATCAAATAAAGTATATTAGAAATAATAATATTAATTTAGATTAATTTAATAAAGATTTGTCAAACACTAATTGAAATGAAATATCAGTTCTTGTTAATTTTGAAATGAAAGTTGAATCTTTTAATAATAAAATATTCAATATATTTAATATCCACGCTCCAAATAATTAAGAATAATGAATGTCGTCAATCTTAATATAAAAGAAATGTCAAAAATATAAAAGAAAACTCAATCGTCGTGGTAGTATTACGTAAATTTAAGAAATTTTGTATCTTAAGCTATACAAAAAGAGAAACAAGCATTTTAAAAATATAATCTAAATTCAAATCCCAAACAGTTTTGGAAAAATATTAACAAATATAAAAAAGTGACAAGAGTCGAAATCTGTAAGTTCCTTCAGATCAAAATGTAAATAATATATCTAATATAAATCCTGAAAACTGACAACCTGTCAAAATTTGACATTTCCAATAATGTTTTTGCACTAATGATATAATATTCTAAATCTTCATAAAAACCCAACAACTTTTGTATTTACGACATTTCCGTATCTATTCAAATAAACTCTCTAGGTGGGTGGAAATATATACGGGAAAACCCTGTACAGCTCCGTTTGCTGTATGCGGACGATCTTAAAATATTTTGTGAGATTCGCTCTCCTGACGATGCTTATCGACTACAAAGCTGTTTATACTTGGTTGGTAGGTGGTGTACTGAAAATAAACTTCTGTTAAATCCTTTAAAGTGTAACGTCATGTCTTTTTCGAGAAAATTACAACCAGTTGAGAATAATTATCCCATAGATAATGTTGGGCTAGCAAGATGTATTGTGATTAGGGACCTTGGAGTAATTTTCGATTCAAAACTTTCATTTATAAACCATATTGAAGACACAGTGATAAATTCATAAAAAGAAATGGGCTTTATTTTGCCTAATTCAAGGGAGTTTCAACAGCCCGCTACAATGCTTTCTCTTTACTGGACCTTTGTAAGATCTCGTTTTGACTACGCCTCTATCGTATGGTGTCCCATAGCCAGACTCATATTTCTAACCTTGAAAGAATTCAGCATAAATTCTTAAAACTGAATGCTTTATATTGGAAGGTAAGTGGCCGGCTGTTGGATGTGCTCAACTCAACTCAGTTATATTTTTGTATAAAGTATAATAAACAATAAGATTAATTGTATCCATCTGCTCGATTGTAATAGATTTAGAGTGCCTAGATTGGAAGCAAGACGCTTGAGCTTTACTCAAACCCCAGCTCCACGAACAAACATCCTTATATCTTCTCCAGTATACCAGATTTCAAAAAAATACAATAAAATTTAAAATAGGGTTGCCATTTTACACTGAAGCGTTTAACAGATTAGAAAGATGTACGTTTAACATCATTTTAAATATTCATTGTTCAACCCCTTTTTTTACTTATATTCTAATTTTAACCATTACTTTTCCTTGCCCAAAAAGTGTAAATTTTGTCTTTATATGTTGTTTGTTGTTATATATTTTGTATTGCATGTTATGTTTAGTATGTATATCTTTTTCCTTATCCTGTAATTGGTTAGCCTGTTGGATATTGTATTTAAAATAAATAAAATAAAATTAATAAATAAAATAAAATAACTATTTATATGAAAAAATTAAATTTGGAAATAATATTTATAATTTAAATACTATAAATTCTATAAACCAAAATAACTTGTAAATTCCTGTTCATAAAACAGAAAAATATAAATCATCTTTTAAATATTTATGTTCTATAATATATAAGTATATTCTTCATGAAACAAAAAATAAAAATGATTCATTTAAAAAACATATCAAAACTATTAATCGGGAGATACTAATTAATTAAATAGTAAATAGATATTAAAATATTTAGTAATGTCAATAATTAGGTGAAAACTGTTTAAATAATAATATATATAAATATATATATATATATATATATATATATATATATATATATATATATATATATATATATATATATATATATATATATATATATATATATAGATATATATATATATATATATATATATATATATATATATATATATATACATATATATATATAAACATATATGTAAATATATATATATATAAACATATATATATATATATATGTTGATTTTTAGTCCTCCACGGATGGAAAAATACAATGTGTTTTCACTCCGGGTGTACATCCGTTCACTACTGTCGTTCTGAAAAGAACAGTTTTGCTGACGTTTCGCCAAAATCACATTTGGCATTTTCGAAGCTTTCTTTCTCGCGTCCGAATAGAGACTGACAGAGTCATTTGAAATTTTGGCAGCTTACTAAAGTCGATGGGGACAATTCGTGCAAAATATTTTCAAGATGGCGGTACTTCCGGTTATACAGGAAGTAGACGTCAACTTTCTTATTTGAAATGGAACACCCTGTACATAATCGAAATTTTGGATTTCTCGAAAAATTCTAGGTATATTTCATGTATAATATCCTATACCTAAGTTCAACTGTTTTTGGGATATTTTGAATTTTATGTAAAAAATGACGTTTGCAGGTCTAGACATAACTATAAATATCTGCTTATCGAAGTCTCTATTATTTACTTGCTGGTGGCTTCCTTGTCCAAAAGGATCTATTTTAGTGGCCTGTGCTGATATTTTTATAATAAATAAATATAGGGTGATCAAAAACTGACATTATAAATATTCTTTAAAAAATCGTTAAAAGTTACATTTTTCAAAAGGAAACCCCCAATTTTTATAATTTTATCTTATTTAACACTTAAAATAAGGGTGACTTTGTATAAAGTTGTCTATTCCAAAAATGTGTAGTTTTTGAGTTTAACAAGAACATGCCCGACATTTGCTGATAGATATCCAGATAAGCGGAAACCGTCACCGAACAGCATTAAACAAATGTTGGAAAACTATAAAAATGTTGAAACCGTGAACACAAAAATTAATTAAAGAAAGCCTATTCCCATTATAGTCTAGTCCACACAAGAGCACAACTTATTTTTTCAATAGATGTTGAAAATGTCCACCTTGTACTTCCAAACATTTTTCGCATCTCCGAATAAATCCCTCGTGGGTGGCCGCTCTAATTGAAGCTGGAGATAAACTTTCGAACGCATCCCTTACCCTTGTCATACAGTCTTCTTTCGTTGTTACTGGATTAAAATAAACGATTCCTTTTATCATTCCCCATATAAAATAGTCTAAGACTGTCAGATCAGGGGAACGGAGAGGCTACAGGAAAGGTCCATGGTTGGCAATCCACTTGCCGTAAAACGTAGCTTGTAAAAAGTTAGTAACTGCAACGGTACTATGTGGTGGGGCGCCATCGTGTTAGAAAATTTGACTATGTTCTGCCAAAAGTAAATTACTCAAATATTCGTTCTTCAACTCTTCAAGAATATTCAGATATCTTTCTCCTACAAAAGTTTATAGACATAATTTTACGGAAAGAAATGCTTTGATAATATTCATCGATTTATTGATTTAAGAAAAAACAAAATACATCAAAATTCAATCAATTGTTTAATTTGAATACTGCTCAATTTATGACTTTCTAAAGTACCCTGTGTAAATAGCTTGTAAATATCTAACTAAAGATAACCTTCCTATAAAACTTGGGATGATATATTTTTTTACATATGATGTGTTATGGTATGTGGACCAGTATTTGTATGAAGTAGTGTAGTGTGACCTGTATAAATAAATTAATTTAATTTATTTATGTAATTAAACGATTTATCTAATTTTGGATTGACGCTAAATTGATAAAAAAAAATATTGTATTATTACCTAAATGGATTATTTTTCATTAAAAAAGTCCTTGTGTTTAGGCAATGTATATTTACCATTCAAATTTTCTTCGTAAAAATTCAGTTTTATTATTCCATCGTTCCTTACTGCACAAAATACATTAAATTGCCAGGATTCTTGAAAGTTCCGCTATCTTACTGCATAAGGATGCGAATCACTCCAAAAATGGGAATTGTGTCTATTGAAAAAGTCATTTTTACTAAATTTTGCTTCATCGGTCCAAATTATATTGTCCAAAAATCTAGGGTTACAAGGTAACCATTGTTAAAAACTGTACTCTTTTTGACAAATCAGTGTCTTTTAGATGTTGAACCAATGATATTAAATAAGGTTGGAAGTTATGTTTTAACAGAATCCTATGCACTGAGTTCCTCGAGATTCCTGATTGTCTTGCCACGTTTCTTAGGGATGTCATTGGATATGCTGCAAAATATCCCAGAATTGCAATCTCGACATTTTCATTATCAAAAATGGGCTTCCTCTTATTAATTTTTGCCTTGACGTTTCAAAATTTTTATAGTTTTGCAACATTTATTTAACGCTGTTCAGTGACGGTTTCTGTTTATTTGGATATCTATCAGCCAATATGTGGCATGTCTTGCTAAAACTCGGTTAGATTCCCCATAGATAATAAACAAATTCAAATAATCCTCGTCTGTGTAATTTAATCGCCCCGGCATGATTATTAGTTTAATAATTATTATAATTACTATAATAAATAAATAATATTTTAGTAGGTAATTGTCAAACGACAATAAATATTACGTTTCTATAGTAACCGATTGGTTTTGTTCTCGCCAGGCCTCCCTATCATGCCCAACTAACAAGAAACCTTAGAAGCCGTCTGGCATTATTAAAATAAAAAATGTTAAATCGTCAATAACTTAAAAACTAGAAATTTTTGGAATAGACAACTTTATAAAAAGTTATCCTTATTTTAAGTGCTAAATAAGATAAAATTATAAAAATTGGGGGTTTCCATTTGAAAAAAGTAACTTTTAACGATTTTTAAAAGTATATTTATAATGTCAGTTTTTGGTTACCCTATATTTATTTAATATAAAAATATCAGCACAGGCTACTAAAGTGGATCCTTTTGGACAAGGAAGCCACCCGCAAATAAATAATAGAGACTTCGATAAGCAGATATTTATACTTATGTCTAGACCTGCAAACGTCATTTTTTACGTAAAATTCAAAATATCTCAAAAACAGTTCAACTTAGGTATAGGATATTATACATGAAATATACCTAGAATTTTTCGAGGAATCCAAAAATTCGATAATATATAGGGTGTTCTATTTAAAAAAAGAAAGTTGACGTCTACTTCCGGTATAACCTGAAGTGCCGCCATCTTGAAAATATTTTGGGCGAATTTCCTCCATCGACTTTAGTTAGTTGCCAAAATTTAAAATTTTTCCAAAGCCTACTTTCTGAGAAATCGATCGCCGCAGTGCGTTGTGGGACACCCTGTATATATAATAAGAATCCATGCTAAAATATTTAAAGGCTACAACATTTGCGGCAAAAAATCAATTAAAACAATATACTAGTATAGAAGGAAAAATCTGAACGCACATTTAATATTTAAATTAAATCAGGTCTGTTTTTCTTTCAGATTAATTCTGCAGGCAGCCTGAAAATGCCGAGGAGAAAAATTCTGTGGCCGCCCATATTGACCTTCCTTTTCTGCCTCTCAGTCACAGGTAAGCAAATATTTTTGTGTTGGTTGGTACAAGGCGTTTTTAATTAAAGGATTTTGCTGAATGTTGTTTTATTTAAATAAATTGAAAATTGAATTTAAATTAAAAATTCGATGTTAGTTCTCGGCGCACAGCAAATACTGATATATTTTTATACTTAGAATTATAGAATTATGATGAAATAAAATATATGTACAGGGGATTTCGTTTTTATTATAGGATGTCTTGATTATCCGTAAAAGTAGTTACTTGTTTTTTTTCATTATGTTGCTACTTTTTAATGAAACTAAAGTTATTCTAAAACGAAATTTCATAAACCGTTTTTAAAATACAGGATGGTTTTGATATTTTTTAATTTAGAGGCACCCTTTGTTTCTTGGTTAAATGAACACATAGCAAAAAAATAATAACTAGTTTTAGAGGATCATTTTTCGAACGATAGAATAGCGTTCTCAGTTTTTTTTAGAGTCAACGAGTTCTCAAATATAGACCAAATTTTATTTTAATTAATTATAATTAATATTTTTATCTTCTCCTATTTTGCACAGATGCGTGTTACCTTATGCCCTATGTAGATAGCATCTAAACCAATTTAGTGTACCATAGTACCTACAGATGGTGCCACTGGTTTCATATTTTCCGCATCGACTTTCTATCTTGAACGACATGCCACTTCGTTTGTTTCAGTGTACAAGACGACTCAAGCGTGCCTACAGACGGAGGCACCTTGAGCAGGACCGAATAGCCCTAAATAGGCACTTAACTAGGTTGAGAGATGCACTGAGGGAGCATAGAGACAGAATGTGGAGTAACAAACTCCGTGAACTAGACACCAGAGATAAAACTGCATGACAGATGCAGGAGAATCTTAGGTCTGAAAGAACACCAATGCCTCCCCTGCACGGGGTAGGGGGTATGGCTTACATAGACCAAGAAAAGGCTGAAGCCTTGGCGGACACTTTCGAGCATGAGTGCCGCCTAAACCACCATCCGCTAGAAGATGATCAACACGAAGTTGAAATAATTAATGACTGCAGAAGACTAAATGATACAGAAACTCCTGCTACGGTAGAGCATCCGGCTACACCTCAGGAGACCGAAGGGATCATAAAAAGCCTAAAGAAGCGAAAAGCTCCAGGCAAAGACGAAATTACCAATCAAATGTTAAAGCAACTTCCTGGAAAAAGAATTGCTGCCCTAACCAGCATAACAAACGCGGTTATGAGACTGGACTACTTTCCCAACAGGTGGAAGCATGCGGAAGTAGTAATGATTGGTAAAACAGAGAGAGACCGAACTTTCCTTCAAAACTACAGACCGATAAGCCTGCTGCCCGCACTCAGCAAGCTCACTGAAAGAATCTTGATCACCAGGATCAAAGATGAAACAGCAGCCCTAGACATAATACCAAATGAACAATTTGGCTTCAGAAGCGGTCACTCTACTGAACTACAAGCCCTAAGAATGGTTGAAAAACACCAGCGGTTTTAACCTAAAAGAGGCTACTGGCATGGTCTTCCTAGACGTAGCCAGAGCCTTCGATAGAGTATGGCATAAGGGACATGTATACAAAATGCAAGATGCTGGATTTGCAACTAAAACTTGCAAACTAATAGCAAATGTCAGAGTTAAAAGCTCGAGATCGACACAAAGGAGACTAGAAGCGGGTATGCCCCAAGGATCTGTGTTAGGAACGTACTTATACAACGTGTATACACATGACAACCCTAAGACACACACCACTTCTCTTGCCCTATACCCTGATGACATTGCTATAGCGGCCAAGCAAAGACATTCAGGAATAATATGTAGGAGATTGCAGGAAGAGGTAGATCTGATAAGCGACTGGTGTATCACTAGGAAGATCAAAATAAACGCACAGAAAAGCCAGGCTATCCTCTTCCAAAAGAGGAGAATGACGCCCCCAGTGGCTATAAACATAGAAGGAACAGATATACCGTAGACAAACTCGGTCAAATATCTAGGGCTGACCATAGATAAGGGGCTAACATGGAAGCCTCATATCGAACAGACAAGAACAAAGACTTGCAGGGCTATGGCTAGACTATACCCTCTTATGAACCGAAAGAGCCCTATGGCTCTCCGGATAAAGCTGACAATGATAAAGATGATCGCAAGATCACAACTGATATACGGAGCAGTAGCGTGGGCGTATGCAGCGCCCACCTACATAAACAAGTTAGCATCAACAGAAAACAAGTATCTGAGAATGGCAGTCGACACACCATGGTACGTCAGGAACACCCAGATACACCGGGACTTGCAATGGGAACCACTGCAAGACGCAATAAGGACCAAAGCCATGAAAGTCATCCAGCGGGCAGCGGCACATCCAAACGAAGAACTTCGAAGGCTAGTGAACTACGACCCTTAGACACCGTAGACCCCGCGACCAAACACAACACATACACTGATAATAATGCCCTTTTCCGAAACCGTAAGTACTTATCACAGAGAGGCGGTTCCCTAGGTTAGGGAACCGGGTGGTGGTGGGACCTCGGGCCATTTGGCCCCTTCGCGCGCAGTGTTCAGCTTCTAAGAATGATTCCCATAATCTTTACAGCACTGGCAGCTACATTACCAATACGATGATTGTAATTTAGTTTTGAATCAAAATAAATATCTAAATATTTATGAAAATCAGTTTTCCTTAAAGCAGTGATGCTTTGATGATGAATCGTGGGACCGATTTTTCATGAGATCTTACGATTTATGCTATATTTCTCGTGATTTTAAAAATCAAATCACTGTGTCTTTCGCTTATACATTTTGACAGAATAAACTTCTAATCTAAATTTTGAACAAGCAAATCGTTCTATCGAGTAGAGAATTCGGGCCCAGCTAATTTGATCAGGTTTATGAATAGCTTATCATATAAAACATCCCATTTTAATACAAAGACAGTCTACGAGATAGCGCGACATTTAGTATCGATAGCTAGGTAAGGTATTTCCCCGAACAAAATAAGTTGAAATTGAAAACTGCTCGTTGCGTTGCTAAAGGTCAATATAAAATAAAACATTTTGCTGAGATTTTAAAATATGTCAAGTGGTGAGAACAATATAGACGATTCTCGGCCTTTAACACCGGCCTCAACACGAACACCGACAAAAAAGAGAAAGTATTCCCAGTCAAACCGCCAAAAAATATATAAAGGAATGGGAAAAGAATTTTGGCATGCAGTTTCTGAAATTAAACTGGGAATGCCGAACCACTGTTTCAAAAATTAACTAGCTTTGTTTTAATTTGTTATTTCTCCCACATTCAAGCACCAACATAGAAAGATGTTTTTCTCAAGTTAATAATAAAAAACAGCTGCTGTCCACCTGTGAATTTGCTGCCTGTGCGATAAGTGATTATAGTGAGTTAAGTATAGTGTGTTTTGATGCGTGTAAGGTGGATACTGTATTGTGCGGTGCAGTCGCGCAAGTTTAGTTTTGTCGTGGACGTTTTTATCCGAGAATTAAACTCGGTTCTTTTACGTTGACATTAAAAATGGCTTCTACAAAAAAAAATGAGTGAAGAAAAGCGTATATTTCAAGAAAAGTGGACTGAGTTGTACTTGTTCGTTAGTGTTAATCAAAAACCTGTCTATTTGGTGTGTCAAGAATCTCTTTCAGCCTTGAAAGAAGACAACTTAAAAACACATTACGATACAAAGCATGACACAAAGTTTGAAACATTCAAAGGACAATTACGGCAAGAAGAAGTGAGAGTCCTAAAACGTCACCTTCAGCGACAGCAAGATGGTTTTTAAAATTAAAACATTGAAAATGAAGTAAGGGTGAAAGTTAGCTACATTATATCCGAAAAAATAGCTTTGAAATCGAAACCTTTTACTGATGGTGAATGTATCAAGGAATGTATGGAGTCCGCCGCAGAAGTATTGTGCCCGTCTCAAAAACAACTTTTTTCCAAAGTTAGTTTGTCTGGTGTTACTGTGGCCAGAATAATCGAAGAATTCGCGGCAGATATTGAAAATTCACTTGCATCGAATTTCGTATACTGTTCTGTTGCGTTGGACGAAAGCACAGATTTAACCGATACCGCTCAATTAGCTATATTTATTCGGAGCATTGATAATAATTTTGAAATCAATGAACAGATGGCTGCCCTTTTTTCGAGTAAACGAATTACAAAAGGATGTGATATTTAAAAGTGTTTGATGACAGTACTGAGACGATATAATTTAGAATTGACAAACTTTTCTGCAGTTGTAACAGACGGTGCACCATCCATGATAGGAAAAAATGAAGGGCTCGTGGGTTTCATAAAAAAAACAGCAGAAAGATCTTCCTTTGAGGCATTACCATTGTATCGTTCATCAACAAAACCTTTGTGCAAAATCCACAAATATTGATAAGGTGATGAAATTAATGCCTAGTATGGGGATGTGACATATCTTTCTGATGTTCGTTGGCTGAGTAGGGGAAAAATGCTAAAACGCATTTTTGAACTCAAGAAGAAAATTTCCTGCTCCGTGGAAACTAAAGGGAGACCATTAGTGACCCCGACTGGGCCGACACGCTGCACCTCAATGACTTGAACACCAAATTACAAGGAAAACATCATCTCATCAACAACCTTCTTGACACTGAAGAGTTGCGAATGTACAGATGTGGATAAATATGTCGCAGCACTAGATTTACTCAAAAAAGGGTTCCAATCAAGGTTTTCTGACTTCAGAGATAATGAAAATTACATCAATCTCTTTGCTCGATCATTCAGTGTATCCGTTGAAGACAAGCCAGAAAATTGTCAGATGGAGCTTATTAATTTGCGGTGTAATTCGGAACTAAAAGACAAGTTCGACATGGGTCTCCTTGATGATTTTTATTCAAAATATGTCGATCAAATCTAGTTTCCTGAAATCCGAACACATGCCCAGAAAATGATGTCTCTGTTTGGGAGCACCTATGTGTGTGAGCAGCTGTTTTCTCGTATAAAGTATGTGAAGTCTAAAACAGGGTCGAGAGTTACAGACGAATAATCATTGAATCATCTGTTTCCTACATGCAGACGACAGTACTGCATATTTTTAATATTGATATTAAGTTTTTGTTCCGCTCACCTACGCACAACGGCATCCAAATCCATTTGTAAAGTAATGGCATCCGATTTATTGTCTACCTATAGCACAAAACAGCTTATAGTCATCGGCAAAAATAAAGCCCTTGGAGAATTTGAGCGTTCATTGCAATATTATTTGCCTTTCTCGAAGTAATTATCATGTTCTGTTTAAAATTTACTTAGCATATCGAATATCAAATTGTAAACCTATAAGAAAGTTTCACAAAGTATGCATATTATAAATTCAAATAAGGCTTTATCTTGTATCCGTTTATCTAACCGTTTACTAACAATGTATCTCATGTTAAGAGCTGCTATATTATAAGTATGAAACCTAATACAAACTTCGTCCCTTATTTAAATTAAAGTTAATCCGTGAGGACTATAGTGCGCGGTAGTTCTAAAAGTTTTAATTGAAATTTTATAAAGTTTATAAGAGATCACCTTTATGAGCTATTTTAGCGGAACTAATACAAGATCATGTTTACTTATTGCCAGCATCAGATTAAGATATTTCATAATTATTAGGGCTGATATTTATTTGAAAGATTTCATTTTATTACTTACCTCATAAAAGGGAAGTATTGTATTCGTGAAAAAATCACCATCCGAAATTTTTTCAGATCTTTAAGTTTTAGGGTAACTAGACATCGAAAAACATGTTTTTTCAACTCAGTCGGTGGCGGTCGGTCCGTCTGTCTGTTCGCGGCGTAGCTGAAACAGTACTTACCCGATTTACTTTAAATTTTGGTCAAAAAGTAAGGGTCATATGGGGATGATTTAGTAACATTTTGGTAAAAATCCAATATGGCGAAACAAAATGGCAGCCTGGTAAAATGTTAAAAAAATATTAGTAAAAAATTTTTTATCAAATTTATCTCAAATTTTGCACATACATCAACTGGTAACATTTTGGTACGAATCCAAGATGGCGGAACAAAATGGCGGCTTAATAAAATATTTAAAAATTCAGCCTGAAAAATTTGTTTATTGATTTGATTTCAGATTGTATGCCTTAACTAATTGTGGTATAGGGATTAACTAGTAAAACTGTTGTACTACTTTAAGGTGGCCGAATAAAATGGCGGCCAAATAAAGTGTTTGTAATCCTGAAAAAATCACCCTTTCAGGTTTTTCACATCTTCACGTTTTAGCGTCCCTACATACAAAAAAAACATGTTTTATCGATTCCGTCGGTCTGTCTGTCGGTCTGTCTGGACTGTCTGTCAGTTGGCGGCATAGTTAGAAATTACTTACTCGATTGACTGCAAATTTTGACCAAAAATTAAGGGTTATATGGGGATGACCTGATACTAGTTTAATAGAAATCCAATACGGCGGAACGATGACAAAAACATTTTATTACAGTGGTGTATTATTTAGGATTAGGATCCAGTAAAAAAATAAAAGTATTTTTTTAAAGTGTCGACATTTTGCAACTTTATTGTTTATTTCTTTATTGATATTATGTTTCTAAGTGGTTTTCGTTAACGATCGTCTTGTTATTAGTTAGAGTGGTGTATTATTTGGGGTTAGGAAATATCTGTGGACCAACGGAGTAGGTAAAGACTGATAATATAGGTTTCATGCAGGATATAAAATCTATATTCGTCCCTGTTTTTACGAACTGGCGTATATGAAATTTTATAATTCTAATAGGAGAGTCGTTTTTTAATTTTTATTAAATATTGGTAGATTTTTCTTAAGCAGTATCTTATATTTCTTTTGGGTACCATAATTTTAATATTTGGTAGAGTCAAATTTGTAATAGAAATGCATTGTTAAAAAAAACTATTTTGGTACATTTTTAAGACGCAAAAAAAATATATACGCCTCTTTGTGTTTTTTTTTAACAAGGCGGTAACGATATACGTCTTTACGTTATAAAACAAAACTGCCAACAAAATTCTTAATTTTATTTATTTTACAGCTAATTTACATTAAGACAGCAGAAAATTTTAAAAAATGTATAAAAGTTAAAACGAACAAATAACAAAAACAATAATAGTTTTGATACATTAACTTAGTGCTTTAGCCTAAAATAAAAATCTTTGTAAACATCTTGCCTAATAATAGGATTCTTTCCTTCGCATAGGGATCGCAATGATTCGTATTTCTTTTCAGGAATTTTTTAAGCAGTAGTGTTTAATCGTTCGAGGTTGATATTTCCTGCGTTAACCTTTCTAGGGAGGCAAATACGTCTGAATGGGCACTGTAGTTCGGTTTTAAATAAAATTACTGCAAGATTATGTTTTTCCACTTTTACCTCCCTTACTTCCGACAACCTAAATTGTTCGCCCTGATCATCCTTTCTAATTGATAACACTCTGAGGTCTTGAGATAGTTTTTTGAAATCCCAGAAGTCTCCATATTGCATCTCTTGGACTATATAGGGGTGTTTTTTTCTAGCTAACTTAAAAATAGGCATAAGCTGGCTAGGAAGAAATATATCACCTGCTTTTTTTACTGCAGTTGAAATGGCACTGTGGGCTGAGTCGCCCTCACTTTGGCCATGATTCTTTTCAAAGAAGTAGTGAGTTATCACTTCAATACTAGTGCTTTTGGACAAAAAATGAAGAAACATTGAAGGTGTAACTGAATTTTTGTTTTGGCCAAAACACCCGTCGGAAAAAAAATCTACAGCCTTAACACCCTCTTTATCATAAATTTGCAAGAACTTGAAAAGACATGTTGAAATACCGGATGATCCTCTCTTGCTTTCGCCCTCATGCCATGTATAGCAGTAACAAGCTCTGCTTACGATGTTGTATATTGTAAAATTATATACACTTAAACCTTGTTTGTAGAACAAGGCACTCTCATTACTAATTGGTAAGTGGATTACCTGCTGCAAATCAAATACTGCACACAATTTTTTTGGATCCCCTGTAGCCATATCTTTAAGGTTTTGCTTTATTTCACAAACTTTGTTTTTGTTTTTAATGTGAAGCTCATATTCTTTTCCCAACGCTTCCTCCACTATGCTATCGGCATCGGCAGTTTCATGAACCCTGGCGCATAAAGTACAGAGATCTTTTTTGGATTATGGAATGATAGGTTCATACTGATAAATATTTTTCTATAGGTGGCCATACTACCTATACTACTGCCCTCTTTTTTCTGTGCTATAGCATCTTGTTTATACATATCGTACATTTTAACTAAATTAAGTTCAGGATGGAGGTATTTTCGTGAAGTTTTTGCCGGCAGTAGTGTGACTCTACTTGGGGAACCTTAAAATATGAGCTCTTATATCATAATTGATTTTCTCATCTCGTATCTTCGCACCTTTTTTTCTTCCACCTCTTTTTTCTTTCTCGACGGTGCCATTTGGTGAAAGCTTTAGCATGGCTGTTCTCATCATTTTTTCGGAGATAGCCAAAGTATTTAAAAAAACTTCTTACATACTGGTGTCATAATACCATTTGAAGTCAAAAAATAACGATATGTTAGTTCTCTTCTGGATCCTTCTTTTTTCACTTTCGATTCCTTAATAACTACATGACGGCAAATAAATTCTATCTGCAGGTCTAATCTTCCTAAGGCGCAAAACTCTTTCATTATATTTTCTCTTTGTTCTGTAGAGAAGATATTACACTTTTTGTTTTGCATTTGACAGTAACGACTGTTACAGGTTTCTCCAACTTTTTTCGGGGGTACTAAATTCATCGAATTTGGTATGATATAGGCCTGCCCAGAATACTTCTTCTTTTTGGCTTCTTTATACAAATTCTTTTTAACTTTTCTTCCTTCGGCTTCTTTGTTTGACCCATCAACCACATAATCTTCAGGCTTTCTCTGAATAGGCAATTTACTTTTGCTTAATGAATTTTGTACCAAAATATCTGTATGCGACAAGCAGTCTTCCGTATCTTCCATAAAATGAGTGTAGCACAAAAGTGCACTACATCTGTAACAACTGCTGAATATCTCATCCCAACAATTAGTATTCTCGCATTGTCTAGAAGTTTTACATTTTTTGGTACTGGATATAATAACAGTGTCAGAATCAGAATCTACGATTTTGTGTATGGTACATACATCCTTAATATCCACAAAATGAATCTCACAGAGCCAGTGACCGCAAGCACAAATGCTTGAATTTGTCTTGGAACAGTGTTTTATTTTACACTGGTCTTTGTAAGATTTGTCCTTAAAAGAATCATCACTATTTGCATCATCTGATGCAGCTCTTACAGCTAAATCTAGAATTAAAAATTACGACGTTTATACTAAACCCTTGAACTTTATAAAAAATATATCTTACCGCAGTTCTTTTCTTGTTGGTTACAGTTATTTGCGTTTTTACGATTTTGAAAACGTGAAAGGAGCATATCTGAGTCGTCGCTTAACTGTGCTATTATTTCAACATCGGCCGGGTTCTGGTCTATCTGCAAATCTGTATAAAAACGGCACGACGTTAATAAAACAAGTTTTAACTTTGAAAAGCAAATAACTTACTTTCGGTCTTTTCATGTTCATCACCAGTATTAGTGTTTTTACGGTTTTGAAAAAATGAAAAGGGAATATCTGATTCGCCGTCTGACTGCAATATCCTATCAACACTGGCCTGGTTCTGGTCTATTTGCAAATCAGTATAAAAAGTTAAAATACTAAATTTTTTTCTGAAAACTATTTTATCGTTATTAAAGTGTATGACACATTAAATTTGCAGTGCCGAAAAAGTTTCAGAACAATGAAAAAATATCCTATTATCTCCTAGACTATAAAAAAAGTACCTGAAATTAGGCAAAAAGATTGAAATATCATGTTTTGGTTACTATAATCTAAAAATGTAAGTATTTTATTCATGATAGTCTGGAAACCAAAATATTCTAACATAGAACTTGCTCTAGAATTTCCTTGGCATGATAGTATAAAAAAATTCGAACTAAATTTTAGACATAATTAAAAAAAAAAATTAAACATACCCTGTGGTTCTGTTTCCTTTTCCTTTTCAGAATGTTGTTGATTTTCTGTTTCCATTTCAGTACTATTTAGTTCTTGTAAATCAATAATTTTGCCATAGTACCACTTATTTAAGTAACACATCTTAACGCCGACTCCTTTTTTAAATTCCTGATGTTTTTTTAACGGCCGTAATTCATCCGATGCAACTACATTTCTTTTCCCATTTCTCCACTCCACTAACGCATCCATTATTGAGATTAATTATTGCAAAAATATATTTCAATAACGCAGTGTAAAAAACCCGGTAAACTAGTTTTTAAGGTTAAAAATAAGCAAGTATAATGTCACAAACTGGCGTATATCGATATACGCCTTGCGTGTCCTGACGAGTCAAATGAAGTTATTTTTTGGAACAGGCGTTTATCATATCCGCCTGTTTGTAATGCTCGGATTTGTACTTTTTGCTTATACGCCAAAACTATTAGTTCATTTATATTTTGAATCGTTTATCGGATATATACACCCGTTTGTGTGCTAATAATAGACTTTTAATAAATACATTTACGCCAGTAAAATGATTTTTTGAAAAAAAACACGATATACGCCACTTCGTGAAAAGAGGGACGATATTTGTCCTAAAGTTGCAAGTTGTTTTTTTTATTAGATCTTAGCCCCAAATAATACACTACTCTAACATAACAACAAGAGTATCGTTAACGAAAACAATTTGGAAATTTAAAAAAATTGTTACTAAAAAAACTAATTATCCAATTTACCTCACATTTTGCACAAAAATCAAGTGTTTCATAGGAATGCACTGGTAACGTTTTGATATGAATCCAAGACAGCAAAACAAAGGCGACCTAATAAAATATTTAAAAATCAGCCTGAAAATATTATTTATTAAATAATTTCAATTTTTGTGCAAGAATTAAGTATGATATACAGATAAAGAAAAAATGTCTTGGTAAAGTTAGTAGTTCGAATTTAAACAAAATGGCGGCCAAATAAATTTCTTAAAAAATTAACGTAAAAAATCTTGTTCAATTGACTTTAAATTTTGCAGAAAAATTAACAAAACGGCGGTATGTGTCAATGTAAAAACTACTTATTGAATTAACTATTAATTATGACCAAAAGTCAAGTGTGGTATAGGTAGAAATAAACTGGTAAAATATTGGTAGGAATCCAATATTATAGAACACAATGGCACCCAATAAAAATGTTTGAAAATACAGTATATGTAACACATATATACTGTGACTATCTACTGAACTAAATTGGGTCACACTTTACTATTCCTAACAAATGAAAAAAAAAAATGATAAAGAGGGAAGTTCCGGGTAAAGGGAATTTACCGATTTTTGTTTCTAAATTGTTGGTGCTGTTTTAATTATCTATAATTTCATTTTCCTCGTAAGAGGAAAGAATTCGAATTAAATTATGTAAAAATCACTTTCCGAAATTTATTCAGATATTTATATTTCTTTAGAGAACTCTTTCAGACTGTGTTTGTGACGGTCGGTCTGTCTGCCTGTCGGTTTGTCTGTCTTTTCGGGACATAGCTGCCAAAAAACTATTTTTATTGTCTTAAAATTTGATAAAAAAATTAGGGGCCATGTGGGAGACATGGTAACATTTTGGTAAAAACTCGATATGGCGAAACAAAATGGCGGACCCATAAAGTGTTAAAAAAATAATTACTAAAAAACTTAAAAATTCAGCCTGAAGAACTACTTAATGGATTAATTTCAACTTGTATGCAATAAATAATTGTGGTTTAGGAATCAACTGGTGAAATTGTGGTAGCAATTCAAGATGGCGGCCTAATAAAATGTTTGTAATCGTCAAAAGAATCATCCTCTCCTGTTTTACATATCTTCACTTTTTAGCGTACCTAGAGGCCAAGGATTATGTTTTGTCAATTCAGTCGATCCGTCTGTCATTCTGTGTGTGTTTCAATTTGGGGCATAGCCTCAAAACTACTTACCAGATTGACATCAAATTTTACCCAAAAAATTAAGGCTCATATAGAGATGACCTGGTAATATTTTGATAAAAATCCAGCATGCCGGAACAAGATGGCGGCCTAGCGGAACATTAAAAAATTATTAGTAAAAACTAGTTTATCCAAATTACCACAAATTTTGCGTAAAAATCAATTATTACATAGAAATGAACTAGTAACGTTTTGGTACGAATCCGAGAGAGCAAAATAAAATGGCGACGTATTATATTATTTAAAAAATCGGCGTAAAAAACTACTTATTGAATTAATTTCAAATTTTGTGCAAGAGTGATACAGAGATAGATTCATAAAGTTGTGGTACGAATATATGATAATGAATTAAAATTACTGTAAAAAAATCTTATTCAATTGACTTTAAATTTTGTAGAAAAACTAAGTGTGATGAAAAGTGAGAGGTTTTTATGATTTTTTTTTGGAAATATAACAGTTTTCAAGTTAAATTAATTTAAATTCATCACTAATTTTCCTCTCAACTTTTTTGAGATCAAGAGGAAAATTCTCGAATTAATAAGCAAGTGCGCGGGAAAAATTCTCAATAACTAGTGTAAAAATTATCTTTTATTTATATTTAAAATGCATTTGGAAGACAAAATAACAAAACATAACTTCAAAAAACTGTTTTTATTCAAACTCAGTTTTCGCAGAAACTTTGAAGACTGCAGAAAAAACATTAACACTTTTTTTGTAGTCCTACATTTTTTAATAATACAATTTTTCCCTATCCGTGATAATTTGTAAGATAATTGATATTGGAGATTCTATTTTTTTTAAACATTTTTTTGTGACCAAACGGCCTAAGTGTGAGCATTCTGCGCATTCTTAAACAGCCCCTCGAGAGGTACTATTAGTGGAAAAAAAGTATACAATTATATTATTTCTGTGAGAAGCTCCAAAACTGTATCTTGTGACTGGGCTAATACTCATTCGATTTCACTGGCCGACAAAAAAAAAATTTGTTGTAACACAAATCAGAATAGCATAATCTAATAGAATATACCTATCCAAATACGAAAATTAATATCTATAGAAAAAATGATTTCAGCAAATTCTTAACCCTGTTTATTGACTATGTTTACAGTTTTCGCCTATTAAACATACCATACGTCTAACAGAAAAGCAAACGAGAAAAATATTAACTTAAAACACTAATTAAACTTTATTTTTTCCGTTTATGAGGTGTCCTATCTTCTCTCTTCAAAAACCAACAGTAGTCACCCATCATGGCTGGATCCCATCGCCCTTGGTATCGAATTTCCATTGTTCTGATAGCTTTCACCCTGCTCGTCACTAACAGCTCTCAAATTTTTAGGAAAAAATGACAGATGGGAATGGAGGAAGTGAATTTTTAATGACATTCTGGCACCTAGCACTTTATAGGCTTCATTAACTAATTGTTTATAATTTTCACCCATATTGTTGCCTAAAAATCCTCTTAATACATTAACAAATGAATTCCATGCTCTGAGTTCCTGTCTGGTAAGCTTTTCCGTAAAATTGACATTGTCCAGCAATTTTCGGATTTGTGCCCCAATAAAAATGCCTTCTTTTAATTTGGCATCACTTAACTGGGGAAGACTTGTCTTAGGTATTTAAATCCACCATCACCATCTTTATTCAAAGCCTTCACAAAGTTTTTCGTCAGCCCAAGTTTAATGTGAAGACGAGGCAAAAGAACATTGTTGGCGTCAACAAGACGTATAAATTTAACATTTTGAGATGCCTGTTGAAAATCGCTTCTTTCTGGCCAAATTTTTGTTACATAATGTTGATTTATTGCATGACTGTCCCATAAACAAAGGAAACAGCAATATTTTGTAAATCCCCCCTGAAGTCCCACTAAAATCGCTATAACTTTTAAATCCCCACATATCTGCCATTTATAACTATTGTAGTTTATTTTATCCAAAATCGTGCGCATATTTTCATAATTTTCTTTCATTGCAACTGAATGGGCAACTGGTATAGAGGGTTTTAAATTTCCATTATGCAATAACACAGCTTTTAAGCTATTTCTAGAGTCTATGCATAAGCGCCCCTCGCGGGGAGAATGTTCAATATCAAGTTCCTGCATTAAACTGTCTATATCAGTACACGCGCACAACGATCTTTCCATACTGTAGAATTCAGAAAACATAGCATTTCTTTTTCTGAAATTCCTAAGTTTAGTTTCTTTGGCCAATAGGTTCTATTCCTTAAGATGGGAACCCAGAAGTTCTGACTGTTGCTTGGATAACCCCAAATCACGTACTATCTCATTTAATTCACTTTGAATAATCAAATGTGGCTCGCCGGAACTGGAACCTGTGGTAAAAGTGGGATCGGTGCACTGTTATTCTGAGCTACCTGATGATGCGTTATCTCCATTATCTCCCAAATCAATAGCTTGCCAATTTAAAGGCGCAATTAGCACTGGCAAATTTGCATTATGACGAACAGGTCGTATGACAGATTGCAAATTTAAATATTCTATATTGCGCTTTCGATTTTGGAATAACCTTCAGTCTTTGTCAAGCAAAAATAACAATCGTCAGAATGATTGGTGGATTCTCGCCATACTTTTTCTGTTTCCCTTCATCCACTCCACCAATGATACACTACAACTAACATAGCACATATGAGGAGGCCACTGCTTATCTTGATCCCCAATTAACACACCAAAATATTTAAAGTAGGCTTTTTTTACATTTTCGGAAAATGGCCTGGCTTGTGATTTCACCTGAAATTCTCCACAAATATAACAAAATTAATCAGAAGAAATTTTGCAACTTCGGCGCGTTTGACTCGACATTCTCGTCTTCACATACACTTACTTATCGATACACAGAGAACCACTCAATTCGAAACTCAACAGAAGAGTTATGTTTAACGTTTATTTTATGTCTAATATTGTAAATCTAGGTAATTTTTCCGTTGTAAAATGAACTCATTTTAGCCGCCCCACAATAAAATTACCTGCCAATATAAAAGGTTCTAATTAGGCTATTAAAAAATGGTGTGTATTAGGACTTTCCGAATATTTTGTTTATTATTGGGAGTGTATTTCCATTGTGAAAATAATGAGCTGGCCTGTGTTAGAAAAATCTTGTCGGCCAGTGTTTTCGGCGACCCTACATATATATAAATTTAAACTTGTTTGCTACATTAGAAACTTCAACAAACGTCCATCGCATTTTGTTAAAACCTTCCGCAAGCCCTTTTAAAAGCCCTGAAAGCCATTTTAATCTTCTCACGCCGCCACTGAAAAAATAAAACGGTTTTTGCAGCCCTGCGACTTTAAACATATTGTTTGGTGCCTGTTTTCTACTGTGTTTATTTTTCTTTTTATCCAGTTAGATTTACATTTTAGATTGTTTCAGCCGTTTGAGGTTAAAGATATTTATTTTTACGGAGGACGGGAAGAGAAAACAAAACGACAACAGATGCTTACATTTTAAATTAGAAATTCTCTTAAATTTCCATGTGACAGAACACTTTTAATAGAAAACGTTGAAAATAAAAATCATCAGTCCAATTTAGAATTTAATCTTTTAAATAGGAAAGCAAGAATTATTCAAATCTTGATGCCTCCTGCATTTTTCTGTAAAATTTTATTAGACCACTAAAGCAAGGCCAAATCGTAAACGTAAGTATACGATGTAAACATTATACGTTACGTATACCGGGTGTCCCTCAGTTGTGGCTCACTCTTATAACTTTGCTTTTTGAGATTACTTTTTGAAATTTGGTGTGTGAATACAAGACATACAATTAGATTTTTGGACATATTCGTTTGTTTTGAGCCACTTCCGTGATAGAAAATTGCGTTCTTAAATCGCTTCATTTCTGACCTAGTAGTAAGGGAAAAATATAAGCTTACCTCGGTTGATCCTGAAAACTATCTTATGCTCCTTTTAAATAAACAAAACAGGATTTTTGTGTTTACTCATTTTTTTCAAATAGAAAGGAGGTGACCCTGGAGTTTTATAAATTACCTCTTTCTGCCGAACAGTTTGATACCGCACACTCTAATATTACATGAACTCTTTCTCCTAAAAAAGCAAAAATATATATTGTTACTACATACATAACAAATCCGCATCATCTAGTCATCCATGGTTCAACCAGTTGACAGTGTGTTTATAGCCACAGCGGGAAATGTATATAAAATATAATAGTTTTGATGTTTGGAAAAGAGCATTTCAAATACGCCTTACGAAAAAATGTTAATTCTTGGATAAATGGACATTTAATTAAACGTAGTAGTATCGAGACGGTACGAAGCAGACGTATTAAGGTGGCTTTGAAAACAAAACACTGCTAACAATTTTGACAATCGTCTTTATTATTATGCACATTTTTACCCGAGTATAAGTACCTAATTGTTTTAGTGGTTTGTTAAAAACTGATTTAAAGTTTTCTATTAAAACTTGGAAAATTACACAAGAAGTGAAATAATCGACAGGCTTCTAATTTTTGGTGGCAATATTCAGTTTAAGCTGATCAAATGTATGCACAGAGATATCGTCATCCACCGGAAATTATTTCCCCAAGTTGATTAGACAAATGAGGAACGAGCCCGAAAATAATCCTAACGCACCATTTGTAATAAGCGAAGACAAAGAAATAGATGTTCTGGCATACGTGCGTAAATATGCCCCCCTAACTTGAAGAGATCGCTTTAGAATGTCAAATATCTAAACATTCGGCTTGGTGAATTTTACACAAACATCAATACTGTTCGTATAAATATCAATCACATCAACACCTTTACCAAGGAGATACCATCCGAAGATTGCAGTATTGCACTTGGTATATAGGAGAGTGTTTAGAAGATAACAGTTTCTCATTTAAAATACTTTATACCAACGAAAGCCGTTTTACGAATCTGGGAGTTTTTAATAGAAATAATACAAAGTACTGGTCTCAAGAAAATCTGCATTTGATGGAAGAGAATTTTCAAGAACGTTTTGGGTTTAATTGTTGGATTAGAATTCTCGATATAGAATTTTAGGGCCTATAATTTTTTATGGTCAATGAGATGAGAGATATTTACACTTTCTGACCCATCACATTCGGGAGTTTCTCGAAGAAATACCAGGGATTAATGGAAACCGTATATTTTACCAACAAGATAGCGCCCCACCTCACAATGCAAGGACAGTAACAAGTTACTTAAATACCACATTTGGCGTAAATTGGATCGGAAATAGAGGACCTATTTTGTGGCCCCCAAGGTACAACTGAATTTACGTCTAAGTACTTTTTATTATATTGTTTAAATATTTCAGATTGCCAGAACTCACCCCTTAGATTTTTTTTGTGGGGCACTGCCAAAAATGAAGTGAATAATACATCGTCAGCAACCTGTGGTGAACTAGAAAACAAAGTAAGAGTGGCCATAAACAGGATTGCCCCAGGACAACTAAGAGAAGTAGTGAGATCAACTGTAGAAAAAGTACAGCTTTGTTAAGAAGAGCACGGTGGCCATTTTGAAAATTTGGAACCTCAAAAATTTATTTTAATTATAGTAATTTCAAAATTAATTACATTATAAATTGTTTGTCGTTGTAACACTATTAAAATGTTATAATATCTATCATGTTAATAAACAAGTCATGTTTCATAAAGTCTTCGTTATAGTTTACTATGCTTAAATGAATTTTATCGTGTATTTGAAAACCCGTCGCGTATAAATAATAATAAAATATTTTTTTTCTAAGCCGTCAGTTTATTTATAGCTTATTAACGTTTTTCGTTGTAACCTTAGTAACACAATCAACGGTTTGAATCATGGATGAGTTGACGATGTGGACCAAGAGCAATGATATCTTCATTATCATTATCCTAAAGTATGTGGTATCGAAATACTCGGAAGAAAATGGTATTTTATCAATTTTTTCATTTGAAAAAATTGACTAAACACAAAAATACTGATTTTGCTAATTTCAAACGAGCATAAAATAGTTTTTAGGATCAACAGAGGTAAGTTTGTATTTTCCCCTTACTACTAGATCAGAAATGAACCAATTTTTGATTCATAGCATGCTAGATTGAAGAGTGATTCACAGCATGCTAGACTGAAAAAAAATATATCATAAAAATTCCTCCATCTGTCAAAAACTGACAAATCGGGTATCATCACGCATAGGGTGTCCCATTTAACAATCGAAAGTTGCCTCCGTTTCCGGTCAAACCGTCAAAAATCCAAATTTATGTCCTGTATTCACACACCAAATTTCAAAAAAGTTATCTCAAAAAACAAAAAAGTTATAAGTGTGAGCCACATCTGAGGGACACCGGGTATAGTCATAACAAAAAAAATTTTAGAAGAATCTTAGTGCATTCGATATCCTGCTTCAGATTTACGATCGGTCAATTGGTTTTGGAAATATCGACGAAAATCCGAAAATAGCGGATTTTGTTTTTTGCCATTAAATCCAAAAAGGTAAATTCGACACCGGTCAAAATGTGACATTATTCAAACACTTTTTTAAGACGAATAAGATGGCTTATACGACATGTCTCCACCGTCTTTTTTTATCCCGCAACCAGCCTCAACTTTTATTTTTCTTATGGCCGCCATATTGGATTTTTCGATTTTTGGAAAGAGCGTAAAATTTTCAGTCTTGTAATGTCTCACAAGTGCATAAAAGATGTGAATATCACCGAAATATCACAGTTCGTAAAGTTAGGTTTCAATTTTTTCTAATCAGGCCATGACCTATTTGTCACAAGATTACATTAATAAGTAATATATTAAACGCATTGAATTTTCAATACAACATGAACATAAAAAAGGACTAAAAAAGAATTTGCAAAATAACGCCCATTTGCATCGAGACACTTTTGACAATTGGTGACTGTTTTTCGTACAACCTTGAGAAGTGTATTTTTGTTAATATTTCTAAATGTGTCCAAAATTCTTTGTCTCAGGATTGCTATACTCGCAGGGGAATCAAATTTATAGAACTCATTCTTTGTGTGACCCTAGATGTAGAAGTCCAAGGGCGAGAGGTCAGGGGATCTAGGAGGCCAAGATTCAAGGAAATGTTCCTTGCTGCTTTCTTGAGAAATTCCTAACTTAAATGGTGTTGTGAGCCGGACATCCATCCTGTTCATTCCAGGTTCTTCTAAACTAATCTTATGTTAGAGTAGCTCGTAAAGCTGGTACAATCTGGTTTCGCAAAAGCTCTAGGTATCTCTGTCTGTTTAGATTATAGTCAAACAAAAATGGTCCTATAAGTCGATTTCCTGAAATGATTAATAATGTATAAATAGGTGCCCAATTAAAAAAGATAAGTTAAATTAAATCCCAATGACCCCACAGCCAACGTTACTTCCAAATCTGGTCTGTAGCCGTCTCTCTGCGACTTCATGAGAGTTTTCTACAGCCCAATCATGACTGTGGCGCCTATTAAAAATTCCACAATTCGAAACCCTACTCTCATTGGACCACAAAACACGATTTACAAAAACTGGATTTTTCATTACACTTTCTAGCATACCAGAAGCGCAGTCGTCATGGAACATCAGTTTCCTTAAGTCCTTGAACTATTATGGGTTTGTATGGATGGTACTTATTGTTTTTTAACACTCCCTGTAATGTTGATTTTGGCACATACATTTTCTCTTCTGCAGTTCTTACCGATGCCCTAGGGCTTTCGTTGATAGCTTGTAAAATGTTTCTGTAGCGATTTTCATTGTCAATATTGTATCCTCTTCTGGGTTGTTTAAAGGCCCCATGGTTAATTAAATTAACTACGATTTTTCTGAATTGGGTTTCATGCATCTCCAAATACCTTGCTGAGGTAATGTCGGCGTTTCTGTGTGACTGCAAGTACAACGTTAACATATCAAACTTTTCTTCATTTGGACAGGGAATCCCGGACATTTTAAACAGGTCTCGACAATTTGTGTGTCAGAATCATGATTTTATTGAGGAAAAGCGTACTACTTATTAAAACACAACTTTGATACTTTGAATTTTTTAACATCAAAGCCCATTTTGTTACAAATAAATCATGACCTCCTTAGAAAAAATCAAGACCTAACTTTACTGAATGTTATATTCGTCATCTTATTCGTCTTAAAAAAGTGTCCGAATAATGTCACATTTTGACAGCTGTCAAATTTACCGTTTAGGATATACTGGCAAAAAACTAAATCCGGCATTGTCGTCTTTTCGCAGATATTTTCAAAACCAATTGACAGATCGTAAATCTGAAGCCGGATATCGAATGCGCTATATTTCCTTTAAAACTTCTCTCATTTAACCTTTGCTGTAGGTATAATAGAAGCCGAGATGCCTTTATAGAAAAGCGAATTTGGGACACACTGTATAACAATATTCTTAAACATTTTTTGGTAATATTTCTTAATTTCATATATGTAAATACAAAAAGTTTAAACAAACATATTGTTTTACATGGAACGGATGATTTCACGGCTTTGGTCAATTAAGAACTAATGGTTGGTTAGACCGTGTCAAATTGGGATTACTATACGACGTTTCGTCTTCGATTGCACGAGGTACTTCTAGGGATCTTTACTGTACCAGATCTCAACACCGAATGAGGTTGAAGAAATTCGGTCAGGTTTTTATACACCACTTGTGCTCGTCGCACAATGATCTGTGTTAAGATTGGTTTCAACGTGTGATGTAGACCGTAGCCTGTTTCTCTATTGAAGTTTTTTGTATGTTATGTATGTATGTATGAAAATCGATTGATACTAAGACCTTGGTTTCCTTTACATTTATAACAGTGGACAGTGGTATGCTGGTGTTCAGCTACAGCAGATTAAACAATTCGTTTCTCTTTAACCCATCGCTCTACTCTTCTCCACTGGAGTAAGGTATTTCATATACTCCTCCTGTTTAAAAAGGTACAATATCTTTCGGGGATCGCAAGCATTATCCAATATTCTTATGTTTTGAAAATTGTACGTATGTTGGACCGCCAAAGAAATCGACCTATTTTGTCTGTAGTGCTACCTAACGATGGCTCCTTATTATTCTCCTTTTGCAGAGTTGGAATACTATATCTTTTAATTGAACGCATAATATCTTCATTGAAATAGCAATTTCCTCTTAGTGCTTCTTCGGTCGGTTTCGATGTTAAAGAATGTTAATCAGAAATCGTAATGGCTCTAAATACTAGCGAGTTAATAACCAATTTCTATTGTGCTGAATGGTGGTGGGAATTTTAATTTAAGTATCTATTTGAATGCGTCAGTTTTCTATACACAGAATGTCCTTATGTTCTTTCATTTCTTTTGAACAAATACATTTAAAAAGGGAATTGTTCCTTTAGATTCAATTCATGTTGTTGATTAAGGTGGTTCAGAAATTTGAGGAGATTATCCTATCCATGAGGCCAAACAACAAAAATTTCATCAATATATCTGAACCAGTGCTTTGGTTTTGGTGGTAGCGGACCTTACAGCAATATCATCAAAGGCTTCCATAAAAATATTCGCTACCGCAGGTGATGGAGGAGATCCCATTGCTGTCCCTGAAGTTTGTTCATGAAAAGTTCCTTGAAAAATGAAATAAGTAGATGTAAGACAAGCTTCTACTAGGTCTTTTAAGTTATTATCAAGATTATTATGATTCAATATGTCTGATACATATAGTATCACCCGTTAAAGCCTCAATTAGAAGATTACCTGTAGAGTAAACCGATGAAGTCAGATATGAGAGAACAAAGACCATTTTGAATTCAAAACTACCAAAGCCGAATCTCTCCGCAGCTGAAAAAACAGCGATAAAAACTTTAAATGAAAACGTAGACATTCTCGTCCATTTTGTAGATAGAGGCAATGCCACAGTCGTCATGTCGTACAGAACGGAAAACGTGGAAAAGTTAACTCAACTTTTAGACAGCATCACTTATAAGGTTATACACCTAGACCCTATAAGTAGAATAGAAAGACGCGTCACCTATCTGATTAATGCATCCAGTTTACCACCATCGGAGAAAAAATCATTAAAACCAAGCAGCTCCCATATCCCCAGGTTCTACGGTCTTCCCAAGATACACAACAACAATGTGCCATTTCGCCCACATACAAACTAGGTAAATAACTTTCAAATTTTCTTAACGTATTATCTGGAAAAACAGATTTTTTTAAAAAAATACTCTACATATTTAGTTCTATTTTTTATGGGAAAAACTGAAATAAAAAGATTAAGAATAATGTTTAATCAAAAATCCGGTAAGTAATTTCTTTTTTTAGTATAACTTAAATAATTCCTATTATTTTAAAACCTGTAGAAAGACATTAATTTTAAGAGGTTGCCTGACTTAAAGTTATTTTTTATTATTTGTAGATTTGTCTTGCTAAATATTAAACATTGCGCCATATAACATTAAAGTTTTGATAGAGCCTGTTAATTGGAATTGATATTGAAATAAATACGCGATTAAAATCTTTTGCGATATCTCGCGTATACTCCAGAATATTTCTTTAAAAGCTCTTCTGTTTGTAGATATATTTCAGTTGCCTGTGAATAACAATTTTTAATTTTGTTTCAAGAAATTAATTTGCTTGCATAGAAATAAGCCGCAGCGATCTTTGGAATAAGATTCGAGAATGCCTTTCTGTAAAAAGCTACCCACGTTTATATGAAGAAATATAATAAAATTAACTATTTGATTAATTACCCACATGAAAATTTTTTTCGCTGCACCCGGTATAAACTATGATAAACACTTTTCTGTGGTAAAATTTATACTAAAACCCATGTTAACCAAACTTGAACCCACGCACAATAAACTTTGTCATGATGTGTATTCTCTCTAAAAATACTGGAAAATATTTTTCCAGTGCTGAAAAATATTGAAACCAATTTAAACTTTTAATTTCATTGACAGGTTTAATAGATGAAATTATTAATTCGTAGGTATTTGAAATATTGAACGTTGATACTGTTTTGGTAAATCAAATACCGATTTTTTTTAAAGCGTAATGAAAATCGGAATTTATCTAATTTTTTTTCCGTTTATTAAAATAGAATTATATCAAAATATTTAAATAGTTGCCCATGCAGAGTGCATTTTAATTAAAAAAAGTGCAAAATTATTGTTTCATTTTAGTAAGTTTTAATACAATGCTTCTGCATGTGGTTTCGTAGGCTGTATACCCAGATAGTTTAATAAAAATAAAAACGTGGGCATATAAAATATTTTTTTACTTCCCTCGTAAAAGGGAATCCTTACATTTCGGGGTCCCTAGATGCCGGAAAGCAAGTTTCTCAATTCAGTCGGTCTGTCTGTCTGTTGGCGGCACAGTTAAAAAAATACTTACCCGATTGACTTTTGGTTGAAAATTAAAAGCCATATGGGAATGATCTGGTCATATTTTGAGGAAAATCCAATATGGCGAAACGAAATGTAGATCTACTCAAATGTTAAAAAAATGATTACTGAAGGATTACTTATCCAGTTTACTTCAAATTTTGCAAAAAAATTTAAGCGTTAGTAATTAACTAGTAAAAATTTTGGTACGAATCCAAGATGAAGAAATAAATTGGCGGCTTAGTAAAATATTTAAAAATTGCGCCGAAAAAAAAACGACCTAATAGATAGATTTCAAATTTTGTGCGAGTATAGAGATGAACTTGTAAATTTGCGGTAGGATTTCAAGACACCGGAACAAAATGGCGGCCAAATGAAATGTTTGTAAGAGTGAAAAAAATTGCAGGTTTTACATATATTTACGTTTTAGTGCTGAAAAATATTGAAACCAATTTGAACTTTTAATTTCATTGACAGGTTTAATAAATGGAGGCCTAAAAAATTATTTTAAAAAATCTAACTATTAACTAGTGAAATTGTAGTACGAATTCAAGACGATAAAACAAAATGGCGGCCAAATAAAATGTTTAAAAAAATTAATGTACAAAATCTTAATATCTTTCAGCAAAATTGAATATGATACAGGAATTAACTTGAATGAATTCAAAATGGCGGTTTTAAAAAATCAGTGTAAAAAAATCAGTTTATTTTAAACCATGATCAAAAAATAAATGTGGCATAGGTAGAAACGGGTAAAATATTGGTACGAATCCCTTATGGTGGAATAAAATAGCGGGCAATAAAAATAAAAAAACCTACTAAATGATTAAGTGCGGAACAACTATATTAGGTTATCCTTTATTACTCCTAATGAAAGGACAGATTCACAACGAGAGAAGTTCAAAATTAAAACACAAAATATTGAAACAGCCCAAACTGGAGGTGCTAAACGTAGGAGCACGCTTATCACGAATAGGTCAGATTCACGCGGAACGGAAGATTTCAGTGCTGCACCCAACAAGGGCTGGGATTCATATTGGTAAATGCAAAAGGTTTCTATCTAATTTAAACTAATCAAAAGTCAAGTAAACTTTTATCTTTATTAAATCACATTAGCCTTGAAACAAACAACACATGCTATCAGCCAGCAAACGCTTGTCAAAAAGCGTTACGCAAATTATTTTAGTATTGAGTGTTTTCCTTTAAAAAAACAGATTTAAGTGTATTTTTAAGAAGAACTTTTAATTATAAATCTGGTAAGTAATTTCGTTTTTAGCATAACTTACATAATTCCTACTATTTCGGAACCAGTAAAAGAACATTAATTTTAAGATGTTGCCTGACTTAAAGTTATTTTTTATTATTTGTAGATTTGCCTTTCTTGACAAAAAGTCACGAAATGCGTCATATTACATTAAAGTTTTTATATAGCCTTATTAATTGTAATTGATATTAAAATACCCGATTAAAATCGTTTGCTATATTGTGGGTATAACGCCAGAATATTTTATTATTTTATTAGTATCTCTGTTGGTACAAAAAGACAATATTTCTGATGTGTGTGAATAACAATCAATTTTTAATTTTGTTTCAGGAGATGAATTTGATTACATAGAAATAAGCCGCAGCGATCTTTGGAATAAGATTCGGGAATGCCCTTCTGTAAAAAGCAACGCACAGCCTAGCTACATTAAAGAATATGTCAAAAAAATAACCAATTATCCAAATGACAATATTTCGGATACCTCTATCCCTGTATCTAACTTTCTACATGGATTTAAAGAAAAATGGCGAAAAGCATCCAGAAATGCTGGTGTTTTTTTATAAAATAATAGAGACTGGCATTAAATAAATTTAAAAAGTATATAAAATACGATAGCGAAAAAAGTAAGCGACAAAAAGTTGAGGTTTTAAGACAAACAGTGATAGTGGAAGGACTGGCACCTATATGCAGCGCAGATAGAATTGGGAGAATCAGGTAATATTAAATCTTATAAATTAGAACATGAGATAACCACATCTAGTCCTAATACAGTATCAGAGTACATAAGTTCTTTAGACAATACTAATAAATTTAAAAGTTTAATGCTAATTTCAGAAAAAGCACTTTCAGTGTTAGTTGATGGGGTCTTTATGAGGTATCAATTTGAGATAATTCGAGAAACGGCAAAGACCGATTTCCATCATACACAATTACACAAGAAGCGAAGAAAGGGAGTTATCCACAAAAATAGAAATTTCATCTATACGCGCGGACATACGCCTACAGGATTTACTAAACAATAACCCGGCAAGAATATTAACTTTGCAAAAAGATATCTTATTTTATTTATGTTGGAAGTTTAGGGCACAGCGAACAAAAACCGAAATTGAAAAATTCAGGGGAACCAGACGCAAATGCATTTGTTACATAGTTAGTACCACCTAAACTAGGTATTAAAGATTCGTCGAACAATGACCCAAAACAGTTGTACGGCACCACAGTAGTTATTTAAGGAGAGAAGCCCCTCCTCCTCATTATGCATCTACTCCTCCTCCTCCCTATCATTTTAAAATTATATCTATTCTTCCTCCTCTCTAATATTGAAAACTATTTAATCGAGGTCGTTAACTTAGGCTTGTCGCCGAAAGTTATTTCTTTAAGCTATGACCAATAATAGAGAGAGAGACTCCCGCCTTAAAGTTAAAGCTTAAAAGGGGTAAATACGATTTTGCTTCTTCAATTTAAAGTTGTAAATGTAAAGTAACAAACATTTCTGAAACTTGTCAAATGTCTAAAAGAAAAAGTGGCTCTCGAAGAGTTTTAAAGCAAGTAAAATTAGAAAGAAACAAAAAAGGAAACAAAGTGACAGAAGAAATTTCCGACCAGTGTCCTATTTGCTATATACCTTTAAAAAATGAAAAAAAATGCAGACCTAATTCTTGTGATCATAAATTTTGCCTTAACTATTTAGTCGAGTGGACCGTGGACAGTTTTTTAACGTGTCCATTGTGTAGAAAAGAGTATTGCTTTACCATTTTGTTATTTAATTCTGAAACCATTCCTTTGCATTATTGCCACCTTATGAAATTTAAAAACTTGAATCTTAGTGAAGTGAAAGTTTATTTTAAAAACATTTTAACTCTATAAACGTGGCTAATGTGAGTGAAATTTTACTGGATGAAGTATTGGAAGTGGTGAACATTTATGCCTGTGTAAAAGGCAACCTTGCTAAAGGAGAACGTTTGGAGCTTCAAGATGTGAATAATTTTATTTCAAATGACATTGAATCGGGTGATTCAGATCTAGAAGCTTGGTGCTGATGCAAATACAACGGCAAAAAAGGCGTTAGTATAGATTTTTCGTGAACATTTTATAGATAAAATATTTTGTATTGTTCAAAATTATGTAATAGTTCGTACGATACTAGACATAAAAAAAAATACATTATGTTATTTTTGTTATTACATACATCAATTGTCTCTTGGAAATGGTTCTCTCGAACATATAAACACTCATTATAAACGAAGTGTTAGATATTCAGATTTAGATATTAGATGTGCATTTTGTTCGAAATCATTGTATCAAATGATACTTCCGGACATTTGTGTTTCTTGAAATATAAATACAATTGCAATAGAAGTTAACGAAGTTCCAAAAACGGAATTTATTTTTTAGTTTTAACATTAAAAAGTATTGCCTATAATCTGGACTATTCATATGTTTATGGGACTATTATAATAAGAGCTGATATTTTCATCTCCTTATAATTCTATTCGATGGATATTTTGCATGGTTACAATTGTCCCAACAATCGTTTCCACGATAAATATTCGAAGAATAAAGTTATTTGGGGATGAAACTATTGCCCGTAATTGCGGATTTGCAATTTAAGACATGCTTGTAATATTACATCTACAACTTTAAATTCACTTGCAGCTATACAAAATAAAATATAGAATGTTAGTTTGTTTTTTATTTATTTTTATACCCCTGTCCATTTTTTCCGCGTTATTCTAGGCCAATAAGATTTATTTAAGAAACCACATATGTTTGGTTACAAGAAATTGCATATAAAAAGTCAAATTGACAATCTACAAAAAATCAGTCTTCAAATTGAGACCAGAGTCATACTAGTAAAACATATTCTGATTCGTAGTATAGGCATGGCAAAATTTGAAATGGTTCAACAGGCAATAAATGTACTCAGAAATGCTATATCTGTTTATCAAATCAAAAAGATTGTAATAATAATAATTTAAACCTAGAAAAATCATGGAATATTTTAAGTTACCAATTTGCCATTCCGACACTGGAAACCAGAATCCGATTTTTTGAGAATTTATTGTACCAATAGAAGTTAAATCTTGGCCTGTCAGATCACAAAAAGTTGCTGAACACAAAGAAATGATTCCAAAAGAATTTAAAAAACAACTAGGTTTAATTACAGACAATCCAAAGCCGGTGTTCGTTTTTTTTTTTTGAAAACACATAACAGAAAAAAATGACTCGTCTTGATTTAAATACTTTAAAAGGGCTGTCTGTAGTTGTTGAAGTCATTACAAGTTATAACAGAAAATCTTACACTGTTGAAACAGCAAGAATACACCAATTGTCCATCTATTGTTAATTCATAGCCCAGAAGTTATTCGTGCGGGTCTTCCCGGTAAAAAGAAGCAGAAGAAAGGAGAAACAAACACGTTAAAAATAAAGCTTTTTCTCTAAAAATGTCCAGGACCATAACAAATGAAGATATCTTTAAGAGGTTTGGTCTGACCCTTTTATTACGGTCATTACAAAAACTCCGAAAGTAATGCATTTCTGCAACAGCTTTATATTTAAACAACATCGGATGTTCAAGATCACTTGTCAGATAATGAAAGTTCTTCCGAATCGCATTAGTTTTTGTTAATATGCTTTTACAATTTAAATAAAATAATTTATAATTACCCAACTACTCTGTTTCTTCTTTTGTGCTTACTGATCACTTGTACGATTTCTAAATCAAATATTTAAAAATTCAATGATATAAAATTCCTAGAAATAAACCTAGGGTATATACTATCCTCGAGCAAGCCATCAGAATGCTTTGAAACAGATAAAACTCTTTATCTTTCTTGTATGAACACTCAAGGCATGCTATTAGTCAAGATACTCGTGTTACCCCACTTTTTTCTAGATCAAGTCAGATTTTAATTTTTTGTCAATACCCTGTATATCTGCATTTAGGTTAAACACTGTCAAAAAATTATCCATGTTCCAGCAATTATCAAAAAAAAAATATCAATAACCAATTATGAAAAAGTCTCAAAAATGTTGCGAACATGTTATAGTCACTTAATAATGAGGAATTGTAGATCCTCGGTACATTATCTATAGGAAAGGGGACACCACCTAATTAACTAAGACACAATTTGAAGCGAACCTGTTTTGATGTTAAAAAGCTAACACAAATAGATATCTATTAAAATAACTATCCAGTCTGTTTTTGATGTATGTTTCGATTTCTCTACTCTTCAAAATTCATTTCAATGCCAAATTTAAATGAATTTTTTGTACAAGGTTCTCATTCATATGACCTAATCCAATGCCAGAAAAACGCATATTATTAACAAAAGTATTACGATCAGCCTTTTTGGCCTGAGCCTTAAATAATTCGAATCGATACGAAAAGCAATAAAACTACCTAGCATCAACTAATGTTTTGAGCTAGATTACCATTTGTATGAACCTAAAATGTTTAAGGAATTTTAACTAATACTTTGTAAGCTTTATAAATACATAACATATTTTTTCAGGTCGCTTTTTTTAAACCATAAGGTTTTTAAAAGAATTTACTCGCAATGAAATTGACATTATTTCTTTATAAAGTAAAGTTTACTGTTGCGATTCCACATTAAAAAATTGGCAAGTAAACACCGTTAGATTTCAAAACTGCTTTTGCAGTTATTGCAAATTGTCAACGTACACGTGCAGGCAGTTTTCCATGGCACACAATTATTATTATTCTGGTTTTAGGATATAGCTGGAGCACGGTAATAGCCGTTAACGGGCACTGGCCAAATTGGGGAATTACAGGTGCATAGAGTTCAAATTTTCGGACCATTACACGGCCAATTAGAGAGGAGGAAGCTTACTATTCTCCAAATGCATTCACGTTATAGGAATCGGAAAGGCTATTATAAGTTTTGAAAGGCTTGCGACTTTTAGAAGTTTTCAAGCAAATATTATCCACTAGAATATATCGCACACAATTCTATAAACTTGTAAAAACAGGCAAATATCAGTCAGTGAATAATCAGGGAGATACACAAATTGTAGATCCTTAGTACTGTAGTCCTAACTAACATATAATTAGATAAAATCCTGTTTTTAAGTTACAAATGTCTATTAATAATGTTTGTTTTAATTTCTTTGCTTTTCATAATTTCATCATTTCAACTAAATAATTTAAATGATTTTTTTATACCAAGGTACTTTATTCAAATCAACATGAAAAGCAATGCAATCTGTCCCCAACTGTTGATTTCTACTTGATTACCATTTGCATTTATGTTTATGGTTTAATGAAATGTAACTAATATTTTTGACCTATAGTACTAAGCTAAGCTAAGTACATCACATTTTGTTTTAAAACCTTTTTTTATCTCATAAGATTTCTAGTAGGATTTACTGGCATTGAAATAACACAGCTAGCCATTCGTAACAGCTCAAGCTATTACACAGGGTAACAAAATGAGAACAAAAATTTGGTGCCGGGAATCTAACATTTGACTTTAGATGTTTTTAATGTGCTGATTCCAAAAATGCTAACATATTTTTTCTATCAGTTCTAGTTTTTGAGATACAGGTTACAGGTTAATTGATATTTTATTCTGATGAAGGACAACAAATAAAGAGATAAATATGTACTTAATCGTCAAAATAGAAATTTCCCAGAATCTAATTAACCAAATAGATAGCTGGAATTGTCCCTGACCCAACGTTCCTATACTAGGAACTACTCCATACACTGCTCTTAATTACTTTTATACCTGTAATTGCCTATGATCCGATCCTTCTATACCTGCTTGGCTGTACTCGATTTAGTATATTAGTGAGTTTTCCCAAGTAAAGTTGTGCTACCATTTTGTGTAAATTTTGGTCGTTTTGTAGTATCAAGACACTAAACTGAAACAATGGCATCAGCAAGCAGACGTACCTGTGTAAATCATCTCGATGTTTTTTGTTATGTGTGCAGTGAATACACTTTGAAAGAGAGCAGAGAAACGATTTCTGATTTTGTGAAAACTCGCCTATTTTGGCGTTCATTTAGGAGATCAAGATAAATCTTGGGCCCCACTTTTCATATGTAAAACATGTGTTGAACATTTGCGACAGTGGACAACTGGAAAGAGGAAGTGCCTAAAGTTTGGTGTACCCATGGTTTGGAGAGAACCACGAAACCATCATGACGACTGCTATTTTTGTCTGGTTAATATTAAAGACATAAATAGAAACAATAGACACAAATGGACATATCCTGATCTAGATTGTGCAAGAAGGCCTGTAGCGCATTCGGAAAAAATACCCGTTTCATCATTCAGCAGTCTACCTGAACTGACAGAAGATGATACAGAAACATCAACGTCTGACGAAGTTCAAAGAATTCACTCAGAAAACGACAGCGAATTTGAAGCAGATTTAGCAACTCCGCAGTGTTTCAATCAAGAAGAACTAAACTATCTTATAAGAGACCTGAATCTCTCAACGTAATCCGCTGAATTACTTGCATCCAGATTAAAAGAAAAAATCTACTTTGTCCAGGTACTAATATTACATTTTATCGTAAAAGAGAAAGGATCTGCTGCCTTTTTTCGCTCAGGAAATTGACTTGGTATTCTGTAATAATATATAAGGGCTCTTAGAAAAATGGGCTTGCCTGAATACACTCCAGATGATTGGCGCCTTTTTATTGACAGTTCAAAACGTAGTTTAAAATGTGTTCTTTAACATAACGGTAATAAATATGGCTCAATTCCTATTAGTCATTCTACCACCATGAAGGAAGAATATGAAACAATTGCATTAGTTTTGAGAAAAATTAAATACGAAGAACATCAGTGGGCAATTTGTGTTGATTCAAAAATGGTTAACCTTCTCCTCGGACAGCAGAGCGGTTATACAAAATATCCTTGTTTTTTGTGTCTTTGGGACAGCAGAGCTAAAAATGAGCACTGGGTTAACAAAAATTGGCCTTCAAGAGATGTCATGATTCAAGGAAAACAAAACGGGATCAACAAACCTTTGGTTTCAAGAGAAAAATTCTTACTTCCGCCCTTGCCTATCAAGCTAGGCCTAATGAAGCAATTTGTGAAGGCTTTAAATCGAGATGGAAATTGTTTTGGGTATTTGTCATGTAAATTTCCTGGCATTAGCACGGAAAACTAAAAGCTGGTATATTTGATGGTCCTCAAATAAGGCAACTTGTTAAAGACCCACAATTCACCACATCAATGAACGAGACTGAATACGCTTGGTGTTCATTTGTTCAAGTAGTACAACATTTTTTTGGCAATCATAAAGCAGAGAATTACGTAGAATTAGTGGAAACTATGCTTTCAAATTTTGATATTCTCGGCTGTAACATGGGCATAAAACTTCACTACCTCCACAGCCACCTAGATCGTTTTCCGGAAAACTTAGGTGATTGTAGTGGAGAACAGGGGAACAGATTCCATCAGGATATTAAAACTATGGAAGATCGTTATCAAGGACGATGGGATAGCCACATGATGGCGGACTACTGCTGGAGCCTTAAGCGAGACTGCCCTAGTAAACTTTATTCTAGAAAGTCGTATAAAAGAAAATTTTTATGTGATTAGTTACTAATGTAATTATGTAAATTAAGTTTTTGCAATAAATACTTAAATCCATGTGTGTTTGTTTTTTTAACTGGCAATAGTAATATTATATATTATAACAGTTATAACGTAAAATATATACACATTTTTTTTTATATCTGATAGACAAAATCTGAGAACTTTTTTACATTTAGCATCCAAAAATTACCCAGGAACAGTTAAAAAATCGCAGGCACCAAAATGTGTGTTGGCCTGTATTATTTATCTGCAAAATAAAGTTTACTATTGCAATTGAACATTAAAAAATTGGCAAGTAAACTGCAATACTATTTTTGTAATCATTGCAAATTATCTCTGTACACGCGCAGGCAGTTTTCGGTGGCACACAATTATTATTATTCTGGTTTTATGATATAGCTGGACCACGGTAACTGCTGTTAACGGGCGTTGGTTAAATTGGGGAATTACAGGGGCATCGTGTTAAAGTTGGAATTTTCGGACAATTATCCGGCCAATTACAGAGAAGGAAACTTTGTATTCTCCAAATGCATTTACATTTTAGGAATCAAAAGATGTATTTTAAGTTTTGAAAATCTTAAGAGTCTCAAAACTTTTCAATCAAAGATTACCCAGTACAAGATACGGCATACATTTCCATACATTTGTAAAAACAGGCAAATATCAGTCAGTTAATAATCAGGGAGATACACACACAACTTCGATACGCTATCTAGAAGGAAAGGGGGCCCCAATTAACTGACTAAGAGGTAACTACAAAAGAAACCTGTATTGATGTTAAAAAGCTGAAATAAATAGGTAAAAATGTATAATTAACAAAGCCGTTTGCCTTAGCATAAAATGATTCAAATCGAGATAATAAAGACTAGTACAACCCGGTACCATCTCTTGGTTTAAACTAGAATATAATTTGTATTTATGCATAATATTTAACGAGTTTTAACTAATACATCTTAACCTTTATGACTACATAACATATTGTTTCATATCGTTTGCTTTTAATCGGTAATATTTTTAGTAGAATTTTTTGGCAATAAGATAACACGACCAATCACTCGCGGAAGCTCATGATATAATTTCTATACAAAGTAAGGTTTACTGTTGCAATTCCGTTTAAAAATTGTCCAGTAAACATGTTTGGTTAGATTTGGAAACTGCAATACTGCTTTTGCAATTATTGTAAATTTTCAACGTGTATATAAAGGCAGTTTTCCATGGCACAAAATTATTATTTTTGTTTTATGCTATCACTGGAGAATGGCAATAGCCGTTAACGAGCACTAGCCAAATTGGGGAATTACCGGAACCTCGTATTAGAGTTAGAATTTTTGGAACATTACACGGCCAGTTAGAGAGAAGGAAACTTACTATTCTCCAATTGCATTCACATTATAGCAATGAGAAAGGATATTGTAAGTTTCGGAAGGCTTGTGAGTTTTATAAGTTTTCAAGCAAATATTACCTACTAGAATATTATGGCATATGTTTTTATAAACTTGTAAAGGAGGCAAATATCAATCAGATGCCAAGGAGATACACAAGTGGTGCTGCTGCGGCCAAATTGGGGAATTACGTATTAAAGTTTGAATTTACGAACCATTACAATTAGAGAGGAAGACGCAGATTCACATTGTAGGAATCGGAAAGGTTATTATAAGTTTGGAAAGGCTTACGAATCTTACAAATTTTTAAGCAAATATTATCCACTAGAATATATGGCATACAATTCTATAAACTTGTAAAAACAGGCAAATATCAGTCGGTTAATAATAAGGGAGATACACAAGTTGCAGATCATCTAGAGAGAAAGAAGATATCTCCTAATTAACTAAGAAATAAATAGATGGTAAGTTGATTTTACGTTAATAAGCTAAATTAAATATATTTGTATTAAAATAACATATAAAGTGGTGCTCTTATTGTTGTTTGTTTTAATTTCTTTTAGCATAAATCATTTTAGCACGGTAAAAGCTTTATACCGGGTAAATAAAAATCCTGGATGCATATTTTCTCGATTATTTTAAATGGAATGCCCTGTACATTATTATATTTTCCCCTTTTTTTGGCTATTCACCCAATATAGGGTTTGTGGGGCCTGTACAAAAACGTCCCATCTGATGTTAAGAGATCGCCTATTTTAACTAGTTGTGGAGGAAAATACGGTTTTCAAATCTTAGCTTTCTTTGAACTTTTTATTGTGCCCAGTGACAAAATCTAGTAGAGCATATTTTTATAAATTAAATTAAACTGTCATAAATACAAATTGAATTTTCAAGTAATCCTGGTGCTTGAGTTTTGTATTAAAAACTAAGTACAGTTTCCATTGTAAGAAGAATGATTTATGTGTTAGTTATCACGAAAAGTATCTTGAGAGAAGGCAACCACACAGAAGCGCTTTTGTTTGAAGGACGTATACAACGGTTTGATGAGACGGAAAATGTAGTTTACACGAAAACTGATCGAGCCAAACCTGTTTTAAATGAGAAGAACGAGTTAACGGTAAACTTAAAAAGTTAAGGAAGACCTGGCTCAAGAAGAATTGCAAGGTAAACATATATACGTAAAAACGATCTAGGAATTCTAACAAAAAACACCCATACCACATTCAACTTCTTTAAGAACTGTATAAGGATGATCATCAGAGATGTGCTAGCTTTGTGCTATTTACTGACAAAGCAACATTCCACAAAAATGGAAATGTTAATAGAGAAAACTTTCATTACTACGCTACTGAAAATCTTCTGGTTTAAATAGGTGGTCTCTTAACGTGTATATATATATATATATATATATATATATATATATATATATATATATATATACAAGCCTGCTTGATGAGGGTAGAGGCCCAGAAATCATAATCGCAGGAGCGTACCCTGTGACATAATCGAAAGCAATTCTTCTTGTAGGCCGTTTTGCACCTGCAAAAATTATATATTTTTGCTATTTACATTTATATATATATATATATATATATATATATATATATATATACCGATATCTCTATATATATATATATATATATATATATATATATATAGTGCACTAATATACTAAATCCCTATTAGCGTCCGTTATCAAATATGGTTTATGCATGACGGTGTGTATACCGTTATTAAAAAATACTAAAAAAAATACTGCAGTTGAAAGAAAGCCACATTTGAAAGTTTTTTACCATGCTAAAATGATTTATGCTATCGCATTAAAAAAAAATTAGGGCGTCTAATATAGTTCTGATATTTTTGAAAAGTGGTCATGAATCTTGAATTACTCTGTATAGACCTCACAAACCCTTCCAAGTTGCACTTTTAGTCATGAATACGTCGTTGTTATCACGTATTTTCATTGAAGTAACTGGAACTTGGTGTCGCCACGTTCTGTTTAAGCTGAGACTACGTAGTCATTACCAAAATGGGGAACAATTTTAGGGTAACTATTTCGCGAATAACATGTAACTGTGACTTTGACAATTATGTAGATAGTACGGAATTGTGTAGTTCCATTTAAGTAGCCGAATAGTAATAATTCACTCTATTCGTCACTTCCTTATTTCTGTCTTTATTTTATCTGTTTTAAAAATATGTATGGTTCGTTTTAATACAAACAAAACAGTTACGACGGCCACAAACACTCAAACTGGGAATTTGGTATAGAGCGTATAGAATACGTTATTACTATTTGAGGTAGGATACATGGGTTTCACTTAGTTTTCTGGCTATGCTAAGGACCTAAAATTAAAACGCAGGCAATTTCTCTGGTGAATATGCTGATGTTAATTTTCAATACATTTTCGTCAAATATATTGACCAATTTAAATCTCAAAAATGTAATTTGGACTTTGGTTTAAATAGTAATTATGATTAAATATTTTATTATAAAGAGTGATTCTTTTTTCTAACATAATATTTAATTTGTATGCATTTTTAATATTTATACTCACAAAAACAAACATCGTAGTTAAATATTTATAGGGGAGATAAAAATAAACAATGGCGTTTTATTGGACTTTTACTTTAAGGTTGGCTGAATTTCTTTACTGAGGAAACTAATTAACACCAAGTGTCTTCAACTGCTCGCAAACGCTTTTGTAGTTTTGGATTCTTTAAATACGCAACTGTCACTTATATCCAATTACACTGAAATCTTGAACACTAAGATGGTATGAATAAAGTTATCTACAAAGTTCTTATTAAACCTATACTGTATATTATTACCAAGCGGTTACGATTTGCAGTACTTGAGTGCTTACCATAATTCTGCCATCTATCATAACTATAATATCTATAATCCTTTGTTTCGTTTTTATTTTTTGTTTTCTTAAAATACCGCTATAGGTTATTTAGTTCAGGTATGACATAACTAAGTTGCGATATTTAATTTTCTATAAAATGTGGCTGAGTGACGAAAGCTACTTTTTTTCTTAAGGTATGTGAAGCCATTGTGAACCATTTTAAGTTGTTACTCGTGGACGATAACACAACTAATTAATAGCTATAGACCTAATTACAATGACTTTAGAACGACAGTGGCGACAATAGAAGCCCACCCGCCAAATTGATGCATCATTTCTAAAGGTTTAAATGGAGGCACCCATATTAGCGTTACTTTTTCGCAAAATATGACTAAATTGATCTACTTTTATATTGACAACCTTTGTCAGCGTCAGTTGTAAATTGCAAACTTACTTTTTCTTTTAGATTGTTAACAAATAACAATGTTTGTGCAAGCGATTAATGAGAGTTGTCTGCCTAGTGAATTTAGTAATGTAATATGTACTGAAGAAGGCCTGCAAAATAAAGTTTCTTTTATGCTAATCTTAGAGAGCTTCTACCTCAAATTGAGAATGCAGAATGCAGAATGAAGTAAAACATACACTGAGACATTAAACAATATTGTCTCTAGCAAAATAAAACCAAAATATAATAATGTGCAATATTTAATTTACGGTCATGTAGTAGTAGTAGTAGTTAGGGGGAGGTCTAGAGACCTGACTGGTAGGCCTATAAGGCCCTTTCAGTCTACCCCAGCTCCTCCCTCAACCACCACCCGCCACCAGATGTACATCCTTGAATCTGCCTGTCCTTAATATGTAAGCCTGTTTTCCATACAAGATCCTTAACTTCGTCCCTATGCAAGACCGTAGTGCCGAAAATATTTCGTCGCAGTCTCGCTCGCGCTTCACATCTGCACAAGAAGTAAAGCGGAGTTTCCTCCTCTTCCTGACACTCCGTGCAGATAGAATCTTCCTCAATGCCTAACATAAAGAGGTGTCTTCTCAATCGACAGTGCCCCGTTACTATTCCTACGATGGAATTTAGAGCTTTCCTGTCTCGGGCTAGTAACCACTCTGTTTGGCCCTTATTGGGCTTCACAATAAAGTCTTTAGCTTGCCTTCCGACCCCGGACTGGCCCCATTCACGTTAAAGTTCATGTTGTGCCCATTCGTCGAGTGCTGTGCTTATCTGATGCCTAGTGATGCCTAAAGCTGGTTCTGGTCTTACATACGGGCTGGTGGCGCCGAGTCTAGCAAACTCATCTGCCCTCAATCCCACAGTGTCCTGGCACCCAAACCAACTTCACTCTTTTACGTCGCGCCAACTGCTCTAGCCTGTCACCGCATTCCTGAACCAAAACTGATCCTGTCGTGGGTGAGTCGAGTGCCTTAAGTGCTGCTTGACTGTCTAAGCATATGACAATATCTCCCTCTGCCCCCTCTATGACTTGCTTCATCGTTATTGCCATTAGAATGGCATATACCTCAGCCTGAAACACCGTTTAAAACTTCCCCAAAAGGGAAGCTGGACCCGGTTTGTGTAGCTTCAATATAAACCCCAGCACCAGAGGATTGCAACTGTGTCATACGTGAACCATCCGTATAGCAAACAATTGCCTCTCTGGAGAACTCCAGTCTGTTTCTCTCCCAGTCCTCTCTTTCGGGGATTAAGATACTATAACCCTTATGCCATCTTAGTCTGCCTGAGGGTCATGCTACTCTGTAAGTAGATAAAGGGATCTCTCTTTGCATAATGTGGGAGATCCTTGCATGACTTACAACCTCACTTTTGGTATGCCAAGCTCCTACGTCTCCCATTCGCAAGTGCGCTGCCATAGCCTCTTTCTTAATGAAAGTCGACAATGATGGCAGCCCTAGCAAGGCATCCAATGCTGCTGACGGCGTCGTCCTCATTGCTCCAGTTATCGCTAGGCCAGCCAGTCTCTGGCCTTTTGCAAGACTGGAACGAATGGTTTTCCTCTCCACCGAGGGCCACCATACTATTGAGCCGCATGATATCCTGGGTCTTATGACTGCTTGGTATAACCAGTGCATGACCCTAGGGCTTAGCCTCCAGGTTGCGTTTATCGCTCTACGGAGCTGCCAGAAGGTCGCTATTGACTTCCTTATCTGCCTATCGACATGAGTCTTCCAGCTCAGCTTTGCATCTACTGTGATCCCCAGGTATTTAACCTCTTTTGCCAAGGTCAGTTGTTGACCATACAATCTTGGGGGGTCGAAAATCTCCTAAATTCCTTCTCCTTGTAAAGAGGATCATCTCAGTCTTCCGCAAATTAACCGTGAGACCTAGCTCATTACACCAATTTACGGTCATAGTCATTTACACATTCATCACAAACACTTTATAATTACAAGCAAAAACAAGTGAACCTGGCTTAAATACATTTCCCGATATGACCAATGGCTGAGAACTTCTTGTTTGTATCAATATTCATTTTATTATTCACAAACTACTAAAATGAGACACTCAAACAACAAATCTCATAAGAAAGCCACGTAGGCGAAAAGTAAACAAAACGATTTTAGCAGCAATATGGCCGAACCAATCAAAAATTGGTTACTCTATTATTGCCACTGTCCTTATAAAATCACCGACTGAATCTCGTACCAGCGCCCCCTACCTCTTGAACGTCAAGTACAAGAGGTAATAGTTGGGTAAAGTAAACTTGTATTAAATAATACTGTAATTCTTACTTCTAAGTTGCAACAGAAGAATCACGACTGGTAATAGCCAGTTGAAAGTAGCAGTAGACGATAACTTTTTCTGCTCTGCAACGACTCGTTTTACTTTATAGTAATATGTTATAGGAGTACATTTGAACATAATGGAGTAGTCTCTGCAAAGTTCAAGAAAGTACTCGTACCTAAAAGTTGTAATTTAGTAAACAGATTAGAAACAGTAACGTTGAATAATTACTATTATGTAAGGAAAAAGAAATGGCGACCTTGGAGTCAATTCCTTAAGTAGTTGCTTGGCATTAGTTATTATATAATTACTATACATTAAAAAATACTAAAAAGTATTATTTGCAGTAAAAAATACATATATAATACTTAAAAACGTGTAACCCAAAGTGTTTCTTGATACTTAGTAGGATGATTAGATTAAATTCGTAAAAACTTTTAAAGAGTACTAGTGGAAACATTTGTAGCTACTTAAGTGCTAGCTGGGTTATACTGGGTGAATGGCCAAAACAAGAGGAATCTGAAAATAAAATAATATATAGGGTGTTCTATTAAAAAGAGTGTAAGTTTGGTGGTAAACTTAAGTTCAACCCACTGTAATTGAAAATAACGTTAGGTTGTGGCTCTCAGCAGTCCCTACAACTTTGGTATAATTTTTTTTCGAATTCTCCCAATAACTGAACTATTGGACTTGAACACACTATTGCAATACCCTGTATACATCTTAGTATAATTTTTAATGAATTTTAATTTAATACATAATCTTTATAAATACATAATATATTGTTTCAGATTGTTTTTGTTAACCCTACGATTTTTAGTAGAATTTATTGGCAATGAGACAACACGACTAGCGACTCGCGAAAGTTCGTGATATTATTTCTTTAGAAAGTAAAATTTACTGTTATAACTCCACATTAAAAAATTGGTGAGTAAGCACATGTGTTTAGATTTGAAAAATGCAATCCTGTTTTAGCAATTATTGCAAATTTTCAAAGTACACCTGCAGGCACTTTTCCATAGCACAAAATCATTATTCTGGTTTTATGATATAGCTGAAGCACAGTAATAGCCGTTAATGGGCACTAGCCAAATTGGGGAATTACAGAATTATCGTATTAAAATGTTCGGACCATTACACCGACAATTAGAGAAAAAGAAACCTACTATTCTCTAAATGCATTCACATTATAAGAATCAAAAAGGCTAAAAGTTTTGAAAGGATTACGAGTCTTAGAAGTTTTCAAGCAAATATTATTAACTAGAATATTACAAATTTGTAAAAACCAGCAAATATCAGTCAGTCTGTAATCGGGGAGATACGCGAGTTGCAGATCCTCGGTACCCTGTCAAGAAGGACACCTAATTAAGTAAGATATAATTAGGAGGAATCCTGTTTTGCTGTTAAAAACCTAAACAAATAGATTTTTAACTTTTAATTTTATTGTTATTGACCTTTAATATAATTTCTTTGCTGTCCATAATTCACTTCTATTACCAAATTTAAAACATTTTTTTCATTAAGGTTCTCAGTTATATCACCAGGTCAAAGCCAAAAAAACGCTTATCATCCACAAAAGAGTTAAGGTCGGGCTTTGGCCTGTGCCTGAAGTAATTCAAATTGATATGAAAAGCAATAAAACTGTCTGATGATTGATTTGAGCTATTTTACAGTTTGCATTTGTGTATAATTTTGAATAAAATTTGAACTACTACTTTTTAAGCTTTATGAATACACAACATGTTTCTCGGGCTGCTTTTTTTTAAACCAAAAGATTTTTGATAGAATTTACTGTAATACTAACTTACAAAATGCGGTTATTGCGAATTGTCAGCGTACACATACATGCAGTTTTCCATGGCACAAAATTATTATTATTCTAGTTTTATGATATAGCTTGAGCACGGTAATAGCCTTTAACGGGCACTGGTTAAATTGGGGAATTACTGGGGCATCGTATAAAAGTTGAAGTTTTCGGACCATTACAAGACCAATTAAAGAGGGGAAACGTACTATTCTTCAACTGCGTTCACATTATAGAAATCGGAAAGGCTATTATAGGTTTTGAAAGGCTTACAAGTCTTAGAAGTTTTCAACCAAATAATATTAACTAGAATATTTGGCAAACGCTTCTATAAACTTGTAAAATCGCCTGAAAGGGGACACCACCTTTAACTTAGTCATAATTAGAAAAAACTTGTTTTGATGTATACTAAAATAACACTGACGGACAAGATTTTTCTAACACAAGCCAGCTCATTATTTTCACAATGGTAATACCCTCCCAATATTAAAAAAAATATTTCGATAGCCCTAATACGTACCATTTTTTAATAGCCTAATTAGAACCTTTTATATCGGCAGGTAAACAATTTTATTGTGGGGCGTCTAAAATGGGCCCATTTTGCAACGGAATAATTACCTAGACGGGGTTGTTCACAACATTAAACATAAAATAAACGTTAAACATCACTCTTCTGTTGAGTTTCGAATTGAGTGGTTCTCTGTGTATCGATAAGCAAGTGTATGTGATGACGAGAATGTCGAGTCAAACGCGCCGAAGTCGCAAAATGTCTCCTAACAAATTTTGTTATATTTGTGGAGAATTTCTGGTGAAATCACAATCCAGGCCATTTTCCGAAAATGTAAAAAAAGAGTACTTTAAATATTTTGGCGTGTTAATTAGGGATCAAGATAAGCGGTGGGCTCCCCATGTGTGCTCGGTTAGTTGTAGTGTATCATTGGTGCAGCGGATGAAGGGAAAGAGAAAAAGTATACCTTTTGCAGTTCCAATGGTATGGCGAGAACCCACCAATCATTCTGACGATTGTTATTTTTGCCTGACAAAGACTGAAGGTTACTCCAAAAAGGGAAAGCACAATATAGAATATCCAAATTTGCATTCTGCCATACAACCTGTTCCTCATAATGCAAATTTGCCAGTGCCGATTGCGCCTTTAAATTGGCAAGCTATTGATTTTGGAGATAATGGAGATAACGCATCATCAGGTAGCTCAGAAGAACAGTGCACCGATCGCACTTTTACTACAGGTCCCAATTCCGGCGAGCCACATTTGATTGTTCAAAATAAATTAAATGATTTAGTAGTTCCCGTCTTAAGGAATGGAACCTATAGGCCAAAGAAACAAAAATTACGTATTTCAGAAAAAGAAATGCTATGTTTTCTAAATTCTACAGTATGGAAAATTTGTTGCGCGCGTGTACTGATATAGACAGTTTAATGCAGGAACTTGATATTGAACATTCTCCCCGTGAGTGACGCTTATTCATGACTCATCTAAATATAGCTTAACCCGGCGTCGGTACGGTGGGGTATAATATACCCCAGCGTACTTTGTCGCCGCGCAACAAAATAATAAGTTGCGACATCTTCGAGAGAGCTCGTGTACCTTCGTTCCAAAGAGTATCCTATGTATATACGTTATAATTTTAGTAGTGGCACATCCCGCAACCGTCGTAGGCGTAAGAAGCTTAAGAACGCGACTGTGCTTATCCATACCCCACCGTACCGGTTACGCGACACGTTAATCTTTTCATTTATTTTTGGAATATTTTTCAAAGTAAGTTGGTTTTTATTGTATTTTTATAAGTTTGTGTTTATTGAACGTTTTTTCCAGTATGTCATATTATGAGAAAAATCAAGCAAAACTTTTAAAGCTCTGGAAAGACAGCGAGGACGAAAAAACCGCCGAAAATCCTTCAAAAGAAGATGATCAATCCGGTTCAGAAGCGGAGGACGATAACGTCAGCGAACGATCAGCAAATTCAGACACAGAGCAAGAAATAGAGGACGAAGATAATCTACTAAATGAAAACTCCTCAACTATTAAACCTAATAGCGATATAGGGGGTTACTACCTTGGCAAAGATGGTATTACAAAATGGTCTAAGAAACATGGAAACTTGGCTGTAAGAACGAGATCTGAAAATATTATCACGCATTTGCCTGGAGTCAAACGGGCATTTTCAAGTATCAAAGATCCCTTAGAATGCTGGAAATTATTTTTTACCGATGCAATGCTTAACGACGTTGTAAAATATACAAACTACAAGTTGAGAGAAAAAGCACGAAACTACAATAGACCTGATATACAGCACCTAACAAAAGATACGACACTTGAAGAACTTCAAGCTCTATTAGGCCTTCTTTACATTTCTGGTGTTATAAAGTCGGCAAGGTTAAACATAGATGACTTATGGGCTACAGACGGCTTAGGAGTAGACATTTTTAGAACAACAATGTGCCAAAAACGGTTTAGTATTTTATTACAATGCTTACGATTTGACAGCAGTGAAACCAGAGAAGAAAGACGCCAATTAGATAAACTTGCACCCATTAGAGTAATATTTGATAAGTTTGTTGAAAATTGTGTGGCAACCTACACTCCTAGTGAATATATAATTATAGATGAGCAGTTAGAATCGTTTAGAGGGCGTTGCAGCTTTCGGCAGTTCATTCCGAACAAACCCGCGAAATATGGCATTAAGATTTTTGCTTTGGTGGACACTCGAACATTTTACGTTTTAAACCAGGAAGTGTACGTTGGTAAACAACCAGCTGGATCATTTGATTTCAGTAACAAACCAGAAGATATTGTTTTACGACTTTGTAAGCCTGTTCAAAAGTCAGGCCGGAACATAACATATGATAATTGGTTTGCAAGCTATTCACTCTCAACCAGATTATTACAAGAACAAAAGCTTACCTCCGTATGCACTTTACGTAAAAATAAAAGAGAAATACCAACCGAACTTTTGCAAATCAAAAACAGGGCTGAAAGGTCATCCATATTTGCTTTCCAGAGAGATGTTACTCTCGTCTCGTATGTTCCTAAGAAGGGTAAGAATGTTTTATTACTATCCACCCTACATCACTGTGATACAATTGATGTAGAAACTGGTAGCGACCAAAAACCAGAGATCATCACCTTTTATAACTTAACGAAAGGAGGTGTAGATGTGGTTGATGAGCTTGCCAGTAACTATGATGTATCTCGTAATAGTCGCAGATGACCTTTGACGGTATTTTTTTCCCTACTAAATACGGCATCAATCAATGCTTTTGTAATCTTCAATTCTAATTGTCCAAGCTCCACGAAGCGTCGTCTATTCATGAAAGAGTTGTCGTTGGCATTAATTACACCATATTTGAAGATTCGACAAACTAATCCAAGACTCCCTATTGGACTGAAGAGAAAGATTGGTGAATTTTCTGGATCTTCTAATTCTTCTAATAAAGAACACAATAGCCAGTCACGGGGCAAAAACCAGATCAAATCGGGAAGGTGTCACTCCTGTGAACGTAATAAGGATAGAAAATCGTTTTACACTTGTGTTCGGTGCGATCAGTTTGTATGCATGCAACATGCAACAGTAACTTGTGACACATGTTTTGAACAAAATGCAGCGTAAATTTTGAACTTGTTTTATTTTATAATATGTACCTATTAGTATCTTTGTGTGTATAAGTATTTTTCATAACAATAAGTATTTTTTGTTACCATACACTTTTTAAAAGAATAAGCACTTAGTATTTATTAGAATAAACATTTAAAACGACTTTAATATTATAAATAACAATATTTAATCCATCTACTTAGCTTTATTTTGTTCATACCCCACCGTACCACTTATGTAATTAAGCCCCACCGTACCGTCGCCGGGTTAAAATATGTGTTATTGCATAATGGAAATTTAAAATCCTCTATACCAGTTGCCTATTCAGTTGCAATGAAAGAAAATTTTGAAAATATGCGCACGATTTTGAATAAAATAAACTACAATTGGTATAAATGGCAGATATGTGAGGACTTAAAAGTTATAGCGATTTTAGTGGGACTTCAGGGGGGATTTAGAAAATATTGCTGTTTTCTTTGTTTATGGGACAGTCGTAAATCAGCATTATGTAAAGAAAATTTGACCAGAAAGAAGTGAATTTCAACCGGGATCTCAAAATGTTAAATTTATACCTCTTGTTGATCCCAAAAATGTCCTTTTGCCTCCTCTTCACATTAAACTTGGGCTGATAAAAAATTTGTGAAGGCTTTGAATAAAGATGGTGATGGATTTAAATACCTAAGACAAGACTTTCCCTAGTTAAGTGATGCTAAATTAAAAGAAGGCGTTTTTATTGGGCCACAAATCAGAAAATTGCTGGTCGATGTCAGTTTTACTGAAAACTTACCAGGCAGAAACTCAGAGCATGGAATTCATTTGTTAATGTAGTAAGAGGATTTTTAGGCAACAATATGGATGAAAATTATGAACAATTAGTTAATGAACTCTTAGATGCCTATAAAGCGCTTGGTGCGAGAATGTCATTAAAAATTCACTTCCTCCATTCCCAGTCATTTTTTCCTAAAAATTTGGGAGCTGTTAGTGACGAGCAGGGTGAAAGGTTTTACCAAGATATCAGAACAATGGAAATTCGGTACCAAGGACGATGGGATCCAGCCATGATGGGTGACTACTGTTGGTTTTTGAAGAGAGAAGATAGGATACCTCATAAACGGAAAAAATAAAGTTTAATTATTGTTTTAAGTTAATATTTTTCTCGTTTGCTTTTCTCTTAGATGTATGGTATGTTTAATACGCGAAAACTGTAAACATAGTCAGTAAACAGGGTTAAGAATTTTCTGAAATCATTTTTTCTATAGATATTAAGTATCGTAACATTCGATATGGTTCTACAACTCTAACAAGAAAACACTACGTGCTACAACTTTCTATTTGTCATTTTCGTATTTGGATAGGTCCATTCTATTAGATTATGCTATTCTGATTTGTGTTACAACAAAGAATTTTTTTTGTCGGCCGGTGTAATTAGATTTTTAATAAAATAACTTATAGGGTGGGGTTATCCACTCTGGCATTGGTGATTGTTTAATTTTTTCCCTTTCCATACTTTATTTCAATTACTAAATTTGGATGAATTTTTGCCAAGGTTGTCGTTCATATGAAATGGCAACAAGCTTGTCATTAACAAAAGTGTTAAGATCTGTCTTTAACCTGAGTCTGAAATAATTCCAATTGATGCATCTAAGATAGTTTTAATAAATTTGAACTAATACATAAGCTTTGTAAATATAAAATATATGATTTTTTAACCATAAGATTTTTAGTAGACTTTATTGGCAGTGAGATAATACGACTAGCCACTCGGGGAAGCTAATGATATTATTTCTTTAGAAGGAAAAGTTTACTGTTTCAATTCCACATTAAAAATTTGGCAAGTAAACAGGTCAGTAGGGATACTGTGTGCCCTATAAAATTCTATATATCGGTTTCCATTGTATGGTATTGTTACTTTATGTTAATATTGACTTCTCTTCGGGAATTCTCGAAAGTATATTACTCGTCCTAAAAGTGTTGCGATATGTCTGGTCGAATGGTCGAAAATCTAGTAACTTTTGATTTTATAACCAAAAAATGCATTTCCCTTGAAGTTTGAAGTTTTTAAAATTATTTTATCAATTACTTTTGTTTACTTGGTGGAAAAAATTGCGAGTAAATATGTCTGGATAGATTTCAAAACTGCACTACTGCTTTTGCAACTGTTGCAAATTGTCACTGTACACGTACAGAGAGTTTTCAGTGAAACAAGATTATTATTTTTTTTTTGGTATAGCCGGAGTTAACGGGCACTTCCTAAATTGGGAAACTACGGGAGCATCATTTTAAAGTTTCAGTTTTCAGATTTTTACACCAGGCCAGCTAGAGCTTAATATTCTCCAAATACATTTACATGATAGGAATCAGAAAGGGTATATGCTATTCAGTGTGTTACTGATTTAGTAGCTTCTTATAATTCATTTCAATTACCAAAATTTAAATACATTTTTTTACCAACATTCTTGTTCATATGGTCTGATCAGCACCAAAAAAACGAAGAATTCGTTCTGAGTCTGAAACAATTCCATTCAATATGAAAAGCAATAAAACAGTCTGGCATCAACTGATGATTTGAGCTAGATTACCATTTGATTTATGTATAATATTTAATGAATTTTAACTAACAATTTTTACGTATTATAAATACATAATTTAATGTTTCAGATTGAATTTTATACGATAAGATTTTCAGTAGAATTTACTGGCAATAAAATGACACGACTAACCTCTCATGAAAGTTTAAACTATAGTTTAACTACATAATAAAGTTTACTATTGCAATTTAGTGTTAAAAAATTGACGAATAAACACGTTTGGTTAGGTCTGAAAACTGCTGTTTTTGCAATTATTGAAAATTTTCAACACACACGTAAAGGCAGTTTTCCATAACACAAAATTATTAGTCTGGTTTTATGATATCGCTGGAGCACGGTAATAGCCGTTAACGGGCACCAGCCAAATCGTTGGGGAATTACAAGGGCATCGTATTAAAGGTGGACGTTTCGGACCATTTCACGTCCAATTAGAAAGGAGGAAGCTTACTATTCTCCAAATGCATTTACATTATGGGAATAAAAAGGGGTATTATAAGTTTTAAAAGGCTTATTAGTCTTAAAACATGACAAGCAAGGATTACCTAGTAGAATATATTGCATGCGTTTCTACAAACTTGTAAAAACATGCAAATATCAGCCAGTCAATAATCAGGGAGATACAAGAGTTGTGCATTTTCTGTACACTATTTTGAAAGAAAGGGGGCGCCACCTAATTGAATAAGACATAATTAAAAAAGCGACCTCTATTGGTGTTATAAAATAAATAGAAAATATTATCAATAACAAAATGTTAAGATCAGCCTTTGACCTGAGCATAAAATGGTTCAAATCGAGATGAAAAGGTATAGTACAATCCGGCACCAACTGTGGGTTTGAACTAGATCACCATTTGCCCTTATGTCTTATATTTAATGAATTTTAACTAATATTTCTTAAAATTTATGAATACGTAACATATTTTTATATCAGAATGTTTTTAACCATAAGATTTTTATTAGAATTTACTGGCAATAACACGAACGCGAAAGTTCGTAATATTGTTTCCTTGTTAACAGTTGCAATTCCGCATTTAAAAATTGGCGGTTCTACTTGTCTGGTTAGATTTAAAAAATGCAAAACTGCGTTCGTGCAATTATTGCAAGTTGTCAACGTATAGGTGCAGGCATTTTACATGGCACAAAATTGTTATTCTGGTTTTGTAATATAGCTGGAGCGCGGTAACAGCCGTTAACGGGCACTAGCTAAATTGGGGCATTAAGGGGCATCGTAATACAATTGGAAATTTCGGACCATTACACAATCAATTAGAGCAGAAGAAGCTTACTTCTCTCCAAGCAAATTCACATTACTGGAAAGAGAAGGGGTATTATAAATTTCGAGGGGCTTATGAGTCTTAAGTTTTCAGGAAAATTTTACCTACTAGAAAATACAGCATAAGTTTCTATAAACTTGTAAGAACCGGCAAATAAAAGTCAGTCGTTAACACAGGTAAATCAAAATTAGCTTTTTTTTGTGAGAAGAAACAATCGGGTGTTTGTTATGTCAAACTTGTCGAATCGCCTTTGATTTTTTGTGTCACCCATACCAAAATATTGCTATACTTCTATTTTATTACTAATGTTAAATATAAGATCCATTATCTCATTTTTTTATGTTTTACGTCAATATTTTCTTTCCGGAGTATCCCTTAGCAATGTCCTATAATAATCAGCAAGGAAACTGACACTCCATTTGCCGTGATATCGTTTTTCCATGCCAGAAATATCTTGGTGGAACCGTTCTAAAAGTTCGCTACTTAACTGCCACCAAGTTCTCAGGAAAGAAATCGAGCTGAAAGTCCAGAGAGTGAATTTTAAGAGATATGTTACATCCCATTCCTTTATAAGCGTTAAGCAGTTCACTCACAATATCTTTGTAATTGTCAGCTTTGACATTTCCAAGAAAATTTGATTTAAAGGAGTGCCAAGCTCGTAATTCAGTTTTATTTAGCAGTCTGTCAAATATTTCATCTTCTATTATTACCCCTATTTGTATACCCACAAATATGCTTTCTTTAATTTTTGCTTCACTAGTCTAGAAACAACAAATTTCTTTATTAATCCCAATTTTATATGCAAAGGAGGAGTAATATCTTTTAAAGATATAGTAGTGGTTCTTTGGTAGCATTTTTTACTCCTAGAGTCAGTGCGTGGCGTAGTGACGACTCTTTCTGTACGTAATGACGATTTCGCGTACGGGTTTTGATATACCCCAATTGCATACCAAAAAGAAGACCTATTGCCTTTAAATCTCCACATATAATCCATTGATATTACAGGCCAACACACATTTTGGTGGCTGCTATTTTTTAACTGTTCTTGGGTAATTTTTGGATGCAGAATGTAAAAAAGTTCTCAGATTTTGTCTATCACATCTAGTTTAAAAAAAATTGTGTATATATTTTACGTTATAACTGTTATAATATATAATATTACTATTGCCGGTTAAAAAAACAAAGACACATGGATTTAAGTATTTATTATAAAAACTTAATTTACATAATTACATTAGTCACTAATCACAGAAAAATTTTCTTTTATACGACTTACTAGAATGGAGTTTATTAGGGCAGTTTCGCAGAAGGCTCCAGCAGTAGTCCGCTATCATGTGTCTATCCCATCATCCTTGATAATAATCTAGCATAGTTTTAATATCCTGATGGAATCTTTTTTCCTGTTCTTCACTACAATCTCCTAAGTTTCCTGGAAAACGATCTAGGTGGCTGTGAAGGTAGTGAACTTTTATACTCATGTTTCAGCCGATAATATTAAAATTTGAAAGCATAGTTTCCACTAATTCTACGTAATTCTGCGATTTATGATTGCCAAGAAAATTTTGTACTACTTGAACAAATGAACACCAAGCGTTAGATTCAGTCTCGTTCATTGATGTGGTGAATTGTGAATCTTTAACAAGTTGCCTTATTTGAGGACCATCAAATATACCAGCTTTTAGTTTTTCCGAGCTAATGCCAGGAAATTTACGTGACAAATACCCAAAACAATTTCTATCTCGATTTAAAGCCTTCACAAATTGCTTCATTAGGCCTAGCTTGATAGGCAAGGGCGGAAGTAAGAATTTTTCTCTTGAAGGTTTCTTGATCACGTTTTGTTTTCCTTGATTCATGACATCTCTTGAGGGCCAATTTTTGTTAACCCAGTGCTCATTTTTGGCTCTGCTGTCCCAAAGGCACAAAAAACAAGGATATTTTGTATAACCACTCTGCTGTTCAAGGAGGAAGTTAACCATTTTTAATTGTTCTCCGCAGTTAATTTTTCTCAAAACTAATGCAATTGTTTCATATTCTTCCTTCATGGTAGTAGAATGACCAATATGAATTGAGCCATATTTGTTACCGTTATGTAAAAGAACACATTTTAAACTACGTTTTGAACTGTCAATAAAAAGGAGCTAATCATCTGGAGTGTATTCAGGCAAACCCATTTTTTCTAAGAGCCCTTTTATATTGTTACAGAATACCAAGTCATTTTCCTGAGCGTAAAAAGGCAGCAGATCCTTATCTCTTTTACAATAAAATGTAATATTAGTACCTGGACAAAGTTAGATTTTTTTCTTTTAATCTGGATGCAAGTAATTCAGCGGATTCCTTTGAGAGATTCAGGTCTCTTATAAGATCGTTTAGTTCTTCTCGATTGAAACACTGCGGAGTTGCTAAATCTGCTTCAAATTAGCTATCGTTTTCTGAATGAATTCTTTGAACTTCGTCAGACGTTGACGTTTCTGTATCATCTTCTGTTAGTTCAGGTAGGCTGCTGAATGATGGAACGGGTATTTCTTCCGAATGCGCTACAGGCCTTCTTGCAGAATCTAGATCAGGATATGTCCATTTGTGTCTATTGTTTCTATTTATGCTTTTAATAATAACGAGACAAAAATTGCAGTCGTCATGATGGTTTCGCGGTTCTCTCCAAACCTTTGGTACACCAAACTTTAGGCACTTCCTCTTTCCAGTTGTCCACTGTCGCAAATGTTCAACACATGTTTTAAATATGAAAAGTGGGGCCCAAGATTTATCTTTATCTCCTAAATGAACGCCAAAATAGGCAAGATAAGCTCTTTTCAGAAAGTTATAAACCGTTTTCTGCTCTCTTTCAAAGTGTATTCACCACACACATAACAAAAAACATCGGGATGATTTACATAGGTGCGTCTGCTTGTGGATGCTATAGTTTCACGACTTTACTTGAAGAAAACTCAGTAATATACTAAATCGAGTATAGCCAAGCAGGTATAAAAGGATCGGGTCATAGGCAACTACAGGTATAAAAGCAATTAACAGCAGTGTATTAAGTAGTTCCTAGTATAGGAACATTGGGTCAAGAACAATTCCAACTATACATTTGGTTAATTAGATTCTGGGAAATTTCTATTTTAACGATTAAGTACATATTTGTCTCTTTATTTGTTGTCCTTTATCAGAAAAAAATATCAGTTAACCTGTAACCTGTATCTCAAAAACTAGGGCTGATAGAAAAGATCTGGTGGCATTTTTGGAATCAGCACATTAAAAACATATAAAATCAGATGTTAGATTTCCGGCACATATTTTTTTTTCATTTTGTTACTCTGTGTATTCATTATAACGGATATGATCTAGCAGAATTTGCTTGTTTTCGTATGATTCCTTCATATGAACTGCATGAGCTGTAGGTACACATTTATATTTAATACCGCCTTTAAATTCAGTTTTAGAAGAATTGATAAACAATCACCTTTCCGTTTCAAGGCGTTAAAAGAAACTATTGATATTTGAACAATATAATAAATCCGCTTCTTCAAGAAAGCAGTGTGTGAGATCTTTATGCCGTTTTCTGTGAAAAGTAATGTTTACTTACCTCACATTGGGGAAGATTCCATTCTTTTAGCCCAGATGCTGAAAGTTCTGAATGAATTAAGTCATTAAGTTGCTTTATAACATTGTCCAATTTATGTATAATTATTTAGTTTTAGTAACACTGAGGCAATTACAAAATTTGGTTAGTTATATAAAGTTGGATTTTTTCAAATTTATATATCATGCACATTATTAAATTTAATAGAATCTATATTAATAGAGTGATACTATTGAAAGTGAAATATTCCTATAGCCTTCTTTATTGACGAAAATAACAATTTTTTCATTTCCAAAAAATATTCTTTTTTTTTGGTTTCTTCTTTCAGTCCATTTCACTCACATGAAGTATGATAAACATATTTACTCTCTTCTTTTTTGTAAAATATCAATTTAACACTTTGAGAACATTTAAACTATTAGAAAGTTTCAATTTACATAGCTTTTTGTTTTCATTTATCCAAGCTGCTTTTCTTTATGTTTGCTTTGTATGGAATGTTATACAGACATTTTGCTGATGGTTTTTCATTATTTTAAGCCCATTAGTAACCTGAAACGAAATTAAACATTATAATATTACAGTTAAATATAACCTTTAAAATATCAGGACTTTTTATAATTCATTGGATTACATTTTGTAAAGCATTTTCAACTTCTCTAAATTAAGACAAAAGAAATTTGTTTTTGTTTTGTTTACAAATATTCGGAACTTGCCGGCCTTTCTCTTCTGTCATTATGGTTTCATTGATTTCTTATTTTTCGGCATCCAGCCAGCTTTGACAGTGTCTGATTTTTTCATTTCAGTTATAATTCTAGTTCTCCTTAGAGGCAATTCGCGAGCTCTATTCGAGGAGAGACCGAATATTGTCGGGTTCTGACTCTCTCGTACTAGTGGCGCCACCAGTAAAAGCCACTGTAGTTATAATTTTATTTTACGGCGTTAGGTTGACATAAGTTCCTTCTAAAGTGAGGAAGAATGATCGAGGGGAATATCAAACTTCTTCGAATTTTGTTAGTTAATTTTCCCGCCCCTTTCTACTAGCTCTCCTTGGAGGTGCAGGCTTTATAAAAGTTGCGTAATGGACCAATTTTTTTTAAAAGTACTGAAAGTATGTCCTAAGTAATTACTTTTAAAGTGCAGTGCCGTTGAAAGCCTAGGCCTATTTATGGACATCGTCATCCATTCCTGGAGAAGAATATCTAGATGCCTTGAAATTCCCTTTGTTGGTGACCGGTGACATCGAAGGAGCCCTCTAGATGACTAGAGGTGAGGCAATATCTCTGAATAGTTTTTTTGAAAATAACTTGTTTTTCATATTGCGTGTCAATTTTATATTTAAGAATTCAAGATATGGTTTCGGGATATAGTTTCAAGTTTATGGTGTAATTTTTGGGGTACATAAGCCACGAGCTCTACAATGGTTTTGGTGTTCCTTCCTGTAAGACTACGAGGAATTAATTCTTAATTTTATATTTATAAACTTTACATTAGGTAGCAGAAGGAAGCAAGTAACCTATTTTTTGTAAAACAGCCTTGGCGAAATACTTTATATTATTATACCTTTTTCCTTGCCTCAGTGTGGTAAAAGAAAATTCATGAATTTTTGATTTCCCTGTGCGCTATTTAATTTACTTTTTATGTTCACAGGTTGATGATATATTGGTAATAACTTTCTATCATATTTCACATATTTGATATATTTTATATATATTTTTGCTTTTTCTTGATATATTTTTTTAAATATCTTAAGGTCAATCAAATTGTGAAATGTAAACTAAACTCCACATTCAAAAACACAAAGAACAAAGGTGATTATTAAAATTTTACAGTGTTTTATTAAAAAGCCCTTCAAATCTTTATTTTGTCAGCATTTATATATCGATAATAGATTTCTTCCTAATTGAGTCACAGTCAATTAGGTGGCGCCCTTTTAATTTCTAAAGGTGTACCCGAGAACCTGCAACCTACAGCTCTCCGAAAAGACGACTGGCTGCCGTTTGCATGTATTGGTAAGTTCATAAGGACTTTACGCCATACCATGTGAAATCAGATAAAGCAATCCTGAACAGCCTGGTATATCAAATAAAGGTGCGGTTATCATTTCCTTTACTATCTCTATATTATTTGAACTATTACTAGATTCATCTTCTTCATCAAAGGTCCAAGATTCTGAGGGCTTTGGGACAGGAAGTTCATCACTATATTTGATTGGCCGTAAAGCTGATGGTAAATTAAGATATTTAACGGTGTGCATAGATTTTGGTCCAATATTTTCAATATTCGTGAGGCAAAAATAGCAATCTCTAATACGATCTTTCTGTTCTCTCCAAACCATCGGTATTTCAAAGGACATTTTACGATTTGTACCTTTTAACCTACCTGTTAATAAAGTTACACACGTCTTCCAACAGATTTCAGGTGCCCATGTTTTGTCTCCAGCTTTAAGTCCGAAATAAATTTCGTAAGCTTTTTGCAGAAGGGTGTAAATTACGGTTTTGCGATTTAAAAGTTAGTTCTCCACACACGTAACAAAAACTGTTGGCACTATTTACGCACTGCCTAGGCATTGTATTTAAATTTAGTCACAGACACAGTAATTTAAAAAACAAAAATTAGCGAAACCTTTTCGTATTCAACACAAAAAAAAGGTAACCGATTCTGTAAATTCTAAATACATCAAAATACATTAGAAACACCTATAAATTGTGTTGTCACAAAACCTGTGTTTGTCTGTGTAATCAGGGAGGCACACAATTTGTAAATCTTTAGTACACTATCTAGAAGGGAAGGGGGCGCCACTTAACCTGTATTGATATTACAAATGACAGCATGAAATGATTCAAATCGCGATGAGAAGCAATAAAAAATCTGGTATCAATTGCTGATTTAAACTAGATTACCATTTAAATTTATGTATAATATTTAATAAATTTTAACTAATACTTTTTAAGATTTATAAATACATAATATATTGTTTCAGATCAACTTTTATACCACACGATTTTTAGTAGAATTTACTGGCAACAAAATAACACGACTAGTTACTCACGAAAGCTCAAGCTATTATTTATCTACAAAATAGAGTTTATTATTGCAATTCAATATTAAAAAATTGGCGAGTAAACATGTCTGGTCTGATTTGAAAACTGCAATACTGCTTTTGCAATTATTGCAAATTGTCTCTGTACACGTGCAGGCAGTTTTCAATGGCACAAAATTATTATTGTTCTGGTTTTATGATATAGGTGGAGCACGGTAATAGCCACTAACGGGCACTGCCTAAATCGGGAAATTGCAGGGGCATCGTATTAAAGTTGTAGTTTTCGAAGCTTCACACGGCCAATGATAGATGATGAAGCTTACTATTCTGTAAATACATTCACATTATATGAATAAAGATTTTAAGGGTATTATAATTTTTAAAAGGTTTATATGTGTTAAAAGTTTTCAAGCAAATATTACCCACTAAAAAGTTTCTATAAACTTGTCCGTGCAGCCATATATCAGCAAGTCATTAACCAGGGAGGTACATAAGCTGCAGATCACCGGTACTAAAAAGCTGAAATAAATAACTATATAAGCATGTACAAAAATCTGTTTGTGAAGGAATTGGTTACGAGAAAAGTTCTGGGTAAAGCCCGATTTACAGGTCTTTTACAAAGCGTCTTATGAATTCTGGGACACTTGTTTAGAATATAGGCTTCTGTATCCTAAGATATCTATCAAAATTTCATTTTCCATTTGCTCTATTATTGATTTAAGACTAATGTCGCAACTGGAAACTTTTGTCTCTGTTTTTAGTCGTCATTTGTATATCGCAAAGATAGAGGAGAGGAGAGGTCTTTTGCTGCTAATGTGCTCAGCGCTAGATATTTTCAAACAAAGGCAAAGACCTACTTTCATTATGAGAAAGTTTCTTAAGTAAATTTATTTTAAAAATAAGTTCAAACTTAAACCTATCAATAAAATTCCCATTAAAAAGTTTCTAAAACAAAAACAAAGGTAAAAGGATTAATAAGTTTAAGTTTTTAGATTAAGTTATTTATTCCTATTTTGAGGGAAATATTCTTGAAAAGAACTTAAATTTTAATTAAAATTAATACCTGAAATAACAAAATCAATTTGAAATTAATTATATGTATGTTACTTCGGTAACTAAATTACCTATTTTACCGGGTCTTCACTAAAATAAAAGTATACCAAGAATATTAGAAGACTGCAGTGTTTGGTGCCAACAGAAAACTCACTAATAATTTGCGGACAAGGTTGTGTCTTCGCTTTAATATTTCATATCCTAAATACAGGGTGTCCCAAAAGGTCCTGCCAATAATTTAGAAGTATGTAAATTCAATTAAAATATTGCGTTTAAGCTATACTTGCCTTAGTCCAAAAGTTTATATTAAGAAATATATAGGGTGGTCAAGTTAGAATTTGATTTCCGATTTTTTTAAACAACATCTCTAGTTTTTAAGATAATAAGGTAAAAATTGGTGATACGGAATTATTTATAGTGAAGAATAATAAGTTTTGATGTAACTTCTACTTTTCAGGCTTAAAAATAATCAAATTTTTTGTATACAAAATTAGGAAATTTTGTGTAGAAAAAGTATGTTTTATTGCGTTTTGTTCTCAAAAAGCTCTACTTTATAAATCTAACTAAATTTAAACATTTACGAGATATATGCTTTTTTATTACTTGATGCAACCCTCTATTCAAAATGTATTCAACATTTAGGATATTCGGAGTTTTATCATTTTTATTCAGGCGATGTCTATCAAAAAGAAGCAATTGAAGTTAACACATCTGTCGCAAAGAAACATAGGCTTTACTTCTAAAATGATTTTTTGACTGAGGTCATTGTATTTATTTTGTTGAATATACATATGCACTTGATGTACGAATTAGTTCATGGTAATACCACAAAAACGAGAAGGCTTTATGCAAAACAGTTTCCTAAGCGAATTTTGCTTAATCGTAAAATCGTAGTTTGCGAGAAACAGGTAACGTTTTTTTTTTGAAATACTATCAATATTATACTTATTATAGAAACGTTTATACCTAAACCTGATGAATTAAATTTGTTGGCTCAAGGTTCAAAAAATAGTGTTTGAAAAATATCTGAATAAGTACATTTAAAAATCTTCGGTACATCTAGTACCTCAAGAGCAATGGCTCGATCCCTACCATGTTCAAAAAGTACATGCCATGACGCCAGAAGATTACCCTCGATGAGCGGAACATGCCAGCTGGTTTCTACAGAAACAAAAGGAAAATTATAAATTTGTTAGCCGATAAGGCCAGATTTACTAGGGATGGGGTTATAAATTCCCTAATAAATATGCTGTTCTTTCAAGACAATATAGACGACTCATTGGAGGAAAAACCTTTGGAGGACACCCTATTGAACATGTGGTATATGCATGACGGGGCTTCTCCCCATTCTAGCGTAAATGTGAGGAAATATTGATATACAATATTTCGAAAATCAGTGGGTAGGTAGGGGTGGCCCATTTTCATAGCCACCACGATCTGCTGACCTCAAACCTTTAGATTTTTTTATAGATTCACCTAAAAGGTCTTGTAAACCCTACTTCAGTTGAAACCAGAGATGAATTACTATAAATAATTATTACCCATAGTTGGGCAATAAAATAAGAAAAATATGTCTTCTAAATGTCATACCACAATAATTAATCTAAAAACTTTTATATTAACTTTTTTTTAATTCTTCTAAATAATGCCTTTAAACGCATACCAAATTTAAAAGAAACCCTGTACAATTTATTATACAGGCGATTCTATTATATTTTGAATTCAGCATTATAGCCCAATACCGTTACAAAAGTTTTCGCACTAAATATGGCAGTAAAAACCATAACCATGTTAAAAGCAATTTTGTTTCAAAAAGGAGTTCTCTACTTGTAATACTTTCCTTAAAACTGCTATTAAAACTTTGGAGTGTCGAGAAAATATTTTATCGCGCTTCTTTTTGGTCAAATAATAAAATGTTTTATATTTTTGCAAAAGTATATGTCGAAATAATGTTATTTTGGAGACATATTATCTTACTAAATGAGGCGGAAAGACAATAATCTTGCCTTAATTCTCACGCTTTTATGAAAATATTTCGCGCCTCAAGCTTTTACGAAAATATTAAAACTTTTAAAAACACTGCTTTTATGAAAGTATAATTATTTTTTGCTTTTAGGTTCAATAGTTTATAAATAAAAACTTTTGTTTAAATATTTTTTACAATTCTTTTATTTTGTACTTTTTATCATTATTTTTTACGCACCCTGTACTAGACATACACGATTACACATCATAATATTGTATTGTCACCGGGTTTATATATGTGTACCAAATTTCAATCAATTTCGATAAAAGGAACTGTTTTGTACCTTTCAGCATTATTTTTTACGTACCCGGTATAACACTTTCACGATTGGACACCATAAGATTCTCGGGTTTACGTATATATACAAAATCTCAGTCAATTTCGATAACGGGAACTAATTTGTACTTTTTAGCATTATTTTTAACCCTGTATAAGACATTCAACAACGGACACCATGATATTGCATTGTCATCGGGTTTATGTATGTATACCAAATCTTAGGCAATTTCGATTACGACTACTGTTTTCTACGTTTAATTTATTTTGTAATTTTAAGCTTTTTTTTACGCACCCTGTACATTTCTTTTCCGATTACAAAAATATATAATTTGCCTACATTTGAGTAAACCATTTTCGAGATATTTATCTTTAAAAACTGATTGAAATAAGAAAAATCAGTTTTTAACTACATCTTCTAGAACAAAAAACTTACCATTATTGAATATGTCCACCGTTTCTATTGACACATCTTCGAAAGCCTCTTTCTCATCTACTGATTGCGTTGGTAATAAAAATTTAATTGTTCTGGTTAAGGTCGTTTATGTAATATAAAATTCTTGCCCTGAGCTCTTCAGTATTGGCGCTTCTCTGAGCATACATTTTGTTTTTAAATATCCTCACAAAAACGAATCTAAGGGCGTAAGATCCAGGCTGCTCGGTGGCCAGTGGGTCATTCCCCGCTTACCAATCCATGTTTCATATCTATCATTTAAAAAATTAATCACAGGCATAACATTGTGAGGTGGGGCACTATTTTAGCGCCATATTATTTGCGCATAACCTTCATATTTTTACAACATTTTTTCGTGCCTTTTTATGGGTGTCTTCTTATTTTTGAACAGGCATCATTTTATAAAGATAATACTGTTTAAACGTATTTTGAATTATGGTTGCTGTTTTATCAAAATACTTATGAGCACGTTCTATGGATCTGTTAGTGTGTTAAAGGTGTTGGTTTCGTCATTTTGATTAATATTCGTTAACTTCTGTTACCTTGGAAAAACCACAAAATATCTATTTCTTCATTTTCATCAACCATGGCAATTGGCCTTTTTCCTGTGAAGTGACCTTCGTTGCTTAAATCCTGGCTCCATGTTACTAAAAGTTTTCCGTCGGGAACTTTATTAGAAAACATACGTCTATATTCCCTTATAGCTGCACACGCATTGTTACGATTCTGATAATACAAGAGCAACATTTCACATTTCTCTTCATCTGTATAACGAATTTTCTAAATAATTTCCATCCTAGACAATTTAAAAAATTATACATTTATGGAACATTATCAACAAATACAGGGTGTTAGGGGTTTGACTACAAATATTTATTTATAGTACTAGGTAGGTAGTTCACACACTAAAAGAAGTATTTTAAAAACTTAAACTCAATGCTAAAAATGACTACCGCCTCAATTTAAAAACAGGCGAATACCGCGAAGCCAATTTATTGAACAGGTTCAAGAACGCTGTCTAATTTGTTCCGCTGCACCAAAAATACGGTTTCTAAGGTCATCTTCACTTATAATTTCAACCCTATTATATACGTATGTTTTCGTATGGCTTCAAAAATAAAAATCAAGGGGGTTTAGGTCTGGTGACCTCGGAGGACATTTTTAGGTTCTGGGGCATTTCGACCTGTCCATTTATTATCAAACGTATTATCCAGATAACTTATTCCTAGGCAGAAGCTCCATTATGAAGTAACTAGTCACTGGCTCTCTGAGCTAAAGGAATATCTTCTTAAAAGAGTCGGCAAGTCATTAGTTAAAAATTGGAGGTATGCCTCCCCTGTTTAATGCCTTGGTAGCTCAAAAAGTTCGATTAATCGGTTGTGGATTATTTCAGCCCAAATATTTATTGAAAACCGGTTTTCAAAACGGCCTTGTTGAATCGTGTGTAGATTTTCTTGAGCTCAGGTATGAGTGTTATGATTATTTAAAATTCCATCTCTCGTAAAACAAGATTAATCGGTTGTCAGTATGTTTAAAGTAAAATTTTCGTGTTCTTGTTTTTTTCGGAGAAACCACCGGCAAAATTCTCTTCTTTGGGGTAAGTTCTAAAGTCAGCAGCCTGTGCTCGCTGCATATGATAAGGGTACAGAAGGTTTTCACACCAAATGAGCATTCCGTCTACAATCTCCATAAATAAGTAACATGTCTGCATATTCAATATTAGTATATATTTTTAAAGAGTTTTTATATCCCAACTACGTATTAAAACGGTATGGAATTACCTCATACGGCAAAAAAATAAGGTGAAAGAACCAAAAAATAAGACAACTGCAACGGATATATTTGCAAATTGTTATGTTCGTTGAAGCCAGCTCGTTTCTCTACGGTATGCAGTGTTGGTGTATGTGTAAAATAAAACAACTTATTCATTTTTTATTTTTTTAAATTTAGCTCGTTCAAATATTTTACTAGGAAAAAATGTGTAGATGTTTTATAGAAAATCATATAATTAATTGTTTTACATAATAGAATTAATAAATGTGTTAACGATGTGCTTAAAAATTCATAAAACAAAATACAATTTTATGTCCGTTTTTCTCAAAAATGGTTAGGAAGTGACCCTATATTATTTAGGCATTTTTAAATCAAAATGGTCCATACTAACACGTGTTAAAATATTTGTAGTCACCCCCAACACCACGTATAATAGCTGTTTTGGTTACTGTCATGTTTGGCACATTTCTTATATTTCTTAATGGCGGACAGGGCCACCTCGATTGAATTGAAAAATGTAGACTAATTATACATTTTTGTAATCGGAGGACAAAGATCTCTCGTCCTGAGGAGAAATACACAGGGTGTTCCATTTAAAAATATATACATTTTTTGTTGTTCGCCATTTTTGAAACACACCTGTATAAGCACTACTTCTCAAACATTACAACTTTCCTATTTGTATCTTTTTTCTAACCAATGACACAAAAAAACAATTTTTCAGTCAATTCCCACAACAGGAACCGCTTCAAGCGTTACTTGCAAGATTTAACCGAACATACATACTAACTAAGTAACTAACTAACATACAAGTGAAATTACATAAAAGCTTTTAAAAATACAAAGACATGTTTTGTGTGTAGATATTATTTGAAATTCAAAAATTTACCTTAATACTTGTAAAACTTCAATATATAAATAAGAGCCAAACTGCAAGTCATAGCTTAAAAACAAAACACACATAATAATAAAGGCAACTCGATATTTCAAAGTTAGTACAGCTTTTCTACCTGGTGTTATTGCAAAAGTTCGCCGGCCATCAAAACTTCGCCTTCCGCTCTATTTAAGTTTAAACGTGGCTGTTGGGACCTGCATTTGTCGAACGGAAATTTGCTTTAAAAGAAGTTCGATCCTCGAAAATAACTTTTAACGAAATGCCAGCTGCGATTTTTAAAAATACGAGTAAATACACAAATAAAATCACTTTCGAATGAAGCAATCAGTCCAAATCGGTCTTTTGTGAAGTTTCCTTACAGCACATATTTTTAAAGTAAATTAATTGCTCAATTGTGATAAAATTTTGTAGGTTGGTTTTAAGCTATTTATGCTTGAAATTTGAAATATTTACGTATGTTTGATGACAATGCCATATTTTTATATCCAAGAAAGTGTAACACAATAAAAACACGAAAAATTACATCGTAAATATCGCCTTATGGATGCTTAAATTCGAGAGTCACAATAAGGGCCAAATTTCCGACCAAATTAGAGCTTCGGGTTTTTCCTATTTTAGGTTATTAAACAAAGCGAATTCTATTTTTTTGCAATAATCACCCTCGTATTCACTAAAAAGGTTTAAGATTTAGACCAAGTCTAGTTGCCATGATACTTAAAACTCCTAGTTCGCCAGCCATGTTTCGCTTATGTCACTGTCATTTTGTGATTGTGACATTTAGAAAAATTATTTTTTCAATTGTTGAAAATGTCATCTTAAACCTACACTGGTCTAAATTTAGACCTCTTTAGAGAATACGGGCGTCAATGTGTTAAGAAAAATAGTTATAAGCAAAATTGTAGCTCATAAAATTCTGCACAAAAATTTTTTTGATTTTTTTTCTCATAAAATCAATTGTTTGCAATATTGGCCATACCAAACTGGTAGAAATATGTCCAACTAAGAAAAATTGACAGGCAGCTTTTGAATTTTTTATAATAAAAAGGCTTTATCATGAGAAATTTTCTGGTTTTACTTAAATTCACCAACGTACCCGGGAAGTATCTTAATATTCCGGTACCAGGCAAAATTTTATTGGTCGATTCGAAATATTTAGCTAATTTATACGCAGAGTACCGAAGTCCATATCGGAATGTTGAATAGTGCTAAAACGCGGGTCGGAATGTTGATAATAAATAAAAAATAAATAAAATGAACATGAAATCAATATTAAATTTAGGGGCAGTATTATTTATTTTCGAATAAAATATCAAAAATATCTGTTATCATACATAAACAAATTAAAAAGCTAACAACATGTAAACTCAAGCTTTTGTTAATGAAATGGTCGATTAGATTTGGCTTTAGGCTATTTTTTTTTCTACGTTTGCTCCTAAATTGCGTTTTCGTTTTTTTGGCATTGGCTCTCCTTTTGGTGGCCTACCGCTTGGAAGCCTTTTACAACCTCTAGTAGTTTCTATTTTGCCTCGACTAACTGTGGTAGGCTGTACTCTAATGTTCATATTTGTTCTGTGACGGATTGGTATTGAACTTCCCGCAGTATTTGGAAATGATTCCCAGGAGGTTTGAGTTTTAATATTTTTTAATCTCTGAATAAGGGGGAGTTGCGGTTAGTTTTTCGTCTAAGGTTTCTTCGGAACATACTTGTCCGTTAACTGCGACATTTTCTGACAATGATAAAGTATTAATAGCACCAGCAGAACCTATTTCATTCTGATTGGAGGTATCTTGATTTAAATTTACATGGGAGCATATTTCAATGTTTTCGCTTTTGGTATTGTGAGTGTCTAAAGTCACTAATAGCATATAAAATGAAATGGGCTGAACTTTTTCCCCAAAGGCTAATTTTGCCATTGAGTATCGTGATTCTATAGTAACTGGAGGAGCATATACTAATGTTTCATCGTAATAAAAGTAAACAGCTGCCGGATGTTTGCAAAATCGACCAAGTTTTCCTCTGACACAAGTACAAACTCCAACATTTCCATCAACGTATTAGAATTCGGTTTCTTTGCTCATACTAAGAACTTTGTAAAATTTTTCATTAATATATACAATATCTTGTTTGTTAATCTCAGAAGTTTAATTTAATAGGCATTTTAATAATAATTTTTTTTATTCTTTTTTGATAATATTGTAAGTAACAATAAGGCTATTGCATTGTATGCTTTGTTACGTAACAAAACAATATCTTTAAACGATCGAATGCTTTCCTCACAGAAGTTGTTTGTCTGGTCTTTTCTCTCCTAGTAATTTCTTACATACGAAATACATTGTGGATACTTTTTAACTACTTCAATTTTTGACTCAACATTATATTCCTATTCCAATAAAAAAAATCAGTTGCTTTCTGCATTTTTTCTTCAACTAACATGTCTCTAAATGCATTATAAAGCGTTCGACTATTAGTTGAGTCTATGTTGTGTTTTCTCTCAAATATCGAACGCCATACAGCTGCAAAAAGTTTTAGATTTTGACCAAACATATTTAATAGCATTTTTTTCGGCGTCACTGTCACCTATTAAACTTGACCACTAAAGGCATTTTGCACACTTTTCTTTAATAATGTAAATCCAGCTTTATAGTCCTCTTCCGACTGCCTTTTGTAATTAAAATAGCGAGAGGCACAGGGAGTTAAAATAAATGTAACCAAATAACCACCCACATCACAAGAGGTAGTGCTGTTAAACACTATATCTTTTGTAAAATCTAGATTATAAGCTCTTTGCAAGTTTAGTTACAATTAATATACAGTAAGGGTCCTCTTGATATTCAAGTGTGATGCCTTCCTCAGTGTACAGCTCCCGCTTTTCTCTTAATTTCTGAAATATAAAATTATTATTAGATATAAAGTAGATGTGGACTCTTTTAAGATACGTACCTCTGTAGCACCTAATCCAAAACGCGGTCCTACTTGAAATAGGAAAGTTTATATTAGCCCATGAAAAACGCAACACGTTGTATAACGAAAAACAAAATAAAATAAAACTTTGTAATATTTTCATTTCAGTAAAATGTAATTCTCATATTTTTCTTTAATTTCTATATACTAGTAACTTAAATTGTAAACATAAACCGTTTATTAAACGTAACTTATAAATAAAGCATCAATTGCAACATTCATTTTATTGTCACAGTTCACTTTCAGAGTGATTCCGAACTGAGAAATTCGGCATCATCGGATTATTGACAAATGTCTACCTATCACTACTTCGAAATAGGCCTTTTAATTTGCACCACATTTGGTTTATAATCCTTCAGTTTTACTTCATTTGTTTGGTCAAATACCTATTGTTCATTCTGGGAAATAATTAAAGTTATTATTCTATAAATATTCAATATTTGTCACTTTATAATGTGATAAACTATATTCGAACTTGTCATGTCATTTGGCACTTCACTTATTTGGGTACATACAAGTGGTAACCCTGATTTTTAGTATATAAACATCTGTCAACAGAAGGGGTGGTTTTTTTCTTCAACCTAAAGCCTAGTTCAGACACGGCTAGTAATTTAGTCGAGTAGCGAGTAATTTAGTAATTTAATGCGTGCGGACAGTAAAATTTAGTAGAGTAGTTTAGTATGGTAGTTTAGGCAGCTGGATCCATCTGATTCTATTTTGCCGGTCGAGTAGAGTTCCCCACCACGTGCACCTACCTACTAAACTGCGAATAAAACAGTACGAACGAGTGTGTTTAGTTAAGTGTATTAGTTGCTGAGAGAGTCGAGAGACGCGCTAGAATGAATATACGACTTTTAAGTTTGTTATTGAATATTTAAAATACGAGGCATTATGGATGTGAAAAGTGAACTTTTTAAAAACAAAAATCGGTGGGTGATTTGATAATGACGTGCTTTCCATCCACTGCTTCGCAACGCCCGGGAAAGTTTCATTCATTTCGAAATCTATGTTCAATTAACTGCCATTTAGTTTCATCAAACTACAACAAAAAGACAAAAAATATTAATAATATACGTCTTTTCATGTCCATTTTGACACTCCTACTTAACGATTGTACTAAACTCAACTAAACTGGTCTAAACGGTAATCGATTAGTAGATACTTGCTACACAACTAAATTACTCGCTACTTGACTAAATTACTAACTGTGTCTGAACTAGCCTTAACATCTTCTTGGCAACGAGTGTCGTTTTGTGTCTGCCATCTAAATCTGGATTTTTCAGGCCCAAATTAGAGGATCCTGGACGGCAGACCTCATAGAAAAGTTTGGTATAGGTTTACCTTTTTGTATTGGAGATTATTTTGGATATAGGATAGGAAAATCTATGTATTTATCAGGATTTTTGCCTATTGTTATTAGTGGGAACACTAATGAACTTTTATTTAGACTAAAAAGTGTTAATTTTTAGTGGTATTTTAATACTTTAATTCATGTGTAATACAAAACTGATTTTCTTACTTAAGGGTCACGTTGGGTTTTATATTTCAAATGAGGTTTTAAATTTTACATGTACAAGCTTAACTAAATGTAATCTTGGGAGTAATGTTCTTTTTTTGGGTTTAAATGAAAGTTTTGAACTTTCACTCTACATCAGAGCGATGACTAGTATCTTAGATGCTTTTTGTTTTCAGGGTTCTTTCGTAGGGTCTAGATAGACAATTTGTTGAACTAACGTAACCTAGCCTATTGAAGTTATATAAGACCGTTTCAAGTGCTGATCCTGGCCATTCACCGGTACCTGCTGCTGACGAAGGCAGAACAGATAAGCCTTTAACATATTTTCATTTTTGCTGTTACGAATAATAATAGAGTATTGTATGTTACAATTCGATCTATTTTGTAAGAAACAGCTTACGTGATCACGTTGGTTGGTACCTGTGTTTGAAGATTTCATTAACGTGTTTTTTTAGTTTTTAATTTACCTTTGTAGTTTATCTCTTCGGTCTTAAAGCTTATAGTTCTTAGTGAAACGATTAATTTTATTTTATTTTTTTAATTAACTTTATAAATTCTCACATTTTGCACTTAATTTAGTCATTTATCAATTTTCATAATAATCTATATATAGCGGTTTTGGTTATTGAAAGTTTTTAAGTCCCTTAAGATCTTAATTTTATACATATATTTTAAATATAGAAAACTGATTGTAACTGATTGTTGATTGTTACCTAATAATATTGTTACCTTTAATAGTTTTGGTAAATTCCTTCCATTGCTTTTGTTCTAAAAGATCTTGGTAAACTTGTATTGGGTGATTACACTCTTATGCCGCAATTGTTGCATTTTTTTTATTATATGTCTTTGTTTTTAAACATTGTTTTGTTTGATTAGTTTTTAGTTTTATTGGTAAGTTGTAATAATTCAGGAGTGATACCTCAAACAACTGAGGCAGTTTGCAGTTCAACTGGTTTGGAACTGCTGGCGGCCTAAAACGAACCCCTCTTCCTGACTAGCCGGTATTTGTCCACACCCTGTTACTACCATTTCTTGTTGTTAACCACTACTGATCTTTCATTATTAATTTTTTTTCATTATTAGAAAATTAAAATTTAAGAATCCTACTCTCTGCTATTAAACAGAGAAAGAGTGTGGCAACTTCACAAAAAACAAGGAAATATTTGTTTTAAAATTTTTCCTCCTTTTTTGGGGGATAACATAAAGCAGAAGTGCAAAGCCAAAAATTATGCGATCAGATCATATCGATGGCACTATAATATGGTATTGTCTTTTGAATTACATCTATTTCATTACTTATATAGACATTTCTACAGATAATAACTTTAGTTTTATTCGCAGGTATTCACAAACAAAGCAGTATTTCTTATTCGCAGGTACCTTTTCTACAAATAAAACGGTACTAAGTATTCGCAGGTATTCCTGCAAATAGGCATATCCAAAAATATCTACAGAAAAGTTTAACTTACCTATATACAAATCGAGAAGAATTTTTAAGACCGCACTTATATCGCCCCGACATGGAAGACTCCTTTTCATATTCACTTACCACTGTTATACCTATTTTTAATTTTTAAATTTCCCCTATACAGGATATCTGAAATCTCTATTAGTTTTTTGTCCATATTTAATTAGACGTGACACATTAAAACAAAATAAACGATTCTAACTTCACAAAAATGACTAAAATAAATGCCATAGATGTTATAACATTCCGACCTGCGTTTCAGCACTATTCAACATTCCGATATGGATTTCGGCTCTTTGCGTAAGTTAGCGACACATTGCGAATCGGCAAATCAAATTTGCCCGGGTGCCGAATCATATTCCGGAGTGTTAAGATGCACCCTGGAATCTCTCTCATAATGAAACTCTATTAAAAAAAACTATAACTACTTATATAATAAGAATAAAATTAATAATTAGGATATTGTGGTGGATTCTCGATTTAGGAAAACAATATCGATATTTCCCCACATAACCTAATAAAAATAAGAATACACTCATGAAAATTTGAAGCGACTCAGATAAAATTTTAGTAATATTTGTAATTTGATGTTTTCTGATTCCTACAAGCCATTTAAATATCTTTTTTTTTGTTTTAAAGTTACATTATTAGACTTAATTCTTGGGCAGGATGTGTAACATAAAACGCAATTAATGTCAATATACAAGGTGATTCTAACAAACGTGTTTTTTATCCAGACTTTAACTACATTTCTGACTTAACTAGCAAATCCCAAAACTACGCTTATCATGTCAAATGATAGCCCTAAATTTCCTTTAAAACTTACTTTTCAAAAATATTTGCCAACCTATCCCGTTTTTGAATTATCAAGGTTTTTGTAGACCTCTTGATTTATGATACTTTCATATTAGTGAAAAAGTGATACAGCAATGTTTACCATTAAAACGCATTTATTAGCAAAATTAAAATTAACTAAAACACTATTTTTAAAACCGAAAGTTAAAGAAAAATCTATAGACAAGTAGGTCCTAGTGGTACTAGTATCGAGTGAGTCTTCTGCGAACTTTTATAACCTCCCGACATCATCTGGACATACTTGATATAACATTGTCTATTAACCCTTGAGGAATTAAATGCCATTCTTCATAAATTGCTTCAACCAATTCATCACTAATTCTAGGAGGTATTGCTCAAGCATACAAACGCCGCTTTAAAGCATCCCATATGTGTTCGATTGGATTACAATCCGGCCCAATCTGTCAGCTACCTGCGGTATATTATTTTCCAAAATCTCTAAATAACGAAATGCGTTTACAGAGCGATTAATAAGAACTGTTAATTCTGTTCGACCACCTGTAAATATTTCCCCCCACACTGTTACAGAATCACATCTAAACGGAATTCGATCTAAGGAACGGTTTTCTTGGTATCTCTCACCTGTTCGACCTATACAGGAATCCGACTGATGTCAGGATGAAGCCTGACCTTTGATTCATCCGCAAATAAACAATGTGACCATTCGAGTATATCCCAGTTAACATGTTTTTCGGGAAAAATTAAATGATACCGTCTGTGTTTTCCTAATAACTGAGGACACCTATAGGTCCGTCGGGAATTTAAATAAGCTTCATGTAACCGATTTCGAATGGTTTTTGTAGAAATGGTTACATTTTGTGTTACCTGGACATGAGTTTAAAGAGCTTAACGTACAGTGTATATGGCTGTCCTAGGTGTTGCTTTTTTCACAGCACCTCCTTCACAGTTTTATTGCACTGAACAAGTACTTTGATATCTGCCCTGTGCGCTTGATAAAGCACTTTGTTTAATATGCAACCTTTCAGCCACAATTCTTTGTGATAGGTCACTTTCTAGCAAACCGATTCCTCGCATAAGTTCGTTCGTATTATATCTGATCATTTTGACAACATTTCAAAATTTTTTGAGTAACAAACTTACAAAACAAAACCTTGATTAAACTATTGGATATTGTGAGTGACAGATTAGTCGATACGTTTTTGTTTCAAAGCATCCTTTACTTATTTTGAAAATTTACAACAAAAAATCATACAATTGTGAACAAGTTAGCAAAGATTTTCAAAAAGCACGTTTTAAAGCAAAAACAAAAATCATTTGAAATCATAGGTATAATTTTTGATTTGCTGTTTAACTCAGAAATTTAGTTAAATTTTGGGTAAAAAACACGTGTGTTTGAATCAGCCTGCATATTGACGACAATTGTGTTTTATATCAAACATTCTGCTCAAGAATAAAGTCTAATAATGTACCTTTAAAACAAAAAAAAAGTTTGTTTAAATCGCTTGAAGGACTCAGAAATTATTGTATTACAAATATTACTAAAATTTTGTCGTTTTAAATTTCCATGAGTGGATAATAACATTCATAAAAGTAACTTTCAGTATTTGGCAAAAAAACCATATTCCAAAAAACGCAAAATTAAAGAAAGTGCGTTAATATTGCTAGAATAATATAACTGTGTAGCATCTTGTTCAGATAATTTTAATACCACTTGTTACATTTGTTAAATACAGAATTAAAATAAAATAAATAAAACCGAACGCATTTAACATTTTTCTTGTTGCCGAAAACGGGGGAAGACTTCCTACGCAAGCCACGTATTTTTCTTACTTGTTCTGCGGGTACCAGAACTTATTTTTAATTGCTCGGTGTTGCCGCTTCTACCCAAAAGCAATGAGAAAATCCATTTTATAAATGATATCTCCTATACACTATTACATTTTTGTATTTCCCTGATCATTTTGAAACTTGATAGAAAGTGTTGAAATTTTACATTTTCTCTCACATTTGGAATTGATGTCATGAGATAGCTAATTATATGCTAACATAGGAAAAAAGAGTTTATTTTGTTCCAAGTGTAGCCATTTGGCAGTCACAGGACTTCAGAAGGTCAAAAAACTCAATTTTCAAGCGCCATGAAAAAAATATTTTGGCAGTTTTCCCAGTTTCGTGTAACTTTTGGTGGCATAATTTATAAAAAAAATAATTTTGACAGCTGCCGAAAAAAACTATTTTTTTCCTCTAAATTTTGAACTGTCCAAATTTTTTAAATATGGTAATATAGAATGGAAGCTTAAACGGTTTTAGTCAACTAAGCAGTTATGATTCTTGGGATTAGACCGTGTCAACTTGGAACTAATATCCGACGTTTCACCGTCGATTAAACGAGGCATCTTTAGGGACCTACTTCACGAGATCTGAACACTGAATGAGCTCGGAGAGATTTAGGCGGGATTTTATAACTTGTGCTCGCTTTCCACGTGTGATATAGACCGTAACACGTATCTCTATTAAAATTTTTGTATGTTTAAAAATTTCAATAGATTCTCTATTTTTCGTTTATAAAATCTTGCAATCGATGCTAAAACCTTGGTTTCCTTTACATTTATACCATGGCCAGTGGTATGCTAGTGTTCAGCTACAGCAAACAGAACGTTCTTCATGTCTAATTGATATTTAGCATTCTGTTTCTCCTACATACACTTCTCGACAGGAGCAATGAATTTTATGTACTCCTTCTGTTTGAAAAGGTACAATATCTTACGGGGATCGCAAGAATTGTTCAATCATTTTATGAATATTGAAGATTGTACCGGGGTACAACTAAGGAAGGAGGCCGGCTGTATCTCGGAAACCGTTTAAAGTGGCCAAGAACGCTGGATATTATTTTTAAGTTTCCAAGTCGGCCGCAAGAGGGCGTAATACGCGTAGTCAATTAGAGGAGGCAGATTTTCTCAGAAATTCACCCAGTGAAGGTATATCAAAATTGATTAATATAATCTCTGCTAAATTACGAATAATATTTATTAAGGGTTTTTTCTCTAGCTGTTCAAATAAAGAGTGGGGGAAAGTGCAAATATTTGTTTTTTAAAACGGATATAACTTAAGTAATAATTAACGGATCTTGATGATTTTGGTCTTGTTGAAAAGAGCATTTATTAGGTTTTCACATAACGTATGAATTACATTATTTTAAGTTTCGTTCCGATCGCCAGATGGCGCTTTCTGGCAATTTCTTAAATTTAACGTGTTTTCTTAAAAATTTCAAATGAATTGATATATTTATTATAGACCAGTGCAGCAGAAAACGGCGCAAAAAGCAAGTTGATATCTTTTTTTTTTAAGTAGATATGCAGATAATTATAATTTTTCAGTTTAATTTCGGAACAGGTTGTTAAAAGACCCATTAAAAAAGTGTAGATTAACACAAGATATTATTTTTTCATTTTGCCATTAAATAACTAACGGAGCAACCAGAATAACTATTTGCAAAAAACTAACAAATGAAAATATAACAATGAATTTTTCTGAGAAACAATATGAAGCGGAAAAGGTTATAAAACAAATAGCGAAAACTGATCAAAAGTATTATGCTAACCAATAATTAGTGTCGAGTGTACTGCTCAAAGTGCCACCCTTAATTTGAATGCATAAACGGAGCCTCTTTACGTTGGATTGAACTGCTGCTTCTATTTCCATCGCAGAAATAATTTCGATAGCGTTTTGAATTCGGTTGATAAGGTTCTCCCTCGGTTGTTGGTCTGATATTAAACACCATGTCCTTTAGTGGTCCCCACAAATAAAAATCCAGACAAGTTAAATCTGGGCAACGAGGGGGGCAGGGGAATAAACTACTTCTACCGATCGTCATGGAACTGTCTGACATTGACAGAGAAATTGGCTATTTGGCCTCTTTGCCTTCGATGAAGGGGGCGATGAAAACTACCAGTATCACGAAGACGACTTGCTAATCGTGTAAAAACCCTTTGCTCACTCATATCGTCTACAGGAGTATCTAGTAGCATATATTCTTGCTGCAATGATAGCATATCATACCCTTCTTTATTAGAAATAGGCATTTTACTTTCATAGTACACACTTACTACAAACACTAAACTTAATAATAATTTGACAACCGCTGACATATTGTGATAGTGTTTTATTTTGACGCTTCCACTTAATGTTTTCCAAAATCTACTACTCTTTTACCACGTCGCAAAATTGAATAGTAACGCATTTGAGGTACATTCTCTAAAAATGAATTAAAAAAGTTGAAGAATACTTAAAATATTTGTAGTATAGGAGTAAGATTAGCGTTAAAAATTGATCATTAGATACTACGTAAAAATTCGTTTAGAAATGCTTAAGTTTCTTATAAGAGTGTCAAGTAATATTTTCTTTTGCTTATATCTCCGTAAATAAAAAAGGTATCAACTTGCAGTTTGAGCGATCTTCTTGTTTTTTTTTTGTACTCCGTAACACTTAAATTTAAGAAGTTGCCCGAAAGAGCCATCTGGCGACCGAAACGAAACTTCAAATAATATAATTCATTCATCATTTGAAAGCCTAATAAATTCCCTTTTCAACAAGGCCAAAATCGTCAAAATCCGTAAGTTATTACTTAGTTATGTCCGTTTTAAAAAACAAACATTTGCCCTTTCCCCACCCTTTATTTAAACAGCTAGAGAAAAAACCTTAAATAAGAAATATTCGCAATTTAGCAGAGGTTAATATAAAGTTAATTTTGATATACCTTCACCTGGTGAATTTCAGAGCAAATCAGCTTTTTCTCTTGGCCACTTTTACTATAAGAAACATTTTTCCAACATCGTGGGATAAACGGTTTCTTAGTTGTACACCCGGTACGTTTTTGGACCGCCAAAATATATAGTCCTATTTTGTCTGTAGTGCTATGTATATAGGGAAGAACAACACCACCTAACTAATCTTTTAACTGAACGCATAATATCTTCAGCGCAATAGCCATTTCCTCTCAGAACTTCGGTCAGTTTCGATGTTTCCGATGTTCTTGAGAATCTCGATCAGAAATCGAAATGGCTCTAATACTAGTGAGTTATTAACTGATTTCTTTTCTGCGGGATGAAGATGGGACTTTGCATTTAAGTATCTATTTATATGTGTCGGTTTTCTACGCAGAGTGTAATAATTTTCTTTCCTTTGAACAAATAAATTCAATTTTCAATTTCCATTGTGAACTTAATATTATACTGTTGTTGATTAAGGTGGCCCAGAAATATGAGGCGACTAACCCTTCCATGAGGCCAAACAACAAAAGTATCATCTATATATTTGAACCCGTGTTTTGATTTTAGTGGAGCGGACATCTTCAAAGGCTTCCATAAAGACATTCGCTACCACAGGTGCTGGAGGAGGTACCACAAATATAATTTTCATGGTTTCACGTAACTTTTAATAGAGTTTTTTTATTAAACAGTATTTTCTCAGCTGTAACTTTTGAACTTTTTAAAATGTTCAAATACGGATTTGACAGTAAAATATAACTTCTATTGCCGTAATTATTACATTTTTTTTTTGACATCTACCAAAAAAATGTTTTTCTCCTTATAATGTCTGAACCGTCATAAAGTTTTAAGTATTATTCTCATAGTTCAAGGTATGTTTTTTAGGTAATTTAATTTCTAAAAAAATATTTATATCTATGAAAAGAATGTTTTTTCCCGTAACTTCTGAACTGCTTAAAAGTTTTAGATACAGTTGTTTTAACAGTTCCATACCACTTTTAATGGCACTTGTATTTTAGAAAAATATTTATCTACATTTTTTTTAAATGAGATTTTTTCAATTGAATGTATCTTAAGTTATATAAAGTGGGACAATAGGTGGAGAGTGTTATTTAAATCATATATTCATGTATCAATCAATGGTTAATGCATAAATAAATATATGTATTATTACCTAATTAACTTATAGCTTGTCAATTATTACAATACAATGAAAACTTTCTTTGTAATATATTCCTCGCACTTTGTTTTATAGCCCTCTGAATGCACTGGAATTATTCCAGATATTCAGTTGCAGACGCGCCTCTAAACATCTGATTTATGCAATACTCTATTTCTAAGGAGGGATTTATCGCGTTACGTCAAGATTTAAAGCAACTTTCGGAACGTAGATTTCGATAAATGGGACTTATCGTAGTTATAAAGAGGAATTATTCTTTATTCGGAAGATAGCTATTTGGTAAATAAGCTGCAATGGAATTATGTTCCGAGTATATTCGATGATGTCATCTGTCTAGCAACTTTTCGGAATTTAGGATTCCTTAAAAGTTTTATTAAATCTTATTTATTTGACGTTTGTAACGATATTATTATAAGTGTCATTTTGGAGTTTAAAAAGGTGTTATTGCAAATCGGATTTCTCTCTATCTAATCTTGCAACATCACTTGTTACAGACATATTTTTTTGTAAGATATAAACTACCAACTAAAAGGAACTTAAATGATATTAATTTAAAGGATTAGCACACATATAAAAGAATTATAGTAAATTGAAAACACAGAAATTTTGTACTAGATAGACTCACACAAAGATCACTCTCAAATAACTTATTCTGGTACATCAAAACTGGATTCATACGCTTTTATTTCCTTCGTAAGAAGTGAATCTTGATAAAATCACACTGCGAGATTTTTTCAGATCTTCACGTTTCGAGGTCCCTAGGTGCTAGAAAACATGTTGAAATGAAGACTGCTATCGTCACCATAGCTGTGAAAAGGATTGCTGGTAGATGAAAGTAGATCATTGATGTACAGAAGAAATAGGGTAGGTACCAACACCAAGCCCTGTGGAACGCCTGAGTTGATTTGGTGGGAGTTGATGAAAGGTTGTCAACCATTGCAAAAATACTTTTTATTCGAAAGAAAACTGGCAATCCAAGTACAAAGTTTTGAAGGAAGGCCTTATGAAGGAAGTTCGTTAAGAAGTGCGGCATGCCAGACTTGATCAAATGCTTTGGATTTGTTGAAGGCAACAATTTGGACTTTTTCGTGGAAATTGATTGACTTAATTTAGTTGTGGGTTACGCAGGTAAGATCTATTCTGGATCATTGGTGGCAGAACAACAGGATACATTTTTAACAGGACGGTGATCCCGCTCACAATGGCCGAATTGTTTGAAATATATTTTGTGCAAAAATGGATCGGTACTAATCGACCAATTAGATGGCCTCCACGGTTGCCCGACCTGTCCGTACTAGATTTTTTTATGGAGCTATTTGCAGAATAAAGTTTACCCCTCATCGGACAATATATGAACTACGCAATGCCACCAATGCGCCATTTCAAAACTTGCATGGACGTTCCATAAATATTTTAAAAGTTTTAGTAGGATAACCACCGTATGCCTACGTTGCGTTCGAGAAAATGGCAACCATTTTCAGCAGTTCTTTTAATGTAAAAATAAATTAAGGGGTTAATATCGAGGCCAATATATTATGTAAATATCAGGATGAAATCTTACAAGTTTGGTTTAGTTTTATTTTTCCCTAGTGTGTAAAAATGCTCATAGCTTACTTAGATTTAGCTTTTAAAATTTCTATATTTGTAAAATCCTAATATAACTAAATCAAGGCCTACTATTAGACGTAGACATAGATGAAGAGCCCGACAAGGGTTCACTGGGGCCCATAAGGCGTACTATTACTAATATTATAAACTACACCCTATGTTATTACGTAGGTATGGACATTTGTTAAAATTGTGAATGTTACGTTTAATATTTAAAATACATAGCATCTGTTATATATTTTTGGAAAGCTTATAAAATTTCTAGTCAAACGAAGGAATAAATATACAGGGTATTCAATTTAAAAAACCATAAGTTTGATTGATAGCTAAAAATTGACAACTCACAATAAAAATCCGATAATGCCAATGGATTTTGCATACAAAACCGTATATGAGCCAGTGTTTTGCTTTGCGATTTGTTAAAGGATAACCGAGATACGCAATATTTTTAATTTCGCCATCTGCCTCAGAAACAAAGAGAGTTAAGAAAATGTTTTTTATTTCATCTTTCATTTCACAAAAAGTAGCACAGAATCGCGGAAACCACAACTCTCTATTTTCACTCCTACGTGAGATACTCCAAAATATCATCAAAACTGGGACGCCCTATGTATAATATATTAACTTTATAGCGCAGTCATGATATTTTTTCCATTTTTTCTGTTGTTGGATAATGTTTTGCCATTTCTTTTTATAATTTATTCAAGAAAATACATTTATAATAATGTTTGTGTATTTTTGTCCCAAATAAACGAATAATTAATTTTGCTTTATCCTTCGGGCTGTTGTGGGTGGCGACGGTACCACGCTAACTGCCGTGAGAGGAGCGAAGTATCTTTATGAACCTTAGGAAAAATTTGTATATCAGATTAGGATGGCATATAATATGACGTATTGTATAATGTTTGTGATTGGTTATGATACGGCATTATAAGACTGTTGACTTTGGACCGTAGACAAGTCTATATTACCTGTTCCTGTTTTGAGTAATGACGTCATAAAATTGGGTAAAATCTAAAACAGCGGAGCCACAGTAAAAGAAATGTTTGTGTTACCACTTTCAAAATATTGAAGATGACTTAAGAACTCTGGATAGAAGTATTTTATCAGTTTGTTTTTAAACTGTGAAATATATTTTTAGAAATATTTATAATCAACAGGAAAAGTTATGATGCGAGCCGGGATCGAACCCGCACCTCTGGATCACCAGTCCACTGCTCTAACCAATTGCGTTATCGTACTACTAATAAGCAATTCGTTAGAACCTGTACATATTCAAACCCACCAGTGTCCTAACCATTGTTGATCCTGCCAAATATTCTATTTCTAATTCTATTCTTATTACGAGAGCGTTTCTTGACTGGACGTCAAATCTAGCATCGGTATTATTAGGTACCGTCCATATTAGTAAATTTATAATTTTATGGTATTTTATATGTACAAGTTCTAATGAATTGCTTACCACTTACTCGGCAGCGCAATTGTTTTGAGCAATGGACTAGTGATCCAGAGGTGCGAGTTCAATTTCCGCTCTCTCTGCTTAAAATTTACTTGACACTACCAAGTTGAGAAGCTAAAGGGTCTTTTTCGAAATTGGCCTACACGAAAAATAAATACAGTCCACCAATGTGCGATGAAAGTCTATGGTAGAAGTTGTTGTAGAGAAGCAAGAACAACTGTGGCAGTAAAAATGGACTCTCTATAAAAGGCATCTTGAAGTGCATATGCACATCTCGATACTTGGAGAAAGTCGACGGAAATTCCGACGCCTGTAATTTGAGTCACTAAAAAAGGAACCAGGAGGCTTAATGTAACAGTGCATTATTCTTAGGCCTTTATGGTATATAAGAAAGACTAAATAACTTACCTACACTCTCAATCGAAAACGATAGGAAACATTTCATCAATAATACTACGTAAATTGTAGACGGGTTTTTTAATTTTAATTTTTTGTCTTCAAAAATGCAAATATTGTAATACATTTTCTGTTTTTTCCGGATCTTTACGTTTTAAGGTTCCAAAAAACATGGCTTTTCAATTCCGTCGGCCTGTGGGTGTGTCTGTACGCAGCATATCTTAAAAGCTGTTTATCCGATTGACTTCAAATATTGGTCAAAAATCAAGGGTCGTAAGAGGATGAAATTGTTACATTTCGATAAAAATCTAATAATAGCATTCGGGCTTTGTGAAATGTTAAAAAAACTATTACTAAAAATCTACTTTTGCAATTTATTTGAAATTTTGTACAAAAATAAAATATTACGTAGAAATCGACTGGTAAAGTTTTGATACGAATCAAAGGTGGCGAAACAAAATAGATGCCTAAAAAATCACCACGAAAAAACTACTTATTAGATTGATTTCAAATTGTGTGCAAGAATTAAGTGTGATAGAGATGACCTGGTAAAATTGTAGAACGAATTCAAGATGACGGAATAAAACGGCGGCCAAATAAAATACCTGTGATAGTAAAAAAATCCCTTCTAAAAGCTTCAAGTTTTAGCGTTTGTATCTGCCTAAACACAAGTTTTATCAATTCCGGTTGGTCTGTCAGTCTGTCAATTTGGGGCAGAGCTAAAAATTAGACCTCTTATGGGGATGACCTGGTAACATTTTAGTACTGATCCAACATGGCGGAGCAAACTGGCGCCTTGTCAAATTGTGAAAAAATTACCACTAAAAAACTAATCATCCAAATTACCTGAAATTTGTCACAAAAAGCAAGTGTTATATAATTGTATAGTTTCCGGTCTTTTTTGTGCAAGGTATCAAAGGGTTCCCAATAAATCAGACCAATACAGTGTGATATACTTTTCTTTTATTACGATTTTTTTTTATTCAGCAACGTTTCGGCGGCCGTTTACCACAATCATCAGGCTTCTTTTTTTTTGGGAGGTGTGCACCAGTTCAAAGTATACCTTTTGTTCTTCTAATTTTTTTTTTGGGAGGTGTGCACCAGTTCAAAGCATACCTTTTGGGGTCATATTTCGGTAATACCTATTTTTTTATATATATTTTTATTATTTCTACACAAGAAACACTCTCTGCAATGTACGAGTTTCAAACTAGCTGTTTAAAAGCTTAACAACAAAAGGTATGCTTTGAACTGGAGCACACCCCCCAAAAAAAAAAGCTTGATGATGGTAATAAAAGAAAAGTATATCACACTGTTTTGGTCTGATTTATTGGGAACCCTTTGATACAAGTGTTAAATAGAAATAAACTGGTAATATTTTGGCGTAAATCCAAGATGGCGGCCTAGTAAAATAAACTGCTGGCCACTTAAAACAATTCACCTGCATTTTTTGGTAAACTTTAAGTTCGAATATTTTTAAAACGAGACGAGATACTGAGGTGCGGTTTACAGCAGATTTTATTGCATATAACCTATGTTAGGCGTAAAACTTACCTAAGCTAAAAAGTTATTTATACAGGGTGTTAAACAAGACTCTGCAAAATTCTCAATTTTTTATTTGTTTCGAAAATCTACAAAAACAATTTTTTAGTTCCAATTATTAGATTAGCGTAATCCTTGGTGAAATTGTATAAAACATTATCAAACCTTTTTTTTTAATTTTTAATATTTAAATGATTTTTTTTTGTCAAATAATTTAGTTTTTCTACATAATAACTGTAACTTTTTATTACCCATTTTAAGTAAAATTTTCTTGCTAGAGGGCCCTTAAGTCATATTTTTTTTATAATGTGCACGGTCTGCACTATCCAGAAAATATACAGGGTGTGAAAAAAATAGGGCAAGATTAGTTAAAAACCTAGTAATCCTAAAAATCATGTATGTATATTTCAACAACCTGTAGCATAAAAAAAATTTAAATTTAAAATATTTTACTTAAGTTTTAAGGAATAACGAGTATTTTCTCCTAACGTTTTTCCTCTCTAACTTTATTATTTTATAAAATACAGGTGTTGATTTTACGGCCAAAGTTACCAACATCGGGTAACACAAAAGACATGTTAACAGGCTGCCACCTTTTTAGTTTTAAAAATATCAAAGAAATTGAACTTAAGACGTTTCTATAACTCGAAAAGAGGTAAGTTTTCTATAAAAACCCTTATTTTAAATAGAACCCCGTACATTTTTTATTAATTATCGTATTCAGCTTAAAATTAGCTTATCAACGATATATCACATGGTAAGTTTTGTTTTCAAAATGGCGGCTGGACAGTCTTTTTTTTGATGTTTCATTTTCACTTTTTACAAAATACCTCTTTTAACGGGTTCAAAATAAGCTTAGTTTTAAATTTTTTAGACACTTCAACTTAAACATCCTTTTGGGAAATAATAGAATTTTTCAGTTTTTTTCACTTTTTGTTTTAATTACCGAATGAGCAATTTACTCTGATATTTTTTATTGACACCTTGTATAATTTTTCACATACATTTTTAAGAGGCCAATTTTACAACGAAAATAAATGTTAAAAAATATAAAAAATGTCATCAAAAAAGTTGCAGTAAATTGCTCTTTCGGTAAAAAAAAGTGAAACAAACAAAAAATATATTATTTCCCAAAGAATGTTTAAATGACAGTGTTTTTTACCACGACAGGCTAATGTTGAATTTTGAAAACATGGCTGTTCAGCCGCCATTTCGAAAGCAAAACTTAACTTGTGATATATCGTAAAAAATCTAATTTTAAGCCGAATACCATAGTCCGTTAAATACTCAGGGTCCTATTTAAAATGAAAAAGTAGGGGTTAAAGTAGAAGTAACTTAATAATTTTGTTTAGAGAATTTTTCTTTTATGGAGGTATAGAAACATTTCAAATTTAAAGTTGATATTTTTAAAACTAAAAAGGTGGCAGCCTGTTACGTGGCTGTTGTTTTACCCGATGTTAGTAAAATTAACAGCTGTATTTGTTAAAATCATAAAAAATAAAAATTAACAAACCGTTTTGAAAAAATATTCATTACCACTTAAAGATAAAAACTTTTAAAATTGAATTCTACAGAGTGTTGAAATATACATACATGATCTTTAGGATCGCTAGGTTTTTAACTAACCTTCCCAAATTTTTTCATACCCTGTATATGTTCTGGGAAGTGCCGAACGTGCACATTATAAAAAGTATGATTTAAGGGTCCTCTAGCAAGAAAAATGTACATCAAATGGCTAATAAAAAGAAAATCATAACAAAAAATATTAAAAATTTTAAAAAAGTTTGAAACTGTTTTTTACAATTTGACCAAGGATTACGCTAATCGAATAATTAGAACTAAGAAATTGTTTTTGTCGACTTTTGGAACAAATAAAAAACTGTAAAGTTTGCAGTTTTGTTTAACTCCTTGTATAAATAACTTTTTAGCTTAGGTAAGTTCTACGCCTAACATTAGTTATATGTAATAAAATTTGCAAGATACAACTTAAAATCGCACCTCAGTATCTCAACTCATTTTAAAAATATTGAAACTTAAATTTTACCAAAAAATTCAGGTAAACTGTTTCAAGTGGCCAGCAGTATAGTTAAAAAATCAGCCTGAAACCACTATTTATTTGATTAATTTTAAATTTTATGCAAGCGTTATATGTGTTATAGGGGTAAACTAGTAAAGTAATGGCCTAAATTCAAAATGGCGGAATAAAATGGCTACCCAATAAATTGTTTAAAAATCGACGTAAAAGGTTTTCTGATTAAGTTTTCTTCACACAATTATTGCGTTTTAGAAATAAACTCGTACGAATTGAACATAGTTGATCAAAATGGCGGTCTTAAAAAAAAATTAGAACTACTAATTAAATTTATTTTAAATTATGTTCAAAAATCAACTATAGCCTAGATAGAAAATGAAAAATATTGGTATGAATTCATTTTGATGGAACAAAATATCGCCCAATAAATATATTTTGAAAGACAGTATATGTGTATGTATTACTAAATGACTATATGCGGAACTAAATTGGGTCACACTTTACTACTCCCAAGAAAAGAAATGATCCATAGCGAGGGAAATTACGGGTAAAGGAAATTTACCGATTTTTTTCGTTGTAGTCTAGTAACTGCTAATAAAAAAAGCTTTTACAAAAAAAGTGAGGGGACCCAAAAATTAATTTAGCCTATAGCCCCCGAAAGCACGGTCCGATACTAGGTTTAGCCTGTAGATGGTAATACGCAATGAATACACACATATCTACATACATACATAGTTACAACATATTCCTAAATCACATAATCATGTAGACAACCGAAATGTCGAAAATCTTCTCAGTATACCAACATTTGCGCTTACAATGCATTCGTTGGAACATAAATCGACATTTCATATGCATACGCTGCAGCCCCATTATACAGGACCATGAACGCACCGAAAAGGAAATATTTACCTTTCATTAATCCGATCTCAACATTCTATTAATATTCCGACCTTTGTTGTTCTAAGCAACGGCACGTTCCAGACTCGTAGTCCGCTAATGCAAATTAACACTGCTGCTTGTTGCAACCATATTAGACTTTACATAATTTCTAGCGCATTGTCTTGATATTTCTCTATTTGAATACATGCTGGGATGAGTGGTGTTTATAGAGTTACATGTTAAGGGAAGAACTGACTGTGCCTCGAATAATCCTAGGAGTTTTTGAGTGACGATAATTTTTTTTCATATCTATGGCTGAACGTTTGATTTGTACTAATGTATTAAACGCACTTTTACAAGTATGTTACACAAGACATGTTAATACGAGCTCGTCAGAATATACCGTTTTTAATTTTTAACAGTATAACAACATCAAGTAACGATTTGTCACCGACCCTTCTCAAAATACCTATAATATTTATTCAAACTAAACTTCTCGTCAAAAAGAACGGCCAAAAGTTTATTTGATAGGATACTGAAATATCATTTAACAATAATAGAAAAAGACTCCAAGTCCAAGACTCTCGGTTTCAGTAAATTATAATTATTAACAGGACACTTGTTTCGCCCTTTCGAGCATCATCAGACCTACGAACAAATTGAGAACCTTAGCAAATAATCACACCCACAATTCCAAAAAAATAACTTACAAATAAAATAAAACACACTAAGTTTTATGGTACTAAGTAAAAACAAAACAATTTTTACTTAAAAAATCACTATATTAAAGAGAAAATACCTTTCATGACATTTCCATGTTTACCTAATTCTATTTTAACAAAACATATTTAATAGAGGCGAATTGGTCAGGTCAGTTTGATCGTTAAGTAATAAACCTGTGTGTTTAAATTTATTTAATACTAAAGATTCTAGAAAACTCAATTTTATGCCTTTCTTTTCTGTATGTAAAACTTTAAAATTCAGTGGCGGCTCGTGGTGTCTAAAACTGGCGAGGCGAGAAAAGGTTTGTTACTTATAATAGGTAGATGGCGCCGCAGGCGAAAAATGTTTGGGCTGCCACGCCCAAATTGACTCATTTTTATGATTTGTTTTTGTCTTTTACATACCAATAGCAAGATATATACCCAATTTTTCATTAAGTAATTTTTAAAATAAAAATTATTACATAGATAAAAAAAAACGGACCATGAGAATGGGAACATGGAATGTACAGGGGATAGGACCAAAGATAGATATAGTTCTCTCAGAAATATCGAAACAAGACCTGGACATTGTTGTCCTTACAGAAACAAAAAAGAAAGCATCTGGCACAGCCATAATTGGAAACTATGTACACCTTTACACTGGAGTTCCAAAGGAGAGACGAGCATCTAGAGGTGTCTCTATCTTAATAAAGAAAAAATTCAAGAACAAAATAACCAATTGGGAACCAGTTGATGAGAACATTCTAAAACTCAATGTGCAGCTGTTTGGACACAACGTGACTTTCTTGGCGGTGTATGCACCATCCGATGATGAAACTGTAGCCAAAAAAGACAACTTCTTCGAAAAGGTTGAAGACCTTATCTCGGAACTCGGTAACAACAGAGAAATAGTTCTATTAGGCGATCTTAATGGTAGAACTGGATCTCGAATAAATGAGAAAATTGTGGGGCCATTCGGAGAACAAACCGTCAATGATAATGGGCAAAGGTTAATAGATATCTGTGAAATACACGACCTCAAGATCTTAAATGGCTTCTACAAACACAAAGATATTCACCGATACACCTGGGTACAAAATACCAGAAACTTGAAAACAATTATCGATTATATTATAACGAAACAACAATCAACTCTATTCTGGAACGATGTAAGAGTCATGAGAGGCATAGTATGCGGATCCGATCACTACCTTGTAAGAGCAATAGTTGGGTTTCCGTTCAAAAACAACAACAGCGAGAGGATCAGTGACAAGAACGAAAATGGAGAAACGATTGACACGAAACAGTACAACTTCGATAGTTTTGAGAACGAAAGCACGAAAAGGCTCTACCAAAATCGCCTGGATGAGAAACTCTGTAGTACTGAACAGAAAAGTTTTGCAGAAATTTACGAAAACCTGATTGCTAGTTTACACGAAGCAACAGCGAAAGCTGTAGGGATAAAAACTAGAAGTAAAAGTACAAAAATATGGTGGAATAGTGAAATAGAAGATCTGGTAACAAAAAGGAAAGAGCAATACCTCAAATGGCTAAGTACAAAGAAGCAAGAAGACTTAGATGTGTATAAAGAATACAAGATAATACTGCGAAGAGCTATTGCAGCAGCAAAAAACAAAACATGGGATAAAAAATGCCAAGAAATAAATACATATATAGGTGGCAGAAAGTGTTCAGAAGCATGGAAATTTATTGGAGCGCTTAAAAATCCAGGCAAAGATAAAGCTTTTCTACAGACAATAACACCAAAACAATGGAAAGACCACTACTAAAAGTTACTTACTGAAACAAGACCAGAATATTTAGAACAAAATACAGAAGAAGTAATATTTAACATACAAGGAGAAGAAGTTGCTGTAGAAGAAAAAGTCGTGAAAAATGCAATTATGAAACTTAAGAATGGTAAAGCTAATGGACCTGAGGGAATATCTGCAGAAATGCTTAAAAATGGAACTAATAAAATGGTACAGAATATAACGTACATAATAAACAAATGCTTGAATGGTCAACCTGTACCAGAAGCATGGAAAATGGCATACATATCTTCAATACACAAAAAGGGAAACAAAAAGGACTGCAACAATTATTAGACTTTACGGCAGAATTATGCGAGACCTTATAGAGGAAGAATTCCAAGCCAAAGAAGAAGAAGAACAAAGTGGGTTTAGAGCCGGAAGATCATGCACTGATAACGTGTTTTGTCTCAAACAGGTTATAGAGAAAAGAACGGCAAGAAATCTTGAAACGCATATAACATTCATTGACCTTGAAAAAGCCTATGATAATATCCCTATACCCAAACTCTGGCAAATACTAGAGGAATCTAATATAAACATCACACTGATAAAAAGACTCAAAGATCTCTATAGACATTCAAAATCGGAAAACAAATATATGAGGAGTTCGAAGTAACAAAAGGATTACGACAAGGATGCTGCATCTCACCTACCCTATTCAAAATTTATGTCGCAGCAGCATTAAAACAATGGAAGAGAAAAGTACAGGGAATGGGTATAGAACTGGGAGATGAATGCTTGTATACACTACAATTTGCAGATGACCAAGTGGTGACAGCAAACGACATTGAAGACATGGAATACATGTTAAGAAAATTGGTCGAGGAATACAACAAATGGGGTCTAACAGTAAATATTGATTGACAAGTATATCTGCATAAATGGAGAACAAAACAACCTTAACCTAGACGGCAATAAACAAATACTTTAATGTCAAGAATATATCTATTTAGGGATAACGTTTGACCAAACAGGAACTGACTACAAGGAAATCGAGAAAAGAATAGCAAAAGCAAAGAGGGTTATCGGGTGTCTAAACAGCATACTCTGGAGTAAGGAAATATCAAAAAGAAGAAAATTCAACATATACGAAACAATGATAAAAAGTACACTCCTATATGGCTCTGAAACATGGAGAATAAACGACAGACAAAAACGAAAAATAGAAGCAGTTGAGATGGATGTAATGCGGCGCTCTCTGGGAATTTCAAGGCGAGATAGGATTTCAAATGCAACAGTAAAAGAGAGATTTGGCATAGAGGGAAACACGCTACAAGATGTAAACATAAAACAACTTACATGGTATGGACATGTGAAAAGAATGGCAGATTCAAGATTACCAAAAAAACTGATGGAATGGATTCCAGGGGGCAGACGTAAGAGAGGAAGACCGTCGTAAGACGTTCTAAACCGAAAAAAAAAAATATAAAAATAAAATAATAATCTTTAAAATATTCACTCAATTTTCATGTAGTTCGTTTTATCCTCAGATATATGTACATATATACTCTTCTCAAAGATATATAATATACACATTTTTCATCATTGGATTTTTTTATAAAAAATATTTAAAATACTTAATCAAAATAGTCAGAGTCGAGTTTAAAGTGTAATAAACCTGTAATAATCTAATACGGTGTGGACAGTAATTTTTTTATAAAAAACCAAAACTGTTTAGGCAAATAGGTATGTGGATGCAGTGGGTGCAGTTAAGTCACTTTTTGTAAATTAATTTAATGCGCCTGTCTTTTAAATAAGCAAATTTCTCAATGATTTTGTCATAAAAGTCACCATTACGTTCAGAAAGTTTAACTAATAACTCTTTTTCTATTGCCATGATCGACAGGGCTGAGAGCCTATCTTGAGATATACTATTTCGTAAGTAGGTCTTTATTCGCTTTAAGCACGAAAAATTTCTTTCGGCCTGTACACTTGTTAAGGGGATTGTCAAAATTAATGTCGCAAGTCGATATACTTTGTCTTGTATTTTGATGTATTAAGAAGTTTCACAAATTCCAATTTGTGTAAATCTTCAAACCTGATGTCAATTTGAAAAATTATACAGTCTAAAATTTCATAAAACAGATTTTTATATTTTTCCATTAAATCTGATTCGCTCATGCTACGGGTTTGTCTACTACATGGCAATCCGGTAAGTGATTTTGCTTTTTCAAAAATGGATTTAAGGAAATTTTCAGAGCGCAACTCTGAAAATTTAATCGTTGTTAAATTGTGAAATGCAGAAATCAATTTCTAGGTTACTTAACTGAAAAACTTGAAACAGGATATCAATAACAAAAAAAATTTCTTTAAATGCAAAAGTCAAAAAAGCAAATTCAAAATCGGCAAGGTCTTTTAGATACCCCTTGGCCATGTGTATAGTATCTGAGTCTAATTCTGGATTTTCAATCATGTCCTGAAAAACTAAGGTTAGTCCTTCCCAATTATTTGCAACAAAAATTAGAACTTTTGATCGGGAATACCACCTTGTATCACTTGCTTGCGGAACTCGTTTTTTTATTATTTTGTCCAATATAGATGTACGTTTGTACGATTTATGGAAAAAAGCAGCCAAACTTTTCAAAGTTGCGAAAAAGATTCTGCATTCCTTAATATAATTTGAACCCTGTTGTAAAATTAAATTGAAACGATGAGCAGCAGAATGAGATTACATTGCTTGTGGGGCATCTGATCTTATTCGTGTTTGTAGACTGCTCAATTCTCCGGCCATAACCGCAGCTCCATCATAACATTATGCTTCTAATTTCCGTTTAAAATTTAAAGGTTCTAAGATTCTTACAATTAAGTTATAGAGTGCATTAGCTCTAGAATCCTCACTTATATCAAAAAAGCCTAAAAACGTTCTTTTATTTCGGCTAATTTATTTACATACCTAACAGTTACACAACATTGGGCTTTTGCAACTATATCCGTCGTATCATCTACAATTAATGAGAAAAATGTAGCCTCCGATATTTCTTGTTTAATAAAGTCTCTCATATGTTCGTCAATACAAAATATTAATTCGTTTTGAATAGTTTTCGATTGTCCCGTAAATACACTTTTTTCTTCTAATGCTTTACAAGTTCGGTGTTACGTTTAATTAAACATTAAAACCTTCCTTAAAATTCCCTCTGTTAAAAGAAGATACGGATTCGTCATGCCACCTAAAAGCCAGTTCTTGTTTTCCCATTAATATAGTCGTATCTATAAGGTATGTCAAAAGCAAGCGGTTTTTCCTAACATCTTCATTGTACAATAATTTAGGTAAATGAGCATTTTCGATTAGTGCATCTTTAATTGTAGTCATATTTTGAGACAAACGTACAAAACCTAAGTTATTTTGAATATGGTCTTTAGACCCTTCATACATTTTAACCGCTCTAGAAAAATTTTTAAAATCAACGTATCCATCAGAAGTCCATACTGTTTGTTTTTCCCAGTATTAAGCAAGGCCAACAATATAAACGCTGCTTAAAAACACTTCCACAAATCCAAGTGTGTGTTTGATACCATGACGTTTGAAATGATCATTTATATTGTCGACCGTCTTTTTTATCACTACTTAAGGTACTTATCTTCGGAATGGGTCTATCTCCGCGAAGAATTTCTTTTTTTCTCATCCTCGGGACGCCAGGAAAATGCCGTTGTCAATAGTGACATAACGATATCGTGGACTGGATTCATAGTTCACACGTTTCGTTTATTTTAAATTTTAATCACTAATTTATATAAACTACTCTATCAGTCTATCTACTCAATAATTAAACTAACGCAACGTCAAAAATACTTTAGATAGAGTAACACTCGACACAGACTAAACGCGCAACATTCACAAAATAATACTATAAAACAAACACCAAATTATTGCCAATTAATCTCAATAGCCACCCACTTCCCGCTCAATCTCAAACCGTTACTGGTAACAGTCAAATACGTATACCCCACACGCCCACGCAAATATCAACAAAAACAAAAACGGCTTGCATTTGGCAGCTGGATGCGCGATTGTCATTTACCGATAAATAATAATTATTTCCATTTATATTCAATCTGTGCTATCATTAAATGGCAACGTCTCAATCATTAAGAGAAGTTTTGATCTCCTCAAATGCAATAAAAAAAAATGGAATGAATCTACATATGCAACACGACCCTTTTCCCTCTTTCTCAGACTTATTAAAAATCCAAATACCATTCAAGTGTCCGAGGCGCAATTCGCATCGCCGCTTATAGGTAAAGTCGAATAAAAAAGAAATGATATTGCAGTTATTGGACATTGTACTGTTGGTTAGTAAAGTAAAGTGTTTATTTATGATTAACGCATATTTGATGAAATTTTCATAGTGTTTGAGACAATTTTCAGAGAATAATGTATCAACTTGGAAAGAATTAATTTTGAAAATAAAAATGTATATTTATAGAAAAGCGGGTGAGGCGGCGCCTCAGGTGCTTCATCTGACGGGCCGCCGCTGTTAAAATTGTTATTAAAACGATGATTACAATTAATTAAATGAGAAGCATAATTAGATCTGTCATCAGTCTTGATAAAGCACTTATAATGCTCATTTATCCTTTTCTCGGAACTTCTACCTGTCTGTCTTATATACGTTTTTTTTTAAGCTTAAATGTGTTTTTGATTTGTTATTTTCTATAAATTTGCTTATGAAATTATTAGTCTTATATACAACATTTATATTTAGTTTTTGGGTCTTTTGAACTAGGGTAAACAGAACAAATAGCTTTTTTTCCTTAAAATATTATCAACCATATTTGAACTATAACCATTATTTATTGCATTTTGTTTAATTAAGTTAAGTTCATTTTAAAAATTTTCGTTATTTAGGAGCAATGTGATTAATCTATGGATCATACTATGAAAGGCTGCTAACTGATGTTGCATTCGATGCCATGAAGTCTAATGTATTGTTGTATCTGTATATTTTGGTTTATGAAAAACAGAAAAAATATGTTTATTGCTTTCCCTTTTAAAAGTTGAATCAAGAAAGTTAATAGAGTCATTTGTTTCATTTTCTATTGTGAATTTTATATTGGTATGTAAATTATTTATGAATACAAGAAACATATTTAGTTGTCTTTGTGTTGCAGTGAAACAAACTAAAATGTCATTTACGTACCTATGCCAATACAGAAATTTATTAAAAAGAGGGTGTTCGCTAATTGCTTTTTCTAGAAAATCTATAAATATTTTACATTACTTGTATATATATTATTGTTAAATTCAAAATAGTTTTGTTCTAAACAGACAGAAAGTAAATTCATTATTTCTGGTTTTATAATAATTTGGACTTGTTTTAAAGATAAAAGTTTGTCAACAAGTGATAATGTGTCTTGAACCGGTATGCTTGGGATTAAATTAGTTAAATCAAAAGAGATAAATTTAGCGTTTTTTGGTATATTGATCCCTTGAATTTTCTATACAAAATATCACTCTAACACTGTATAGACCTCCCTGCTTTTTGTAAAATATAAATAACTATTTGTATATTGTACAGTATGTAGCTCTAAAGTGTACCCGGAATTGCGCTGCTCACTCGGCTCGAGACCGCTTGTGATTCGAGACATCTGTTTCTTCTTCTTTCTTAATTTTTTGTTTCTAGCATTCCAATCCGCGTCATTTCCCATTTATTTAAAAAAAAATTCTATTCACCTATGCTGCGTTGCGCGCATATTAACGTAAGATCTTTATTAAATAATTTTGATATCTTCAAAGACAGTTTTATTCAGAATGATTATTCTATTATTGGAATATCTGAGAGTTGGCTAACGCAAAATATTAACGACGACGCTGTTATTGTGGATGGTTACAAATTTATCAGACAGGGCCGGCTTGGACGTGGGGGGGAGTGGGAATCTATATTAAATCTTCTTTTAATTATACAGTTTTGCTTAGTGAATGTTGGAATATCGTAGAACATGTTTAGATTAAATCGCAAAATGGTAATGTCACAATAATTATTGGCAATGTGTACCGGCCACCAAATGCAAGCCTTAATGAATTTCTTGCCTATTTCGAAGATACGCTAATCGAACTTTACACTCAATGTGATAAGATTATGTGCTTCGGAGACTTTAATATTAATATGCTTGATCACGATAGTCCCCATGTAATACAATTTGAAAATATTTTAAGCACTTTCAAACTGAGTCAGCTAATTTCTGAGCCGACTAGAATTTCGCGTACCAGCTCCAGCTTGATTGATTTAATATGTTATAATTCGGAAGATGTGCAGGATGTGGGTGTCAGGGACGCGGGTCTCTCAGACCATCTGCTAGTATATATCGTTCTAGACTTTCGTTCACTAGTGCTAAATAATAATACCCTTAAGTACAGGGCTTTGCGACAAATTAATATAACTTATTTTCAGGCCGACTTGGAGGCCACCCCTTGGAATAATATTTATAGCATAGATAATATCGATGAAAAAATTTCGTTTCTCACTGATACTATTTTGGAGCTGTTTGATAGACATGCCCCATTGAGAACTGCTAACCGTTCAAATAAACCCTACTGCGCCTGGATGACTGACAACATTAGACTTTTAAAAAACCTTAGAAATCAGGCTTTAAATCGATTCAGACGTACCAGACTTACCGAGCATTGGAACTATTATAAGCAGCTCCGAAATTTAGCGACTAATTCTATAAGAACTGAAAAAAAAAGTTTATTTAAACAATAAATTTCACAATTGCAGTATCAAAGACAAATGGGCAGAATTAAAAAGATTAAATATTCTAAACAAATCTCACAAGAACATTCCCGAACAACTTCAGAACATAAATCAAATGAACACATTTTTTACAGAATTAACAAAAAATCGTACTGGCCCCAAACAAGATTTAATCGATTTTTATAACAATAATCTTCTTTCAAACAAGTCATTTAATTTTAATACCATTTCAGAAGAACTGTTAGCCAACATTATTCTCAGTATTAAGTCTAAGTCGTTCGGTGCAGATAACCTAAATATTACTCTAATTTCCTTGTGCTGTCCTATTGTTATTCCATACATAACACACATTGTCAACTGTTGTATTTTACAACAATATTTTCCAAAAAATTGGAAGTTAGCACATGTCATCCCACTAGCTAAAGTAAAAAATCCTACAGACTTTAGTCAACTAAGGTCGATTTCCTTGTTACCTACGCTCTCCAAAATTCTGGAAAAAATAGAGGAATCTCAAATTTCTTCATATGTATCCAGTAATAATATCATCCCTTATAAACAATTTGGGTTCAAAACCGGGCACAGTTGCTCCACTGCCTTATACGATATTGTAGATGATATTGTCAGGGCACAAGATTTTAACCAGGCAACTGTTCTCATTCTGTTAGATTACACAAAAGCTTTCGACTTGATTCATCATAACATATTGCTTTCTATTCTAAAATATATTGGCTTTGGCCAGTCGGCGGTGGCAATGTTGGCGTCTTTCCTCTCGGACAGAAGCCAGAGGGTAATTTTGAATGGCAAACAATCCGATTTACTCAATATCACAGCGGGTGTTCCCCAAGGCAGCGTTCTCAGTCCTCTTCTGTACAGTATTTACACATTTAATTTCATCAAATCACTTCGTCACTGCAAGTACCACCTCTATGCAGACGATACTCAGATTTACCTATCTTTTAACCCCAATCAAGCCGAAATAGCAAACAATCAAATCAACCGTAACTTACACTATCTTTTCAGTAAATCCAATGAACATTTTCTTAAGATTAACCTAAGTAAATCCGCAGCATTATTATTTTGTAACGAGATTGAACGCTTACGTCTTGAATCCACCATTAAAATCGAAATCGGCACCAACCCTGTTGCTTTTAAAAACTCGTCTAAAAGTCTCGGGCTTGTCATAGGCAATAAACTAAAATTTAATGATCACGTAACTTCATGCCTTCAAAAAGCATTCTCAGTATTTAAACCTTTGTACTCTCAGCGACATGTACTTAATCAAAAAACCAAGGCCTTGTTGTCCGACACTCTTATTTTGTCACAATTTAATTTCGCAGACAACGTTTATGGTCCTTTCCTTGATTTACAGGCTAAAAATCAGGTTCAAAAGGTACAAAATTCATGCATACGTTTTATTGATGGTATTAGACGAAGGCAGAGGGTTTCACATAAATTGCCCGAATTGGGCTGGCTTAACATGCAACATCGTCGTATCTTACACTCTATCTGCTTTTTTTACAAAATTTTAAAATTTCACCGTCCTCCATATCTCCTCGATAAACTTCAATACCGTACGGATGTGCATAGTTTAAATTTACGCCGACAATATCTGCTATCAGTACCCTTACACAACAAAGAACAGTTTAAAAAAAGTTATTCTTATCAAATTGCTAACTTAATCAACAAATATAAAATAACCAGTACGTCACTGTCAGTTGCATCCTTTAAAAAATCAATGAAAAATAAATTGCTCGGCCGACAACTACAATAAAAGCGGACCTCGTTAAACAAAAAACTAGCATTTATTTTCTCGTCCATCCCCTCTCTACTTTGCATATGTCTAAAATAACTCTCTCTCACTTTCTGTCTCGTGCCTCAGTAGCATAGCGCTATTAACTTGGACGTGTACTTTCTTATGTATATACATTTTTTTTGTTTAATCACCGTGCACCACTCTTTTTTAGAAAAACTTCAAACTAACTTTTTTTATGAAAGTTAATAATAATTTTTTCTATAATCATTTAATAGGCTTCAACAGCCCCTTCGCTTGTGAAGGAAGCTGATAAGTGGCCTTTTATTCCTATTGTAGATGTCTATGTTTATTTTTTTTTAATTTGTAATTTTCTTTTGGAATAATAAACATGTTTATTATTATCATAATAATTTCTAATCGAATATTTGGCTAAAAAATTAGTGTTATCTACAATAATATCTATAAGTTTTTTTGAAAGTTTGTAAGAAGGTGCTGAGACGACAGGTCTAATCGGGTATCCTGTTTTATGAAGTTTAATTAGAGAGTAAAGTTTAGGAGGTTCGGGGTTTATTAATGTTAATCTATTAGAATCTTTATCACTAAATAAACTTTTACAATTTTGGATAGCTAGTTTGACATTTATTTGAAAACTATTTGCAGGGTCGCACTTCAATATTTTATATTTATTTGGACCTAAAAATTCTAAAGTCTTATTAATGTAGTCAGTTTTGTTAATTGTCACTACAGTATTACCTTTATTAGCTTTTGAAAAAATTAAATTTGAAGACTTAGTTTTAATGCTATTGACAATTCGAACTTCTTGTTTTTGACTACTCTCTTTTAAAAATTCTTTTTTAATTATATTAGCGGCTTCATATTTGTTACCAATATTATGTGGCAATTGGTTAAGTGCTACTTCTGTTTCAACTGCTAGCATTTCTAAAGTTTTAAGAGAAACATTACGTTATAAGTTAAATTTAAAGCCTTTTTTGAACAAGTTATTTTCATTTTCTGTGAAATTTGTGTTGGATAGATTTACAAATCTGTTAAAAAATTTGTGATCTGAGTAATGATTGCTATTAGTATTTGATTTATTTTTGTTAGAACTTAAAATGAGTGAATTTAATTTCTTTTTCTGAATTAAGTATTTTTTATGAACAATAATACTTACTTTTTCTCTGGTATCACTATTTAAAACAAGAAATTCTGTGAAGTGCAACTTATATAATAATTGACTATGAACAGCTTTTAAATAAACGTTTAAAACACCTCCTTTTTATATTGAGTCTTCTTCTCTTCTGTTAAACATTTTGATAAACGTGCTGCGGTGCCACGTTTTGCTGCTTTGCTCCTATTGTCTGTTTTTAATTTCATATATTTGGGATAAACACCATTCTTTGAACATTGATAGAAAAACCACAAATTTTGAGTACACATAACACACTTCAATAAAAATATGAAATGCCAAGTGGTCAAGAAACTTACTGAAGTTTCTTTTAAAAACTCGATCGATTCGGCCACACTAAAGTACAACAATCACATATTTGATCGACACTAAAATGAGAATAAGTCTCACGTGATTAAATAAAATATAATATTAAAAAAGTTTAAAGAAAGTTGCACGACCCTAGCTGGAATCGAACCAGGACCGCAATAGTAGGACAGAGTAGGTGCTTATAGACCACTAACACTGGACAACGAAAATAACCAAAAACTCTCACTCTACAATCTAATATTAGAGCTGGTTTGAAATTAAAAACGCCGTTAACACAAGTGAAAATACGGCTTTTTACAGCTTTGGTTATATCTATTTTTTTCTAGCAGGTCAAGTTTTTTCCCTTCGGACATTCATGTTAAACACCAACGTCAGAAGTAGAAAAATCATGACCTGACTCTAACAAATGATTGGTAAAATCTGAAACAGTTTCAGTCATATCCGAATTTCCGAATTTGTTGACGAGGCTCAATTCTCTCACCCTTGTGGAAATTTTTCTACCTGTCTGTCCCACATAGGTCGTGTATTCGCCACAATTTAGGGCCTAAACCCCAGATCTGGACAATTTATCGGTTATGTCTTTCCTAAATGTATCTTGAGAGTATTTACTGTTTTAAATGAAATGTTGATATTTTTCATATTTTTGAAAAATTTAGCTAATTGGAGAGAAATACTTCCGAAAAAAGTTATGCATTTACAGGACATTTTGTACTTGTTTAAAAATTTATAGTATAATTTGTTGATAGACTCGAATTGAAAGCCGTTGTTCAAGCAATCTGCATTATAATATTACGCCCCTTATTCCCTTGACAATGGCAAATTACACAACCAGTAGAAAAAAGAGTTGAAAGCGGAGAATGTATGTGTGTAAGGAGAGTTTGAAGCATACTGAATAATTTATCCGTGAACGATGCTTTCTGGTAAACCTCAAACTCTATCCTCCTGTGTTTCCTCGATAGTAAAATGTCAAGAAACGGTAGGTTTCCTTCATCTTCCATCCTCAACGTAAACTCAATTTTAGGATGCAATGGGTTAACCAGTTGTAAAACCTCTTCCAACTTTTGTCTGTTGCCATTCCACACTATGCAAATATCATCCATGTATCTTTTATAGGCTGATAGGAAGGTGGAAAAGTGACTTTTCATTATCCTGCTTTCAAAATTATTTATACGAAAACCTATTATTTTTATTACCAAAGCACATAACTTTGAATTTTTCGGGGTTTAAAAGTAAATTATGTTCGAAAGAAAGACGAGTATCGAGGTCACTATTAATTTTATGGTTTGTTGATTTATATAAATCATTAAGAAAATGGAAATAAATTTGTGTGTCGTCAGCATATGCTACAATTTTACAATAAATTAAAGATTTTAATATATCTGACATATAGAGAACAAAAAACTAAGGGCCTAAAATTGAAACTTGCGGAACCTCGAATATATTGTACAGCAAATATTTATACCTTAGCCCTATAAAATGTAATCCTCACTTTTCATAAAAACACACTTAAATCTCCGCAATTATTTATCAAATTCAATTTTGGTGCTACGTGTAGATCTAAAATATGATTATTTTAACACATTAAATTTAGATATCGCTTATTGACGTGCGAGCGAGGGGAAAGGGGATGATTCGTAGAAAAAATATAGCGAAAAAAGTTTAGAACCTTTTTCAGAGTCATCAAGCTCTTTTAGCCTTTTTCACCATCTTTAAAACTGAAGGGTTCCATTACTCGATGTACTTATTTGAAATTAGCACTGAGGATGACTAGTCAGATCACAATTGACTTGGAGATTATACAGGTTATACAGAGAGATATATAGAGGGAGAGAGAGAGGGAGACGGAGGAATCCAAATCTCCCCAGTGAACAGCTATCACTGTTCATTCAGTAACCTGACAGTATTTCTTTTAAAGTATAACATTAGTGAAGTAGCTGATTTAAATCTAAATTTAGTTATTTGATTTAACTATACTATACGAAAATGACAATTTGAAACTCGTATTTTTAGGTGATGAACGCCTGTACGAAAGGTTATTTTATTGTAAAGATATGGAGGTGATTGAAATTTATTAATTTTATTTACTAACCTTTTCTTTTAATTTGTGAGACACTCTATTACGCCTTTTTATTCCAAATATTAATCAAATGTAGGAGTTTTGGATCTTTTGAATTCTGCGTTTATCATTATAATAGGGACCATAAACGCTGTCGCAGTGATTACAAAGCACTAAAAAATTACAAAAAAAGTTTTTTTACATTTTGCTGTCTATGTGGGTAAATTAGTTTCAGTGCAGAATATGCTTTTTTTTTAAATATATGTCACGTGGTCCTTAAAACGCAGACGGGAGTCGATAACAAGCCCTAAGCTCTTTCCTTTTTCAAAAATGGGGATTGTGATATTGCCTATCCTAAAGTTTACTATGTTACGAAGATTTGCAGTTAATGTCCTGTTGACAATTAATATAACTGTTGATTAACATGGATTGAGTTTAAACTTGTGATCGAAAGATATTTTGAAAATTTAAATCAGAGTCAACCTTATTTTCTGCAGCAATATATTCAGATTGTTTAAAAGAAAGGTAGAGTTGTGTGTCGTCTGCATATAAATGGTAATTGGTGTATTTAAGACATAAGAAAAAAATGGATGCATATATACTAAATAATAAGGGACCTAAAATACTTCCCTGAGGAACTGCAGTTATAACATTGAGAGAATCGGATACATTATTATCTATTTTAATTCGCTGAGTTCGACCACTTAAGAATGACTTGATTAAATTTGAAGATTGCTTAGAGAAACCAATATAATGTAAAGTATTTATCAATATTTTATGATTTATGAAGTCAAATGTCTTTGTGAAATCCAACAATATTAAGGCAGTTATTTTGATTATTGTCGCGGTTACGAAAGATATCATCTGTTATATCAGCCATTGTAGAGGTACAGTTGGAGCCACCTCTGAAACCTGACTGCTTTGAGGGCAAAATATTATCAGGTTTAACGTATCTACGAATTTACAGACTGATGTCGGTAGGATTATTTACCTTGGGAAGAAAGGTAACAATTGCTTCCACGCAATGGGAAAATAATGTCTTAAGATACATTCGTTTACAATATGTTTCAGATATTCGACAATGAGAGGAAAACATATATGTATTAGTGTGATATTCAACTGATCTGATTTATTTTTAAAAGTAAATTCAAACAAATTAAGTGTATTTGTTTTTACATTGTTAGAATAAAAGTTTACAAGCTCATCATTAGTCATGTCAGTATTCTTGAGAGAACTGACAAAGTATTTATTAAAGTTGTTAACATTTTTAAACGAGTCAGGTATATGTTTTAGTTTTGAAGTCTAAGTTTGTTCAGTTCCCTCCATTTTGTTTGACTGTTGAATTTCTAAATGAAGTTGTGTAATAAGCTCTTTTTTCACTCATATTGCGGAAGTAGTAGAGTTCCTCAGCTGTTTGTAATATTCTCATTTAGTTGTGAATCTGGTATTTTTTAAATCTTTCAATGCCTTATTTTCTAAGTTTTTGCAAAATTTTTATGGCGTTCGTTATAACTTATTTCTACCTGTAGAGAGAGTTTGTACCGGCGCATGATGATCAAATAAGTGTAGTAACGTATGATTTAAAAAATAAATTTTGTCATCTGTCATTTATAGTATAAATATAAGGTCTAGTGGAAGCATTTCTAGATCGCGTTGAAAGTATTCTAAGTTAATATTTTTAAGGACCTAAACGTTATTTTACGAAATATTTCTGTAATTGGAGAGTACTTCATTTCGCAGAAAACTGCAAAATGCCCGAAAAAAGGGCAACGGAAAGTTCCTTTGTTAATAATATTGCACACATTTGTAAGAATGAGGTCAATCAAGAAGATTGATAAATTATTCCTAAGAGTGGGTTCTGTTATTATTTGATTCAATATTATTATTATATCATCTAATTTTAGTAATTCTTTTGTTTTACAATTTGCAATTGTAGCGTGTGACAGTCAGGCAGAGTAATACAACGAAGCTAGGAACCAAAGTCTTCACGTACAGCAAATATTCACCACTAACGGTTGGATTTATTATATTTTTTAGTTTTTTTTTAAAGGAAATTGTTTTTAATGCATCGCGATTGCCTATTATTCAAAATTTAATCTGTTTTTTTATCCAGTGAAATTGAATTTATTTCCCTTATTTGGAATGGTATTAAAAACATCTTTTAAATATTTGTTTTTAGGCGTAGGTACAAAAATGGTTGCAAATTTGTTCTGAATCTATTAGGATATAAATGATCTATTTTAAAAAAAGTTTTTTGGTTTTTTAGGCTAATATTAATATGCTTTTAAAAAATAGTTGTCGAATGGTTAATACCCTCGCGTCAAAGAATAGTTGCTCTGTTGGATAAAGTCTATTTTTACCGAGAATAATTTTTAATATCGCTTTTTGAGTAACTGTAATAGCATTCAAGTAAACATTCGGTAATCCTCCCCAAAATAGCGCATAATAGACAGACCAGAGTTCAAGAACGCTAACAAATTGCTTTAGTTGTTTAAATTTAAATATTTAGAATATTCAACTCTACATATTAACTCACGTAACTTACGTTACATATATTGCTATTATTATTTGTTAAATGAATTATACAATTATTTGAGTGCGTTTTTTTTAATGGAATATCTGGTAGATTAGTAGCATACAATTGAAATGTTAAAAAGTCTGTTTGTTGAAAGTTTATTTAAATTTTTGCATAACAATACGGTAATATGGGTTAATATGTTCTCCCATTTTCTTTGACATCGCTACCATGAGCTGCCCCGAATTACATAGCATAATTGTAGTTGCTAGTTTCAGTAGATCGTTTAAATATATATTAAAAAGTAAAAGACCCAATATTGTGCTTTGAGGTATGCTACATTCAAGGACTTACTTTTGCCTGTTGTGTACATCCGGTTAAGAGAGAATTTATATTACCTCTAATTTCAATCTAATACAGCTTCATAAGGAGATTTTCATTGGATACGGTATCAAAGGCTTTACTTAAATCTAAGTATATTGGCAAGCATTTCACTGAATTATTGAGTGACTTGTTGATCAAATTAGAAAGATCAAGTTATATTTATTTAAGAAGCAAGATATTCTATTCTTTTTTGCATTTTTCAAATATTTTCGCTATATTTGAAATTACCGATATAGGTCTGTAATTATTGAGATTGTTTCTCTCCCCTGACTTATAAAGGGGCCTTACCAGTGCGTTCTTGTTCCTTTTTAGGGAAAACGCCTCTTTTAAAGCTTTGGTTAATTAGAAATACAAGAGGTCCCAAAATAAAGTTATAAATTTCTTTAAGAGTTGTAGAAACTATCCCGTCAAATCCAGGTGACTTATTAGGAAGCTGAGTTAATCTTTGATATCTCTGTTGGATCTACCGGTAGAAAAAAAATATACTTTTCTCGCAGTTCAGAATTTCAGTTTTAGAAAGTCTATAAGGATAATTAAATGTTTCTTTCAAAGCATCAAACTCGAAACACGCGCGTTTCACGACCTTTTGATCCAATAGACGGACAAGGGATTTCCAGAGCGAAAATAATTGCCTTCCTTAATTGTTTAGTTACTATCGCAAATCGTGGTCGTTGCGATTTAGTTTTGTCTAAATCGATTTGTTTAATTTGGTTTGTAAAGTTCCGTACCAGTTCTCAAAAATAATATTAACGACATTCCTAATAATAGCATATCGTACAGTAAATATTTATAACCCAGTAGTATACACTGTGATACACTTTTCATACAAGAACTATTAAATCCCCTCAATTCTTTTTCAGATTCGATTTTGTTCCTCTGGGTAGATCTAAAATATGATTATTTTAACACGTTACACTTAGACATCACTCAGCGGCGTGCGAGCCTAGAACAGCGAAAGGGGATAATATGACGAGTCTCTGAAGAAAAAAATTAGATTATTTATATATATATATATATATATATATATATATATATATAATGTGTTGAAATAAGCATATTTTGGGTTTATAACACAGCACCAAAAATTAAATCTGATAAACAATTTTTTAGAGATTTAAGGGTGTCCTTATGAAAATTGGGTTACAGTGTATAAATATATTATGGGGTATAAATATTTTTTGAACAATATGCTATTAATAATAGTACAGTTTAAGAACTAGTGGCCTTCACAACTTTTCCCCCTAACTAGTCACCGTCAGTGCTATTTGCAAATAAGTACATCGGGTAATGAAACCCTTCAATTTTAAAGATGGTGAAAAAGAATCTATACTATTTCCGAAAATCGCTATCTTTTTTCTAAAAATCATACACTTTTCATCTTCTAGGCCCGCACGCCAGTGTTTGTGTATTGAGTTAAAATAATCTTATTTTAGATCTACACATAGCACCAAAATTGGATATGATAAACAATTGCGGAGATATAAGTGTATTTTTATGAAAAGTAGATCAAAGTGAATACGACTGGGGTATAAATATTTCCTGTACGATTGGCTATCATTAGGTATGTCGTTAATAGTATATTTGAGAACTACTACGGAATTTTACAAACCGAAATAAACGATTCGATTTAGACAAAAATAAAACGTAACGACCGCCATTTACGATGGTAACTAAACAATTAAGGAAGGCAATTATTTTCGCTCTGGAAATCCCTTGTCCTTCTATCGGATCAAAAGGTCGTGAAGCGGAATAAATAGTTCTTGTCGGGCAATTGTCCCGATATCGCTGCCTTGGAAGAAAAATTTAATTATCTTTTAGACTTTCTAGACTTCACGTTTTTTCGCGAAATTGTAAATCGTTCTTTAGGCTTTCAAGAGAGATTTTTTTCTTGGTCTAATTGGCTTTAATATTATTTTTTAAGAAATGAATTAAATTTGACTTAGTAGTAACAAAGCATCAACAATATGTTTCCAGACTGCTAAAAAAGAAAATTGATGTAGGCGATAATATGAATAATAATAATAAATATCCAAAATTTGATGTTGACTATTTGAAATAGTGAAAATATCTTTAAAAATGGAAAACTCACGAAGGCTATGTAAGTTCTATCTACACTCTATTTCAGTGAATTATTAGTCACACAAATTCTGGTCCTGATATTTCGGATAAATTAAATAACCATAGCTAAGTTAAAAATATTTTATTGAAAGAAAAAATCTGATTGTATAACGTAAATAATCAATTAGTGATTAGAAATCATTCTTTTAATCTCTTTATATATATATATATATATATATATATATATATATATATATATATGTTGATTTTTCCTCCTTCACGGATGGAAAAATATAATGTATTTTCATACCGGGTGTACATCCGTTCACTACTGTCGTTCTGAAAAGAACAGTTTTGCTGACGTTTCGCCAAAATCACATTTGGCATTTTCAAAGCTTTCTTTCTCGCGTCCGAATAGAGACTGAAGTGTTGGTGATTGTGACGCTTCCTTTTATACCCCCACTCGGGGCCGAAGGTTATATCTGCGCAGGCGTTGGTCGTTATTTATGTTTTCCGGATGGTGCTGTTGTTGTTGCGCTAATTGCGCTTGAGTTTTTGCGATTTTAGATTTGTCGATTATTGTCTTCCATACTGTTGGTAGTTTTAATGATTCGTCCCTTTTATTTAAATCACCTTGTTTTTCAATTTCTATGGCTTCTCGGATTATTCTGGTCTTATAATGTTCTATATTGGCAATCTCCCTACACCCATCGAAATTTATTTTATGGCCGGTTTCCTGATGATGTAGGAATAAAGCAAGGAAACGCAACTGTGGTTATGAATACTCAAGATTACGTACAAAAAATGCAGGATATCCTACAAGACAATTGTTATAGGCCTGTTCCAAGGGACCCGACAACGTACCTAGAAAAAACAACTAAAAATAAAATAAAAAGTTCACCAATAAACCCCGAAATTCAACAAAAAATCATACCACGGGAAAAGTCGAGCAGAGGTCCTAAACTCTATGGTTTACCAAAAATACACAAACCAGGGGCGCCTATCAGACCTATTGTTAGTGCTGTTAATTCGCCGCTACAAAAACTGGAGAAATACCTTTCTGAAATCATGCAACCAACTGTAGAAAAAGCTGATTCATTTGTAAAAAACTCGGAGCATTTCACTCGAATTATACGAGATATCGTCCTTGAAAAAAACGATATCATAGCAAGCCTAGATGTCAAATCGTTATATCCCAGTATTCCAATCGACGAAGCATTGGACCAGATTGCTATGAACGAGGATTTCCAGGCACATATAATAGAACTCTCGTAGCATTGCCTCAAAAATACTTATTTTTCTTTCAACGGGCAAATGTATAAACAAATGGATGGTGCTCCAATGGGGTCCTCGCTATCACCAGTAGTCGCGAATTTATTTATGATATACTTCGAGAAAGAAGCTCTTGAGAAAGCAAGTTTAAAACCCAAATTATGGATTCGTTATGTGGATGACATATTTATTATATGGCAACATGGTCATGCAGAGCTCGAAAAATTTCTGACTCACGTAAATTCAATCCACCCCAGAATACAATTTACTCTAGAGCTAGAGGAAAACAACAAACTACCATTTTTAGATGTTTTGGTCACAAAACTACATAACGGACATTTCGAATACACCGTGTATAGAAAACCAACACATACAGACAGATATTTAAATACAAAATCACATCATCACCCAGCACAAATTCAAGCTGTGGCAAATACTCTAATATCTAGATCCGTGCGACTAACTGAAACACAGACGAGACAAAACGAACTTAAGGTAGTATCTAGTGCTTTAAAGAAAAATGGCTACACAAATCGCACCATAAAGAAAGCTATTAATGCACAGGTTTCCCGAACAACGAACAACAAAAAATATGAGCCGGGAAAGCAACGAGTAGTCTTACCATATGTAAAAGGCACAACAGACAGAATCGGAAGAATTCTGAGGAAACACAACATACAAACAATACACAAGCCACAAACAACTATAGGTAAACTACTCGGAAACCCAAAAGATAAAATCAAACTGGAAAACCACGGAGTGTACAGCATTCCGTGCCAGAACTGTGAAAAGTTGTACGTAGGGCAAACTAACAGGCAAATATCAGCAAGAGTGGAAGAGCATAAACTCAGCATCAGAAATAAACAAACAACCTCAGCTTTAATCCTACATCATCAGGAAACCGGTCATAAAATAAATTTCGATGGGTGTAGGGAGATTGCCAATATAGAACATTATAAGACCAGAATAATCCGAGAAGCCATAGAAATTGAAAAACAAGGTGATTTAAATAAAAGGGACGAATCATTAAAACTACCAACAGTATGGAAGACAATAATCGACAAATCTAAAATCGCAAAAACTCAAGCGCAATTAGCGCAACAACAACAGCACCATCCGGAAAACATAAATAACGACCAACGCCTGCGCAGATATAACCTCCGGCCCCGAGTGGGGGTATAAAAGGAAGCGTCGCAGTCACCAACACTTCAGTCTCTATTCGGACGCGAGAAAGAAAGCTTTGAAAATGCCAAATGTGATTTTGGCGAAACGTCAGCAAAACTGTTCTTTTCATATATATATATATCTATATATGCGTATCTGGTGCCTATAAAAAACTAGTCCTGTAACTCAGTTATCTCACTTAAAGTGCTCGGCTTCTGTGATTTTAATAAATCGAAATATTTCTGAGAAAATACACAATTACGTTCATTACATATTGAATACATTGTATGTTCTTAAAATGACGCTACTTTGCTGATTTTTTTATACCTTATGGGCCTGTTAATGTTGTCCTCCCTGTCAGGTTCAGGTGTCAATTTCACGACAGTAAATATAATATATTCGTCCTCGTACGAGGTCACAGCAATTTTCATTATTACCATTTTGTTTGTCTACTTATAAACCAACTATTAATATCTATTTTGACTGTATATCTTACGACCGTTGATATTCTGTCACCGTTGCTCCTTCTGATACAAATTATAGTTCAGTGAAAAATATCACATTAAAAAATATCATCGTGCGCACTGCCAAATAATTTCTCCATTTCAAATATATTTTATTTCATTCAAAGAGAAAGGCTTGACTTCTCTCTTAACGGTCCCCCCAAGATACTGCAATGCGTTATCTCACTAATACCGAATCGATCGTGTCCATATCCAGCAAATATTTCCTTCAACCGGAGAAGCGTCGAATTTCCCTGCAATATTAAATTAAACTGAGCCATTAGAATTCCTGGTGGCAATTAAAAGCAATCAGAAACAAGTTAATTTAAATATTTAAGCTATTTGTTCGTCCTGCAAGGCTTTAATGTTCCTGCCGTTAAGGCAGGAATGAACTTTGCCTTTCATGCTGCAGCAACACCTGTGCGGCATGACACTATTTGATGCTAGACGATGCGGGAGGGGAGTTTCATTAAGGACGATTTTCGTAACTGTCCGGTCGGAGAACAGAACTTTGAGAAATTATTTACATGAAGGCATTACTTTGTATTTCGTTCTGAATTTGTTGGCCAGTTTTCAGAGACATGAAACATTATACAATTTCAAATAGAAGGATTTACAGATTAATGGGCTCATGTACGCGTAATCTCAGTGAATCTCAAAAATGCGACTGTTAAATAGGCTTAAAAAGTTTGATTTCTCATTATTTGTACTATATCTTCAATGAATTGCAAAAAACTACCAAAGCTGTCCAGTACTTTCCATCTCTGTATTTCAAAGCAAGGCGAAATAGCTAATCGCAGAACTCCATGCAAAAACAGATTTCGAGTTATAGCGGTACCAAGACGTTCGAAAATAGTTAGTAAAACATAACCCCATTGCACCTAGTTGTAATAACTTTTTTTTCCCATGTTAAAAGATATCTGCTACTCGAATATCAAATCGGTACTATTATAGATTTTTGTATTTAAAAATTATTAACCCATGAAACTATAAACAAATGAATGTTTCTTGACATTTTATTTTGTAAATTTCAATACCGTTGATAATTATGTATTGTAGTACTCAAGTAGCAATTTTGAATACAGATTCGAAATAAAAACTGCTAGTTTCGAAATAGTGAGTGAAATGTTTGGATGCACTGGTATATCAGTTGTTTTGAACTCGCGCTGGAACCGTCGTTTAGAAACACAAATTATTTCAAATATGTTTGAATATGTTTCGAAACTGTTTTACATTTCTCTGCTTTGCAGCGTCACGAGGCGATTTCGATTCGTTCTGGATCTTATTTTCATTTACATAAGAATATATAAATATTAATTTGTTAGATGATTAGATTTAACATGGGCAAAACTAAGCAATTTAAGCACTCTTTAAGATTTTTCAACCAAAAAAAGTTTGCACTGAATGCAGAAGTGACCGGTAAGCGTTTCCTTTCGAAGAACGATCTATGATAGATGGCGCTTTGGAGGCAAGTCGTGCCTACAGTGCCTTTAGTGGTTTCCACTTGTTTCAAAACTGTTCCTGTTTAAGATTGACCGATTAACGTTCCATTTTATTTGGAAAATGTTTCGATGTATTAGCTAATTATAAACGAAACACATGTACCGCACATTTGTAACCATTTTGTGGGTTAAAAATTCTCATAACAAAAAAAAAGTTTTAAAAATAGAAAGATTTATTCTTGAAACTGTTTCTTCAAAGCAATGCAAAAAAAGGCAACGGTGTCCAGTACTTTCCATCTCTATACTTCAAAGCAAGGGAAATGGCTAATTGTAGAGCTTTATGCAAAAATAGATATCAAGATATACCGATACAAAGACGGTCGAAAATAGTTGGTATAACAGTCTCCAATACAGTTATCTGTAACAGCTTTTTTTTTATTCAAAAGTTATTAACGCATAAAACTAAAAACGCCGAAAAATTCGGATTTTGTAATTTGAAACGATTGTTTCGTAATATATTCGATTTTATATTTTGTATTACATGAAAAACATTTGTTTCGAAAAAATTTCGATTAAAACGTTTCGATACATTTCCCATACAATTTGGAGTGAAATGTTTGGATGCATTGATCCTGCTGAAACCCTAGTTTCGAAACAGTTCTGGTTATCTTATTTTCATGTACAGAACGATATATTATAAATAATAATTTGTTAAGAATTCTATATTTAATTTATATAAATGCCAAAGGCTAATAATAACTTTGAACCCATTATATGTCCAGATGTTTTTGAACCAAAAAAATTAATAAAACCTTTAGGGAGAGTTACATCATTGGAGATCTTTAAAAGTAAATGTATAAGCTAATTAAAAAATAGTACTCGAGTATCGATCGGTGTTTATATGTAAAATAATGAAAGTATTACCAGTGCTAAAAATTTTTATCAAGCTGTGCTAAGGTGTATTTATCCATAAACACTGATTCCAATACCTAAAGTAATATAAGAAGAATACCCCCTTTCAAGTTACAATTTTCCAAAGGAATTAAAAGCGTCTAGACATCCCAAATGCGTCTTAAACAGTAGCGGCGTCTACCCAGTGGAAAAGTTCCAAAACAAAACGTCTAAGAGAACAGCAAATCACCACACGGCAGAAGGAAAATTATACAAGCTTCTCCTGAACATCAAACAATTTTCTTCGGAGTATTCTGTAGGAACTCTCCTAGAGTATGTAGTAAAAACACCCGCACTGTAGACTTGTCTACCTTCTTCAGATAGAGCTCTAATCGAAAGTAACTTAAGTAAAATTGTCATAAGAATTTTGACACATTTAAAGCTTTAGGTTAATACAGATATAAAACTAAAAAATCTTGTAGGCATTTGAGTAAAATCTTGCGTTATCTAATGTTAGATTTAACATGGGCAAAACTAAGCAATTTAAGCAATCTTCAAGATTTTGTAGCCTAAAAAAAGTTTGCACTGATTGCAGAAGTGACCGGTAGGCGTTTTACATTTGATAATATTGGTTGCCATGGTAAGAAGTCGATCTATGATAGATGGCGCTTTAGTCGTGCCTACAATGCCTTTAATGGTGTCGAATAAAACCGATTAACATTCCATTTTGTATCGAAAATATTTCTCTTAATTATCGATTTATAAAAGAAATACATGTACCGCACATTTTGAACCGTTTGTTTCCATTTTCCGCTTTAAATTATGTGTATATTATACCGAAGTTTCGCGATGGTCATTTGTGGGATGAAAATTATCTTGATAAAAAATGTTTTTAAATTTATTTTTATGATATGAATCATATTTACAATATAGCAGGCGAAGAGTGTCTCTTATCAGAAAGAAAAATAATAAAAAATAATTTTTTTAGTTTTTAAGTTTAATAGGTTTTATATTTATAAACTAATTGACCTTCGTTTTACATAATTCAGTAAGTAAATGAAAATATAAAAATCTCTAATATCATATATCTATTTAAATACCCAGTTAACTATAAAATTATTCACGTCAGTTCTGCCATTAGTGCCAATGAATGATTTCGTATTTTTGCCATGGCCATCTAAATTTCTAATCTTGTTTCTGTTTTAAATAGAAAAGTATAGACAAGACTTACCTTCAAGTCTATTGCAGCAAAAGGTTGCACTAGCCAGACATTGCGCGCAATCTTTATTGCAAGTTGTTTTACAAGCGGCAATTGTGTTTCAATTGCAATATGTAGCCTACTTTTGGAAATTAAATCTATTTCCGGATTTCAGCCTACTTGATTCAAAATTGTTTACAGTTGACAGCTTGCTTAAACTTGTGGCGCGGGTTAAATTATTATTACAAGTTAAAATGGATCGTAAAATGAGTAAATCCAACTGGAAAAAGTAATTGCTGCTTTAGTTTCTTTAATTATTACTGCTGCTGTTCTTCTGCAAACCAGCAAGGTGGAAAGAAGACAAAGAAGGGGGTGGGTTTTTCGTTTAATCTTGCGCGAAACTTGCAATATAAATCAGACAAAACTGTATTCGTGCAATTCTCTTTCAATTGCAAGAGACTTGTACGATTTTGTTATACTGCGCATGCCCACGTTCAAGACTATTGCTATTACAAGAAGAATTGCAGCATGTAAAACGGCCTTAACTGATATGCTTCGAAACTTTCTACCGATTTTTTATTGACACATGAATTGAAACAGCTAACGCCACCAAATAAAAATATGAACAAAAACACCATATAATTTGTACATGTGTCTAAACGGTTTCCAAATACATAGCATACAGCTTATATTTTGTAATAGAAACAAATAATAGGAACATTGCCCAAAATGTTTCCACAAATGTTGATTGGGTAGTATCACCTTCGGCGAACAAAATATACTTTCCTAGAGCTCTCTGTTCTGCTTTCTTTAGCAGTAAATTATTTTGTATACAACTCGATAACAAATGACGTCTCAGAGTGGATATTTTGCTTACATATTCAGTGCTGAGTAGGTTATATTTATGTGAAATGAATTTATATAAAAATCAAAGAAATTGTTCATATTGCTCAAAGAGACCTAGTTTTAATAACAAACTTAGAAAAAGACTCTAAGTCTCGGTCTCATTAAATTATAATTTTACGGTTCACAACAAACATGACACGTGTTTCGCCCTTTCGAGCATCATCAGACCTACAAACAACAGAGAGAACCTTAGTAAATAATCACACTCACAAATCCTAAAACAATAACTTACAAATAGAATAAAACACACTAAAGCACAACAACACAAACAACTACTTATACATATTTGATGGACATTAAAATGAGGTTAAGTCTCACGTGAATAAACAAAATAAAATATTAAAAAAGTATTAAAAAAAGATTCATGTCTCTAGACGGGATCGAACCCAGACCACCCGAGTGACGCCGAAGCAACCACCCACAGACCACTGGACTAGTCGAAGAAAAGAATTAAAAACTCTCACTCTATGAATTAGTGAATGAAATGAAGGTTACCTACAAAAATTATTACATTAAATTGTTAAATATCCAACGATCTGATTTGCACCAAGGCCGATAAAGGCTCTTGTTTAGTAGTTATGGAAAGAACTGATTATGTTGACAAGGTTATTGGTTTCTTGAACTCTGGTGATTTTGAAAGAATAAACAGAGACCCAACAAACTCATTTTTTACGAGGTTAAAAAGTAGTCTGGACACATTTCTAACAACCTTAGAATATTTTAACATGACAAAAGATAAATTATATCCTATGAACCCGAAAACACCGTTACTTTATGGCTTGCCAAAGATTCATAAAGATGGCACGCCCATGAGGCCAGTGGTTTCATTTATTGATTCCCCATGCTATAAACTATATGAGACCACCAGAGAAACATCCTCTACAATTTGGCGTTTAACCCATCAAAATCCGCCAAGCTATTTAGTTGTCTAAAAATCTCGAAGAAACATAAAAAATACATACAGGGCGAATTGAAAACCGCGTTCTTTTGTGAAATCGGTTAAAAAATTTAAGTAAATTACATATATCAACATGTGAACTAGTCTATCTACGGAATATTTTGATAGATAATATAAAAAATATTATTTATCAAAAAAAAAAGGAAAAGTTTTTATAGACACAGACCAATCATGCAGGCGCTTTCCTCCTGTAGGGACTCATTAGTGCGCAACTACGACACTACGTTGACGTCGCATACTAAAAAGTCATCTTTATGATTGCGAAATAGGAAAACGAAATTTTTTATCAATCTATCCGCAACAAATAATCAGAACACATACACAAAAAAGCTTTCCTTGATCCACCGACAGCCTATAAAAAACAAACGAAAAACAAAAATTAAATTAAAATTGAATTGTCTGCTTCAAACTAATTTTACAAAACACTTAAACAAGGCAAATATTTTTTTCTGGCAAATTGTGTTGTCCCTGAATGAGACGAAAAGGTGGTGGAGCGATATAGATAGCCCTTGCCGGCTAATTGATCCAACAATTTCGCTCCGAACTTTCTGAAACTCAACGTTTTTTTAATTTACTTGCGAGCTTATAAGAGGTTCTTGTATAAGCAGATTTTTTTACCATTGGAATTCATTTTTTCTAACTGCTCTTAAAGAAATTATTTAAAAAAAGATTTGTACGTGGCAGAGTGTGTTTGCAGAGCTTATCGAAAATTAAAATTTACAATTCCAATCTTCAAGCAATGCCTGCTCCAACAATCAATTTCAATAAAAAAGAGGGATCTTTTTTATTTTATAACGTTATTTTATTATAATTTTTTATACGACGAAACGTAAGAGCTGTCTGAAGAGGAGGCAGAAAAATAGCGTCTATCCAAAATTTATTATAGTAGGTCAAAGGTATGTTTTGTGCTCTAAAATTTACTACCTAAAAACAAAAACAAAATTTTTAATAGAAAAATTTTTGTGCAGCTTTCATGAATTTTGATATTTTGATAAGAGAAAAATCATGAAATGATCACCCTGCCAAGTTTCTTCTGATTTTACTTCTCAGGGTCCCTTGATGAAAAACATGTTTATCCTTTTCACTTTTTCCACAAAAAGCAGGTGTGAATGAGAACCAAAATGGCGATATAAATATAATACCTTTCTTGTTTTGATTTAATTACTCTTGGGTTAAGAGTTTCGGCGCAGGTGTTGGCTACTCCGTGGTAACAGAGTATCAATTCCGGCAAAGATTTCGGATGTTGTCTTGGTAATAAGAAATGTCGGTTCTGATCCGGTTGGTGATTTTGGTGTGGGTTTGCTTGATAAGTTCTGGCACTAGATGTACTTGTCTCTCAACTAGTTGAGTGTACACTGTGTCCCAGATTGCTTGTAATCACAGGGTTTCTCGGTAACCAGCAGAGATAGAACTTTGCGGTTTTCGCGACTCTGTGTCAATTTTTCGAGAAACTTTGAATGCCGCAAACAGAATTGTGCTAGATTGTTTCGTTCCCGAGATACAGAGTGAAATAGAAATTTTGCGCTTTTGGGGGTGGTATCATATTTCAGACACCCTGTCAGATAGAGAAAAGGTAAAAACTGCTATGGATAGATATTTTTACGTAGAATCCAGTGTTGTATTCGCACAAATTTTTAGACAATCCGTTTTTGAGATATAGCCCAAACTTAGTATTTTTTAAATGGGATACCCTGTATTTTTTGGTTCCAAAAAATTTGCCTTTTTTTCCTCTTTAAAATGATGTATCACACTATGCACTTTTGACGTAAACTAAGCCTTATAAACGCAATATTAAAAGAAAAACGTAAATTGGCCATGGAAATATGGCATGGAAACAAAAATCAAAACTATTTGTTTCTTAAATATATCAAATATTGCCATGTTTATCCTCTTATCATACGAGTTAATTCTAACAGGTAAATTAATAGATATTAAGAAGAAATGAATAATTTTGAAAATAGTCATAAGTATGATATGATGGTTTGTTTTATTGAATGTCATGAAAACAGTGATTAAGCATCTGATTTATATTTTAACAGGTAAGCACCAAGCGCTTAAATTATTATGAACCTCCTTTCAAATTTTTTTTTCAATTCCACTTTGAGTTATGGACTATTTCCAAAAGCTTTTTTTATATCGTAGATATCCAGAAAGGCCTCAGCCACACAAGGCAATTTTTCGCCGAATTAAATTAAATTTAATTAATGATGGATCATTTTCAAAGCACAGGGCTAAAACATATAATAAACGAAATCACGAGAACAATGAGATTGTTGTATTAGCAATTATTCAGGCCAATCACGCGAATTCATGTAGCATGCATATTCAGGAAACAGTGGGGGTGTCAAAATCACAAACGCAAAGGATATTAAGAAAACATAAATATAAGCCTTACAAAGTAAATGTAGTACAACAATTGCATCCTGGAGATGCAGAAAGGCGTCTAAATTTTGGTATCTTCAAAAAACCCAAAATGACCCTGACTTCGGTAGCAAGGTTATATGGTCCGACGAACCCTATATAAGTTGTAGTGGTATTTTTAACAGGCATAATAATATGCACTGGTATACGGAAAACCAATTTTTAACATGAGAACGTCAGCAGCAAGGAAGGTTTGGGTTTAGCGTCGCTTGCTTTGCATATTTACAATAATAATTTAACAGCAGATAGATATCTAGCAATTTTAAATCAAATACTACCGGATTTATTGGATAACTTGCCGCTAGCAAATCTGCACAATATTTACTTTCAGCAGGACGGTGCTCCTGCCCACAATGCGCAAATTATAAGGCCATTTCTATTTGAAAATTTTCACGATCGCTGGATTGGTACAAATGGACCAGTAAGGTGGCCCGCTAGGTCGCCAAACCTCTCAATATTAGATTTTTTCGTTTGGTCTTACTTAAAAAACAAAATTTACCTGAATCCAGTCAATACGATGGAGCAGCTGCAAAATGCGACCATTCAGGCATTTAGATCATTGGAAGATAGACCTATAATAATGATGAATGCTCTAAGAAGAATTCGCACTGTGTGCCAATTATGTGTTCGTGAGGGGGGCGACCATTTTGAACAGTTTTTCTAGTTATGTACAATTTTTTTAGTATTGTAATTAAGATTATCAAGATTATTAAGTTTATTTATTTCATAGTAAAAAAATGGTTATTAATTTTTTATGTTATTTAATTTTGCTTCTGGACACTTTCAATATCTACCCATATTTCCATGGCCAACTTACGTTTTTCTTTTAATATAGCGTTTATAAGGTTTAGTTTACGTCAAAAGTGCATAGTGTGACACATCATTTTAAAGAGAAAAAAAGGCGAATTTTTTGGAATAAAAAAATACAGGGTGTCCCATTTAAAAAATACTAAGTTTGGGCTAAATCTCAAAAACGGATTGTCTAAAAATTTGTGCGACTACAACACTGGATTCTACGTAAAAATATCTATACATAGCAGTTTTTACCTTTTCTCTATCTGATAGGGTATCCGAAATATGATACCGCCCCCAAAAGCTCAAAATCTCTATTTCACCCTGTATCTCGGGAACGAAACGATGTGGCACAATTCTGTTTGCGGCATTCAAAGTTTCTCGAAAAAGTGACACAGGGTCGCGAAAACCGCAAAGTTATATCTCTGCTGGTTTCCGAGAAACCCTGTGATTACAAGCAATCTGGGACACAGTGTACTGACCAAAACCTTAAGTCAGAAACACGTGTAGTTGGTTAGCCAAAATTCAACTTGCTTTAGCGGTTATCCCAAAGAATTCCTTTTTTTACTATACTATAGTTATAACCACGGTAATACCTTTCTCGTTATATATACATCTAAACTAAACTAGTTCACACGCAAAAGGTACGTTGCTTGCCTCCTGGTTCAAGGTTGGCCTGCCTACGTGAGAACGATGAAGGTTGTTAAAATAACACAGATAAGGTGTTCTTTAACTTCTCCACCCTTAGACGGAAACATCCCCTGGGAGGCTGATTTTCTGTACTACTTCTTCTGACCTGGCTTCTAGCATCATTGTTCTTATTTTTTTCCAGCTTAATAACAAGTATATAATAGTGGCTATTATCAAAATATACAGGATGATTATCTAGACGGGGATGCAAAATTGGACTAGTTCTTTATCCGCAATTGGTATTATGGGATTTGCAGGTACACGCTTAAAATCTAATTTCTTAAATTGTCTTTCGAATTTTGTGGCTACCATATTTTTGCTTTCGTAATTGCAGGTTAAAATCCTTTGCCCCTAAACGATATTTTGAAAACGTCTTTTTTGATAAGGAAAATGCCCTTGCGAATATAAGTTTATTGACTTTTCGCATTCGATTCCGATTTTTTCCTTTATTGGAAAAACTGCAAGATATTGGTTTATTTTAAAAATTTGTTCAATGTGATTTTCGGGTATTTTAAGTTTGGCAAAAACGCAATTACTGGGATTTTGACTAGGTTGTTTTCTTCACAGAGTCCTCTGTATTTAGCCAGGTTGTTTTTCTGGGAAAATATTAAACGGTAGTTTACTCTCATTTAGATAAAATTTTGGGGTTTTGGTTCTTCACAATTTCCGTTATTTCGGGTATATTTGTTTCCGAGGCTGAGGGGTGAAAAACTGATCTATTAGTTTAGTATTTTCACTCTCCAAATATACTTCCGAATATTCCGCTGGTTGGTCTTCGATATTATACAATTCTTCGACCACGTAATTAGGCCTTGAATTTGTTTGCCTAAAATTTTGGGAATTTGTTCTAAAGTTATGTTTAGGTTGTCTAAAATTTGGATTACTTTGATTTGGCCTGAAAGTATATACTGTTGAAATACTTATGGCTGTTGGTTTAAGTAAATTTAAATGTTTATTTTGGTTTCCGCCGAAGATATTTTGATTGTTAATAACCACGCTTGGACCTGGTCTAGGAGCAAAATTATTTTGGCTTGTAAACAAGTTTTGGTTATTGCAATTGAAATGAGCAACATTTCCTAGACTGCCAAAATGAGCTAATTGAAACGGATAATTCCTTCGCACAATTTGTATGTGAGAATTATTATTATTCTTATTTTGAAAACTTGTAGACGGTTTATTTGGGGCTTTGTTTTTATTTTGACATGAATCTAATTGAAAATCTTTTGTTAACATGCCAAGAGTTTCATTCAGATTATGCGGATTTTTAGTTCTCATTAACGAGCCAATGGGATCGTTAAAGCCTCTAAGTAATACTCTTAAAGCTAACACATTATGGTATTCTTTAAGCATCATACATGCATTGTTTGCGCTGTGTGTGTAGTAATATATGAACAAATTAAATTAAGTATTTGGTGGATTCGTGTATAAAGTTCGAAAGATGATTTGTTTTGTTAACGCTTACAATCTGCCAATTCAAGAGCTACTGTGAATAAATCTCTTTTATCCGAATATCTGTGAATAAGAGATGTTTTTAGATAATGGAATTATCGTATGACACAATAAGAAATATTAATGGCAGCTTCCCCTTTAATTTTTGAAATTATACTAGATAAGATATTCATTTTGAAAATTATCTTCATCCTCAGTATCATAAAAGTTCGTTACTTAATTCTGGCAAATCTCTAAAATCGAGGAAGAAGCTCCGCTTCATCACAAAATTCTGGGATCATATTTAAATATTCGGATTTTAATGTTGGAGGTGCCATTTTTATTTTAATTTGGCTTAAAGAAATTTCAATAAAATGTAATTGATTTAAAACAATTTTTTGGGGTTTTCGCCTTATAAAATTGGAAAAAATAAAAAAATAAAATATGTTTACCTTATAAATTGAATAGATGGCCTTAAGTTCTGGGTCTACTATGAAGGTACCCGAGAAACGACACTGAAAAATGTTTGTTTTCTGGACGTTTCGGGGGAAAGTCTACCCCCGTCTTCAGGAAACCTACAAATAAAATACTAAAAGCAGAATATTTCTTATGTTTCGTATCAGAAACATAAGAAATATTCTACTTTTGGCATTTTATTTTTAGGTTTGCTGAAGACGAAGGTAGACCCCCAAAACGTCCAGAAAACAAACATTTTTCACTGTCGTTCCTCGGGTACCTTCATAGTGGACCCAGAACTTAAGACTATCTATTCAATTTATAAGGTAAACATATTTTATTTTTTTATTTTTTCCAATTTTGTAAGGCGAAAAACCCAAAAAATAGTTTTAAACCATGAATCCGCCACTACAATTTCGTAATTATTTAAAATGTAATTCTTTATGATATTTATTTTTCTCAAATTTTTTTATAATTGAAGATCTCGAACTTGATCTACTTTTTCTTGAACGATTCAAGAGGGGTGAGTCAGAATCAGAATTAGATAAACTACTAGATTTACTACGGACCTCTATAAGACATAAAGAGCACTTTCAGTGTTTGCATCAAACTATACATGAAATAATCCAAGAGCACTGATTTTCCTCTAGGAACTGTTCCCACTAGGTGACTTACCCCTTTCGTCTAGCTGGATATTTTCACGAACTTAAACAGTTTTTTTCGATTAGTCTTTTAATTGTTAAAACAAACCGGTATTATGTCTCTTAATGCCATTTTGATAAATCCTACTGACTGCGCCACTTAACAACTCTGTAACAACCGTTTTTAAAAACAATTTTTATTTCTTAAACTAATCTTAACAGTTCAAAATCTAATTCTAAACTGAACTATTTAGTTCACACGCAAAAGGTACGTTGGCGATGGAAAATGCTGATGTTGCTTGTCCCCTGGTTCAAGGTTGGCGTGCCTACGTGAGAACGATGAAGTTTATTATAATAACACAGATAAGGTGTCCTATAATTTTTTATTTTCGAAGCATTTTTAGAGAATAGAGATCGAACTGTTAGTGACTGCGAGGCTTCCCTTTGAACCCCCAGTCGGGGCCGAAGGTTAAATCTGAGCAACTGTTGATCGTTATTTATGTTTTCCGGATGTTGCTGTTGTTGCTAATTCCTTTTGATTTTATTTAAATCACCTTGTTTTTCAATTTCTATGGCTTTTCGGATTATTCTGGTCTAATATTGCTCTATATCTATCTCCCTACACCCATCGACATTTATTTTGTAGCCGGTTTCATGATGATGTGGGAATAGCAGCATTTTTATTTGTTTTTGATTCTGAGTTGATGCTCTTCTACTATTGCAGATATTCGCCTATTAGTTTGCTCCACGTACAACTTTTCACAGTCCTGGCACGGAATACTGTATACTCCGTGGTTTTCCAGTTTGATTTTGTCTTTTGTGTTTTCAAGTAGTTTATCTTTAGTTGTTTGAGGCTTGAGTATTATTTGTATGGCGTGATTTCTAAAATTCTTTCGAATCTGTCTGTTGTGCTATGTGTTTGGAAACTCTGTGCTTTAATAACTTTCTTTATAGTACGATTTGTGTAACCATATTTTTTTAAAACATCAGATATTATATTGACTTTTGTCTCAGCTGCGTTTCAGATAATCGCACCACATCGGACATTGTCCAGAGTTTGAGCCTGTGCTGGGTGATGATGATCCGTGCATTTAAATACATCTAGGTATTTGTTTATATATTAGGATAAAATTAATTAATAATAAAAAGTATCACTAATAGTATATAACCCTCTGTATAAAAGATTTGTGGTAGCACTCTGCAGGTAGGCTTTCTAGGTCCTTGATAACTCTTGCTAGGCAAACGCAACACAATACCTTACCCCTTTTTGAAAATATCGAAACTTACCTATCGGTTAATTTACTCTATTTGCAAAATCGTATTATAAACAGGACAAAGCACTGTCCACAAGTAAATAATTTGGCGCTTGCATAACAAAAGCGACTAATAAAATGCTCTACTTCACTACTTTGTAACGATAACATTCCTAGGCAATCTAAAGTATTAAATCCCCCAAACAAAGCCGAATTAAAGTCAGAACTCTCCAAATCGTATCCAAGCTTGGTTCCAGTTCTTGCTTTTGCGGAACGTCCCAGAAGCATTGTATCCTGCTTCGGGAGCGTCGTCGTGGCACGACGCGCTCCTGCAGCTATTAACAGGAATTGCGGTGAGAAATGGCGAAGAATGATGTGCCGGTTTGTTGTCTGTGGGAAATTGTCTTGAGCGGCATGAATTTTCGGTAATTTATTGTTTGGCCTGTTGTAATTATTTATCCAAGTAAAAGCGGGAAGGCAATTAATTAATCTTAAAGAAAGTCTCCGCATGTACATTTTAACCTAATTGCACAAATCGTGTCCTGGAATGTTGCAGACTGGATTATGCACGGCTGAAATATGGTTTAGCGTCCAAAATTAATTAACTGGTATGAAGTGCAAAAGTTTAAAGATACTGTATAAATTTGGTTTATATTTATGCATTAAACTTAGCATAATACAGACAAATTTAATAAAATGCACTAACAACCTAATGCTCTCTGCTTGGTATGATGCCGACTTTACTTAAAATAAGAAGGGTGGAGTAATATTATTTTTTTCGCATAGTGCGCTTTATAAATCAAAAATTAAATAGGGCATTTATTAGAAGAACTAAATTAGCTAGGGGTGAAAATAATGTTTTTTTTTAATAAGTTAAAAAAAATTAAAATTTTGTTTTAGAATTCTACCTCATAAATGTGTATAAATACAAAGTAATAATATTTGTGTTAAATTGTTGTGCCTTTTTCGACAAGAAAATCAACTAGATATAAAGCGTTGTTAATAAAAGTTTGAAAAGACATATTCTTCTATTTATTATTTTACTTAGGATCTACAGAAATTTGGTTAACAAAAAATTTATAATAGAATAAATAGAACATTGGAACATTCAGAATAAAAATCGATAAATTTCCTTTACTGGGAATTTCCCTGGTTATGAATATATTACACATATATACTGTCTCTTAAAACATTTTAGCTGGATGCCATTTTGTTCCAACATATTGGATTCCTACCAATATTTTACCAGTTTCTACCTATGCTACACTGGGGCACAATTTAAAATAAATTCAATAGGTAGTGTTTACATTGATACACACCGCGATTTTGTTACGTCATATTGAATCCGTACCAGTTTATCCTTATATCATATTTAGTTTTCTTCCAAAATTTAAAGTCAACTGACTGTAGATTTTTTAAACATTTTATTTGGCCGCCATTTTATTCTGCTATCTTGAATTCGTTACACAACTTTACTAGTTTATTCCTATATTATACTTAATGCTTAAACACAATTTGAAATTACTCTAATAAGTAGTTTTTTCAAGCTCATTTTTTAAATATTCTATTAGGCCGCTACTTAATATACATTCCAAAATGTTAGCAGTTTAATCTTATGTAACACTTGATTATTGTGCAAAATTTGACGTAAATTGGATAATTAGTGCTTTTAGTAATAAATTTTTTTCCCTAGGGCGCCATGTCGTTCCGGCATATTGGCTTTTTACCAAAATATTACCAGGTCATTCTCATAGGACCCTTAATTTTTGACTAAAATTTTAAGTCAATCTGATGAGTGGTTTTTCAGCTATGCCGCGAATTGACTAACCGACAGACGAACCACGGAATTGATAAAACATATTTTTGGCATCTAGGAACGGTAAAACGCGAAGATATGGAAAATCTGAGAGGGTGATTTTTTCAGATTACAACAATTTTTTTTGGCCTCCATTTTGTTCCACCATCTTTAATTAGTACTACAGTTTTACTAGTCCATCTTTATACTAAAAATAGTTATGACACACAATTCGAAATCAGCTCACTAAGTAGTTTCTTCAGGCTGAATTTTTAAATATTTTACTAAGCCGCCATTTTGTTACACCATTTTGGATTCGTACGAAAACTCTACCAGTTGATTCCTACATAATACTAGATTGTTGTGCAAAATTTGAGATAAATTGGATAAGCACTTTTTTAGTAATAATTTTTTTAACATTTCACTAGGCCGCCATTTTGTTTATGACCAAAATTGGAAATCAATCGGGTAAGTAGTTTTTTAGCTATGCTGCGAACAGACAGACCGGCAGACAGAGAGACAGACAAACCGAAAGAATCGGGACAACATGTTTTTCGTCATCTTGGGACCCTCAAACGTAAAGATCTCGGAGGATGATATTTTCACGGTTACAATACTTTCCTTTCACGATGGAAATAATATATTAATAGGGATCCGCATTTCGGTAGTTTTCAAAGTATAATGTGTTAAAAATATATTGTTATATTTTTTTTATTTTTGGACATGTCACGAAGGCCTAAGGCCTAAGAATAATTAGCCCCTTACATCAGATCAAGGTTGCCTTTTTGGTGACCAATGTGCTACGATATTACCCTACCTATAAAAGCAAGGGTAAACGTAGAATCAGAATTAGTCGACAGGAAAGAGTTCTCCTGTTAAGATGACAGTGAAGACCTGCAGGACCTGTGGGCTCATAGCGAAACGAAAACCTGCTTGTTAGTAAATTTGCAAGTGCGGTACTTAAGACAAAGACCTCCAGGTTGTAGTCCTCTGGGACATATGAGAAGGAAAAAGCCTTGCAAATTTATAGTTACGGTGTCCTAGTGAAGAAGCATTTTATAGTGGGGAGATATCGTTGCTATTTTTGGAAGCTTCGCTACCTTGTACATTTTCGCATTTGTTGAAGGAAGTCATCAAGTTGTAGTATCTTTGCTCTGCGGGAGAGGTTTGTCACCTTGGTTCTCGTCATCAACCGCTTGGCTTTCTCTCGAGAGTAGTGAAAAATGAAGTAGAAAAACAAAAACAGTGGTAAACCTGGAGCAGTAGGAGTGCCATTGGGTTTCTCACCAGGAAGAAGGAGAGTAGTCCCAGACAAAAGATGTCCATACCCCGGAGTCCATAAAAAGTATATGTGACAAACCAGGATTCCGTGATAAAGATAGAAAAGTAGTGGAAAATGCGTGTAATATTCATCACTTTCAAGGCAAGAAGTGCCATCAGGTTTCCCTCAGGGACAACACTCTCTTAATCTTCAGGAATACCTTACCAGACCGAACGTCCTTGTTTACATATTGGGACAAGTCAGAATTTCCGAATAAAAGCGACAGATGCGTTAAAAACTGAGACAGTGACATTACTTTCTTCAAATAACTTCCCAGCCTGGAGTTTACGAGTGTCATATGGTTTCTTGGGGGAATATATTGAGGATATTCCGAGGGATCTGCCTAAAACCCGCAGGTGCTAAAAACCATATAGAACAAGTCAGGAAAAGGGTTAGAAGGAAGAGAAGTAAAATACTACTTCACGGAGTTTTAACCAAAAGCTAAACGTTTCGACCGAAACTGTTTATCATCAGGATTCCCACCATGAGTGAAACTGAAGATACCATTATGGCAGGAAGAAGGAAACGAGGAAACGGGACTGTGGCCCTGAAAACACAAATGGCGCACTTGAATTCAAATGAAACTAGAGTTTAAAAAGATATGAATGTTTCTCAACACAGGGACAAGGAACAGACGGGTGAAGGACCATACGGAGGCCAAGGGTATCTTTTAGAGGCCATAAATGATAAAACTCTATAAAATAAATTTTAGTCTCAAATATTCAACTTCACCCCCAAAAAGGGCAAATAAAGCTTAGGTACCCAAGCAAATTGATTTGTTGGTACGCAACTGCCAAATTTGAAACTTTTTATCAAGATTTAAGCTTATACTAAAACTTTTTTCATTTTCTGGTAATAAAACATTACAGTAACCGGTAAAATTGGTTTTATTTGAATATTTGTCAAAAATATTGTAATATTATTTTATTTCCTTGAATATGATTTTATTTTATTGTTTATAGCTTTGCTTTGTTGTGTTTATTTTTATTGATTTATTTCCCTGCAATGTGTTTATTAAGATATAGGTATTGAGAAGCTAGGTTCCTATTAAACAATTTAGCGATCTTCTTTAAAATGAATGCTTAGCCCATTAATTTTAAAATTTTAACAGCTTTCAGTCTCATATTTTAAATAGAGGTTTTTGATTGGTAAATTGGTTGATTATTAAAAAACTTGATTTTAACCTTCTTGATTTTGTCGACGACTTATTTTTTTTTTCCTTTAAAACCACCGACCCTTAAGCTATCCAATAACTAGACAGGCTCAAGGACAACGCGGGGCCATTAAAACGAATTTTATGACACTTGGCCTCTCGGGAAGGGCGATATCGGCATCACGTGACTGGAATTCCGTCCATACAAACGGGAAAACTTTCATTTTTAAAAACGCTTTCGTACTTTTATGGCTCTTGTGCGGTCATGTTTGCAGATATGAAGAAATTTTCGGAGGGGCTCATATTAAGAAACGTGTCTGAGAAAAGGTTCGTCCAATAATCGTCAATTTTAATGGGCTACGTTCATTGATTTAATGACGTCGTTAACGTATCAAAAACAAATTTTATTAAAATTTGTTTTTGATACGGTTTAACCCACAATAGGAAACTATGCAGTTGCCACCATAGAATTTGGTAAACCATACTTTCACCTTGTGCTACTTTTTATTAAATACATACGAAAAATGAAATACAGGTATGTTAAAAAGCAAAGTAAGTAAATCACTTTCTTTTCGTAAACATAAAAGATGTCAGTAACAAAGTTTAATAAATATTTATTTGCACGAGTTTTATTTAACTCAAATAGTTTTTGGTTGAGTTCACATAGAATTAAATATCAGGTTATGTCTGTTATTGTTTGTTTTGTTATCGTCGTAATTTTTGTTAAATTATTTAAGTATTATAAAGAAAAAATACAGTTTTTAGTTAAAAAGTTCAAGATAATAGCTTTATTTATCAACGCAACTGAAGATAGTGTATGGGATGGTTTATACAATAATAAATTTACAAATATTATTTGGATAACCTAAAAATGGAATGTGATGTGTGTAAACAGACCAAAGCACCAAATTACAAGTGTGATATATGCAGAAATAGGGTCTGTAAACCATGTGGACAATTAACATCCTCAGAAATTAAAGTCTTGGAACTAAACAGCCGTGTTATGAAATTTTACTACACAAAGTGCCGAGAACAAGAGTCAGTAATAATGTTTCAGAGATTATTACGGTCAAAAAATGAAATAATTGATACCAAAGATAAACTAGTAGCAACAAAGGATATCTTAATTATAACAATGGAAGAACAAATAGTGCTTTTGAGAAAAGAAACTGCAAGCTTAAAAAACCAAAATAGTGAGGTTGGATGAAGCACGATTAAAGTACAATGAAGTGGCTAAGAAGAAAGTCTGCAGTGAAATATTAGTGATTAAACCAAAAAAAGTTTAAGAAAGTTCAGAAACAAAATCCTGTATTGAAGAAAAAGTGGACCCAGGAAGAATTAAAGCGGGAGTTTCTCGTATAAAGTTTATCAAAGATGGAGGTGTTGCAATAAGTTGTGAAAAAAAGGAAGATTTAATTAAGGTATCAGAAAATATAAAAACACATATGGGCCAAGACTACGAAGTTAATATACCAGAAAAAAAGTGTCCAAAGATCAAAATTGTAAACAATGAAGAAGACTTTGTAGAAAAAATCATCTTGCAAAACAGCATAACAACAGCAGATCCAGAAAAAAGAGTTAAAATTGTTAGAATATTTAAAGGCAAACATGGAAAAGAAAGTGTAAGTAGATACAAATACATATAGTCTACTGAATAAAAGAGAAAAGTTGTCTATCGGGTGGAAGTCGTACAGATTTTTTGACCATATTAACATTATACAATGCTTCAAATGTTATAAGTTTGGTCATATAGCAAAAGACTGCAAATCAAATAAAATGGTGTGTCCAAAATGTGCAGGTGATCATGAACTTAATAAATGTCAATCCAACGAAGCTATTTGCTCAAACTGTAAATATGCTTCCGAAGTTCTTAAAGTACCTAACGTCAATTTTAATCACATGGTTTATGATAGGAAATGTGAAGCTTACAGAAGAATCTACAGAGAACTAGAACAGAACGTTAATTATCCAAACATATTTCCAAGAGAAAAATAGCAATTAAAGGTACAATTGCTGTATTTAAACATAGAGAGCTTAACTGCTCGTATGACCGAACTGAATTATTTAGTAAATGATTGGAAGCGCAGACTTATTTGTCTCTCCAAAACACGAGTAACAGAATTTATTCAAGATCAAGAACTTTACTTAGATGGCTACCGCTTAATTAACACAATTTGACACAGTAAATATACCGGTGGGACAATAATATATATCAGAAATAAATCTTATTTAATTTTCAGCATATATCATTCACCTGCTGCAAGCAACTCAGAATTTTTGACTTACATAGAAAGCATTTTTGAGGAATATTCCACTAAACGGGGCACACTGATATTTGTAGGTGATTACAATATTGATATTTCAAAATCAACTTTTTACTCAAACAAGTTAAAGGGGTTAATAAAAGAATATGGACTTTTTCAAGTTAATGGTTTTACTAGAGTAACTAATAATAGCGCAACAATGATTGATCTGTTAATTACTAATGGTAAAAACCTGAAACCCTGTGTACACCTAACACCTAAAATAACAGATCACTCTATAATAACTGTGGACGTGATAGAATATATGGAACGCAATGATGTTAAAGTCTATAGAGATTTTAGTCAATATAATGAGTTGCATTTTCAATTGGATTTGATGGAATCTGCATGGGATAGAAGCTGCACAGATGTCGACTTATTGGCAGATCAGTTGGTTGGTACAATTACAAATACACTAGATAAACATGCGCCAACTAAACAGAAAGTGATCAAAAGCAAATGGGCAGATAAAAAATGGTGGACCCAGGAAAAATTAAATATGCAGGAACGGGACTGTTTATACCGAAGAGCTGTTATAACCCAAAAAGAACAGGATTTTGGTCGTTACAGAATACAAAGAAATAAAGTGGTAAATATGATTAAAGAACAGAAAAAATATTAAAACAACTAGTAGGTGGAAAGAATAAAATTCAGAATAAACAATTAGGAATAGAATTTCAAGGAAAGACAGCATTACAGACAGCAGAAATAGCAGAGGGATTTAATGTATACTTTATAGAGATTATTGGAACAATTACCAGTGAACTGAGTCAACTTGATATTGATATAACAATAGGCAAAATGGATGACTGCAATGTCAGCATGAATAAATTTCAATTGCTGCAAAAATTTAAAAAAGAAAAAAAGTAGTGTTGATGGCATAACCACGGAAATATTACAGAGTTCCTTTGAAGTTATTGGAGATCGATTTTTACATATGACAAATACTAGCTTGGATTATGGAATATTTCCTAAAAAATGGAAGAAATCCACAATTGTTCCTGTAGAAAAAAAGGTAAACACTAACAGGTGTTTCGCCCAATAAACATGGTTCCTGCATATGAGAAACTGATGGAAGTAATAGTAAACCAACAGTTTATTGACTACCTTCAGAAGAATAATCTTCTTACTGTCTACCAGGCGGGCTTCAGAAAGAATAATTCCTGTGAAAGTGCACTTCAGACTGTGTTAATGAATTGGAGAAATGCATTATGTCGGAGGAAAATCATTGGTATAGTCTTCTTGGATTTACGTAGGGCATTTGAAACTATAGATCGAACAATGTTACTGGAAAAATCAAAGAAATATGGCATCAAAGATAAAGTTCTTTTGTGGTTTAAAGATTATTTGTCTGGGAGATATCAAGAAACAAAATTTATGAACACTACCTTAAAACAACAGGAGAATATATATGGTGTTCCACAGGGAACGGTATTGGGTCCAAATCTGTTTATAGTGTACATAAATGACTTAGTTAGGCATCTAAAGCCATGTAATATACAACTTTTCGCTGATGATACTTTGCTGTACTTAGTAGAAGATGCTCAAGATATTGTAAATACTGTAAATAAGGAACTTGAAATTGTATATAAATGGTTAACGCACAATGGGCTACGTTTAAATATAGAGAAAACCAAATTTATGTTTATAAAAAATAGAAGAAATCCCATCGAAACAAAAAATCGCAGTGGTATCTTTATAAATGGCCAAAACATTGAACAAGTGCAAGAATACAAGTACCTGGGCGTTATTGTTGATGAAAATCTAACATTTTCTAAACATGCAGAATATATTACCAAAAAAGTCGCTAAAAAATAAATCTTTTAGGAAGGATGAGTCCCTATCTTAGTGATTGGTCAAAGCTAACCATATATAAAACAATATATACTACCACATTTTAATTATTGCACATCAATCTTGTTTTTACTACATAATTTCCAAGTCGACACACTCCAGAAAAAACAAAACGTGGCTATGCCATATATTCTTAGGTGCAGTAGATACACTGGTATTAATGAGATGTTAAAGGCCACCGAACTGTTGAGCGTAAAACAAATTATATTTATAAACACAATGATTACAATATATAAAATAAACACCAGACTGTGAATCTGTAAAGCTTTTAAACACAGTTTCATCTACATATGAAAATTTTTCATAATGTACCAATATATTCTAAAGACACTATTGGCACATAGAAACCGCTATTCAATCTATTATTTTAATGCTTTTTTAATTTATTTGCTGTCTGAAATATTTATATTTGTTAAAATACAAAAATGTAAACAACATTCTTATCATGTATTTTTTGTTAGCTATTGCTATTAATAAATGATTATTATTATTAATATTATTATGAGATGTTCATTCGAACAAAAAATGATATTCTGAGATAATTTTGGTTTTTCTATAAGTATATCTACTAAACAAATGTTATTTAAATATAACCAAATTTTTGTTTCAATGTCGGTTATAGACGCCCTCTTAAATTCTGCAGCACTACGGTGATCAAGTTCTTACGTTTAAGCTCGCATTTTTTTAACTGGCCTACTGTGGAGAGTTGCTCGCCTAGTTTTCAATGGAACAATTTCAATGCAAATGGAAATGCAAACGTTACTGGATAAACATAATCTCGGTTTTTTATGGCATTAAAAGTTCGGCAGGCTTTTATTAATTATTTTAATTAGGCTTATATTAATATGTGATAGATTGTAGTAAATAACTTTTTTAAATAATATAGCAGCTCATTAATTTATGGCGGAGACCATGGCAAAGCCATACACCATTGTCAATCGAATAAATAAAAGTAAATGAGCTGTAAATTACTTTGTTAACTTTTATAGCCTGGGCAGAGGCATTTAAATTATTCTGAAAGTTTTCTTATATGTAGAACGTGCATGTAAAAATAGCATCACATTAGCTTTCACAAACGACGCATAAATAAGCAATACATTTTGGTTTTAAACAAACGGTTATTTGTTTAATACATAATTTTGTTTAGATAAAAATTTTATTATTTTAAACAAACAAAAAGTTTTTAATGTTGTTTTTGTTTATATTAAATAAATTTTAACTGGTTAACGTATTAAACATTCTTAATAGTCTGTTTATTTATTCTCAATTCAATTTTAGAATTTATGTTTTAATAAAGTTTTAAAAAAATCTTTGTTTATATCTTATAGTACTTTTATGTTGCGTAGTTTGTGAAGGCCAATGTATGCCTTGTTTACAAACATGCTTAAGAGCATGAGAGAATTTTAAGAACAATTTACATGAAGCTGTTCAGAATCTACAGGTTACTAAAGTTGATTATTATGTCCTATCTATTTCCGCTTTTTCGATTGACAGTGGCTTGGATTTGCCAAGGTTTCTACCGTAAAAATCACAAACTAAGTCGCTAAATCTGCAAACAATATTTTAGTGTCGATAAAATATGTTTTACTTTAAAATAGAAGCCATAACTTAAAACTTATAAAATCAAGCAACACTCTAGGGAATAAAAACGTTGTAACGGAATATACTATAGCAACGGGATAGAGTATATATTCTTATATATTCTAAACGCTATTCAAAAACAAAACAATATTTTAATAAAACAATCGGTTTCTCACGACAAATCTTAAACAGACTCGATTATTTTAAGGAAGTCATAAGTGGAATTCTCTAATGGTAATTTCGTGAGTTTTAAAAACTAAACAAAATAATAAATCACACTTACCTCAAACGCTATCTTCTAGATTGAGCAGACACATATGCACTTACGTAAGATAAACTATGTCAAGTGGTTATCGTCTATACCTTCGTTTCGAGAGTTTATGATTCCGTATGGCTCTTTGGCGTGGGAAGCTATATATATATATATATATATATATATATATATATATATATATATATATATATATATATATATATATATATATATATATATATATATATATATATATATTATATATATATATATATATATATATATATATATATATATATATATATATATATATATATATATATATATATATATATATTTATTTATATACAGGCTTATCCAAATTAAGTGTCCACCATTAGTAACTTTGTTATTAGTAAAGATACAAAATTTTACGAGTTTAGACAAGAAATACAATGTTTTTAAATGGAAACCCCTGTATATTGTATTTTTTTCTGTTAAAGCTTGAAATTTTAAACAAAAAAGGTTATAAGGAAATTTTTCTTAAAACCAAAAATAACATTGATATTACAGTTTCTAAAAATTAACTGCAAAAATAATAAGAAGGCTCGCTATGAAAGCCACGCCATGTTTCGAATTAAGATATGTGATGGATTAGAGGATATCAGTTCTTAGTATCGAGGAGGCTTTGGAAAACAATGATAACGCTTTCTGTCAAAATTTGTTTACTTTTCGTCGTTGTTCCCTATGTTGTGTCAGTAATTAATCAGTTTTGTTGTGTCAGTTACTAATCTCAAAAAAAGAATGGTTTTTACCCATGAAGAAAAGTGTGATATGTTGGAATCTTACTTAGTGTGCAGAAAATCATCTTTGAGGGCAAAAGAATACTATGCTGAATTATATCCACTTCGCATTCAACCGCATGAGAGATATTTTCTGAGATTATACCGAAAATTTAGAGCCAATGATACTGTTTTTGCTAAAACCAGGGCAAAAAAGGATTTTATAATAAGCGAGGCCACGGAAATTGCAGTTATTGCATATTTTGAAGCCTACCCTGAGAATTCCATACCAGATATTGTCAAAGACTCGAATTTTAGTTATGGCAGTGTGCATAGGATTTTAAAAAAATACAAATTTATTCCTTATAAGTACCGACCAGTTCAAGCGCTTTTGCCAGGAGATCCAGAGAGAAGAATTGTTTTTTGCGAATGGTACCTTAACTTTTGTCGCCAAAATGTAAATAACTTCCGTTATATTTTATGGACCGATGAATCCAATTTTTCAAATTCCGGAATGTACAATAGAAAAAATCATCATTACTGGTCAAGGGAAAATCTTTTGTTAGTACATCCAAGAGCTCCACAAGTCCGTTTCAGTTTTAACGTTTGGTGCAGTCTAACCGGTGAAAGGTATGTGGCATTTATGAGTGAAATTCTGAATAATTTCTTAGATGAACTGGATCTCATAAGTAATAGCATTTTCAACAAGATGGCGCACCTGCGCACAACTACAGAGGTATTATCAACTTCTAAGTACTTTTTTTAATGCTCAGTGGATAGGGACAAATGGCCCCATTCAGTGGCCCCTGCGTTCACCGGACTTGACCCCTCCTGATTTCTTTTTATGGGGATATTTAAAGGATCAAATTTACAAGCAAAGGTACGAAGACGTTAACGATTTAAAGGCTGCAGTTAGGGAAAAGATACACCAGATAGATGGTAGAACCATACTAAAGGCAGTTCGAGCAGTTCAGAAACGAGCACAAAAATGTATCGAAGAACGGGGCATTTGAGTGAATTTGAGCACCTTCTAAGAAAAAATTAGTTGTTTTGTTTTCTTATAATCGATGTTTGTAAAATTAAGATACTTTGCTGTTCTAGGTTTTGCTGTTAATTTTTAGAAACTGTAATATCAATGTTATTTTTGGTTTTAAGAAAAATTTCCTTATAACCTTTTTTGTTTAAAATTTCAAGCTTTAACAGAAAAAAATATAATATACAGGGGTTTCCATTTGAAAACATTGTATTTCTTGTCTAAACTCGAAAACGCGATGCTCAATTGTTTTTTTAGTGATTCCATCTTAAAGAGCGTTGAAAATGCTAATAGTTTGCTTATTTAAACAATTTCGTATCTTTACTAATAACAAAGTTACTAATGGTGGACACTTAATTTGGATAAGACAGTATACATATGTATATATATATATATATATATATATATATATATATATATATATATATATATATATATATATATATATATATATATATATATATATATATATATATATATATATATATATCAATCATTGGTCCACGATTCCTGGACGACCTTTAAACAGAATGAATGTGAAGAGAGCATAAAACCGATGCTGTTTACAAACTCCTTCGAAATATACAAGGTGCGCCAAACTGAGGAACCTATTAGAAATATCTCTAGAAACAATGAACAGATTGAACTTTCTTCCTAAAATATTTTAAATTTTGTGATGTTGCCAGATTTCTCCGATGCCAGCGGCAACATCCGTATTAAATTTCAAAATATATAATATAGCATTTAAAGATTCTTCTGAATAATCAAAATTAATATAATAATGACACACAAATGATATCTTTGAACTTTTGAAGCTTCATCGCGCTCAACACTTTACTTGCAATAAAATGAATTGCATCGTACCGGGTGTAAAACAAATTATAATTTATAATTAAGATATAAAAGTGAAATCCAATTTGTTCCAAGTTAAGTCGTCTGGCAGTTACAGAGCTTCAAGAGGTCACATATTTTAATTTTCAAGCAACATTTTTTTTAAAACGGTTCAATTTAGATCTAGGAAGTATAAAACAAAAGGTATTTAGAACGTCCTGGCCAACACAAAAATGCAACAATATACAAGGCATTCTATTTAGAAAACATATTTCATAACGAATTTATGGTACAAGGGTAACACTGCTTTACTTGAACTAATATAGAAAAAAAGCTTTATTATCATTTGTGTCCTATGTACCCAGATTTAGAATAAACCACTGAGTTTAGCGCACTATGCATTTACAGGGTGTCTCATTTTGGGTACTTTTGCGGGGCATCTCCGTTATTTTTATAGATAGAAAGTTGAGGTTTTGGCGACAGTGTGCTACTTTTTCGTAAAACTAAAGAAGCCGTTAACAAAATTTACATAGCTCTTTGAGTTTTTAAGATACATGACTAAATTTAAAATCTTGCATTTTCAGGGACCCCTCGTATCTCGACTATCAGATAACATCGAAAATGTGAACTGTTTCTTATATAACTCTTCCCGTAGAACTCAATTCCGTCTTCGGAGTTAGTATACAGGCGTAGGTCAAAAAGTTATCGGACTCTACCTTATCTTTTTAAATGGAATGGAATGTGTTTTTTTACCCTTTCAAAAACATTAAATAGTATGCACTTTTTCTCAGAAACACCCAAATAAATGACAATTTTCTGAAATTAAATGCATAATTTAATAGTAGGCTATGGTTATTGTTTATGACCACAAACAAAAATAAATGTCAAATATCTCATCGGTTTTTGGATCTATTTTTGGTTTATAAAGCAGTTTATAAACGTTCTTTTGATATTTTTATTTAATTGATATTTATCAATTTCTTAATTAACAATAATGGCAGCGTATGAAAATTATGATATGCTGTATGTTTTATACAGAGTAAGGAAAATTCTGAAGAAGCTTCACAATTACATTTCCAAAGGTAATTGGGCTATTATAGCTATGAAAATCTGTATTATCATTATAAGTTTTTGCTTGTTATATATCCAGAAAGAAGACAACGTTTTTTTGAGATATTTGCTCGTTTAATACGCCTTCATACTCATGTAAAAAAATTAAAAGAAATGTAAGTATGATCCATACAAATTTAATATAGTGCAACATTTGCATCCTGGCGACGCCGAGAGACGGGCACTGTTTTGCCAGTGGTATTTGCAACAAATTGATGCTACCGATTTATTTAGCAGACTTGTTATCTTGTCAGGCGAATGCTTTTTTCAAGTGCGGGAATTTTTAATCGACACAATACCAGGAACTGGCATAGTGAAAATCAGCATTAAATGTTCGAAAGGGCACAACAAGGACGCTTTGGATGTTTTATTTTGGGCAGACATATAGTTTATAGGATTTTTGAAGGAGGTCTCGCAGCATGTAAATACCTAGAAATCCTTAGGGAAGTGATTCCAGAACTGCTCGAAAATATTCCATTACCCCACTATAATGTTGTTTACCTACAGCAAGATGGTGCCCCAAGTCACAAGTCTAGGCTCTTAAGAGAATTTCTTGATAATAACTTTCCTCAAAGATGGATAGGTACTAACGGACCTGTTAGATGGCCTCGACAATGTCCAGATCTCTTAATTTTAATTTTTTTTTATGGAACTATATTCACAATGAAGTGTATAAAACACGATATGACGGCATAGCAGAACTTCGAGACGCAATTCATTGAGCCTTTCGAATTTTCGAATGAGACCAATGGTTCTTTTTATCGCTATTCAAAGAGTTACAAAAATGAGCCAGTTTTGTATCAGAGAAAATGGTCGTCAATTCAAACATCACCTAGAACGGCTCTGGTCAATTAAGAAATTATGGTTCTTTGGATTAAACCGTGTCAAATTGAAATTACTATTTGATAGTAATTCCAATTTGACACGGTCTAATCCCAAGAACCATGATTAAACATCACCTTTAAAAATTTGTTTTTTCTTTTTTTTAATAATGTTATTTATATTGTTACTTTATCCTATAAAACAGTTGTTACAAACTGACTGTTATTAAAAAACTCTATGGGTATTTTTATATGCAAGGTATCCAATTCTCCGTTAGCAATATGTAACTTTTAATTGTTTATTATTGTTATTCATGGCCTACTATTAAATTATGCATGTAATTTCAGAAAATTATCATTTATTTGCGTGTTTCTGAGAAAAAGTTCATACTATTATATATTTTTGAGAAGGTAAAAAAGAAACAAATTTTATAGTCCATAAATATACAGGGTGTTCTATTTAAAAAAATAAAGTAGGGTCCGATAACTTTTTGACATGACGGAATTGAGTTCTATGCGAAAAGTTATAGAAGAAACAGTTTTAATATTTTGGATAAGGTATCTGATAGTTGAGATACGAGGGGTGCCTAAAAATGCAACATTTTCAATTTATCCCTGTATCTTAAAAACTAAAAGGGCTATGAAAATTTTGTTAACGGCATCTTTAGTTTTACGAAAAAGTAGCGTGCTGTCGCGAAAGCCGTAACTTTCTATCTATAAAAACAACGGAGATACTGCGCAAAAGTACCCAAAATGGGACTCCCTGTATTGTATTTAAAAGGCTTTTACATTTACTATCGCTTGCTTTTTTGGTAGGGTCGCTGACATGATTTACCCGGAACAACACCAAAAAGATCTAGAAGAAAAGATAAGAAAAGTTTGTCAGAATATTATTCTTAAATGAAATGAGCAACATGTTTCAGGAACTAGAAGCTAGAACAATTTTAATTATATGTTACTAAAGAATGACTACAATTTATCAATGTAATAACTGGCCGATAAATTTTTTTTTTGTTATAACACAAATCAGAATAGCATAATTTAATAGAATGGACCTATCCAAATACGAAAATGACAAATAGAAAGTTCTAGCACGTAGGGTTTTCTTGTTAGAGTTGTAGAACCATATCGAATGTTGCGATACTTAATATCTATAGAAAAAATGATTTCAGAAAATTCTTAACCCTGTTTATTGACTATGTTTACAGTTTTCGCTTATTAAACATACCATACATCTAAGAGAAAAGCAAACGAGAAAAATATTAACTTAAAATACTAATTAAACTTTATTTTTTCCCTTTATGAGGTGTCCTATCTTCTCTCTTAAAAAACCAACAGTAGTCACCCATCATGGTTGGTTTGCATCGTCCTTGGTACCGAATTTCAATTGTTCTGATATCTTGGTAAAACCTTTCACCCTGCTCGTCACTGACAGCTCCCAAATTTTTAGGACAAAATGACGGATGGGAATGTAAATGAATTTTTAATGACATTCTGGCACCTAGCGCTTTATAGAAATCTAAGAGTTCATTAACCAATTGTTCATAATTTTTATCCATATTGTTGCCTAAAAATCCTCTTACTACATTAACAAATGAATTCCATGCTCTGAGTTCCTGCCTGGTAAGTTTTTCCGTAAAATTGACCCAAGCCCAAGTTTAATGTGAAGAGGACGCAAAAGGACATTTTTGGGATCAAGAAGAGGTATAAATTTAACATTCTGAGATCCCGGTTAAAATTCGCTTCTTTCTGGCCAAATTTTTCCCTCATAATGCTGATTTATTGCACGACTGTATTATAAACAAAGAAAACAGCAATATTTTATAAATTCCCCCTGAAGTCTCACTAAAATCGCTATAACTTTCAAGTCCCCACATATCTGCCATTTATACCTATTATAGTTTATTTTATCCAAAATCGTGCGCATATTTTCATAATTTTCTTTCAATGCAACTGAATGGGCAACTGGTATAGAGGGTTTTAAATTTCCATTATGCAACAACACAGCTTTTAAGCTATATTTAGATGAGTCTATGAATAAGCGCCACTCACGGGGAGAATGTTCAATATCAAGTTCCTGCATTAAACTGTCTATATCAGTACACGCGCATAACGAATTTTCCATACTGTAGAATTCAGAAAACATTGCATTTCTTTTTCTGAAATTCGTAATTTTTGTTTCTTTGGCCAATAGGTTCCATTCTTTAAGACGAGAACCCAGAAATTATGACTGTTGCTTGGATAACCCCAAATCACGTACTAAATCATTTAATTCACTTTGAACAATCAAATGTGGCTCGCCGGAACTGGGACCTGTGGTAAAAGTGGGATCGATGCACTGTTCTTCTGAGCTGCCTGATGATACGTTATCTCTCAAATCAATAGCTTGCTAATTTAAACGCGCAATCGGCACTGGTAAATTTGCATTATGAGGAACAGGTCGTATGGCAGATTGCAAATTTGGATATTCTATATTGTGCTTTCCCTTTTTGGAATAACCTTCAGTCTTTGTCAGGCAAAAATAACAATCGTCAGAATGATTGGTGGGTTCTGGCCATACCATTGGAACTGCACAAGGCATACTTTTTCTCTTTCCCTTCATCCACTGCACCAATGATACATTACAACTAACACAGCGCACATGGGGAGCCCACCGCTTATCTTGATCACCAATTAACACACCAAAATATTTAAAGTAGGCTTTTTTTACATTTTCGGGAAATGGCCTGGCTTGTGATTTCACCAGAAATTATCCACAAATATAACAAAATTTGTCAGGAGAAATTTTGCAACTTTCATATACTTGCTTATCGACACACAGAGAACCACTCAGTTCGAAACTCAACAGAAGAGTGATGTTTAACGTTTATTTTATGTCTAATGTTGTAAACAACCCAGTATAGGTAATTTTTCCGTTGTAAAATGGACCCATTTTAGCCGCCCCACAATAAAAATGTTTACTTGTCAATATAAAAGGTTTTAATTAGGCTATTAAAAAAAGGTACGTATTAGGGCTTTCCGAATATTTTTTTTTGTTATTGGGAGGGTATTTCCATTGTGAAAATAGTGAGCTGGCTCTTGTTAGTAAAATCTTATGGGCCAGTGAATTAAGGCAACACTTTTAGTTTGTTGGGTTCCTTTTTTCTCTTTGTAGTTTTTAATTATTTTCAGACCACTTCATTTAAACGTTAAAAAAAAATTTCTGCGGTATTTGTAGACCCTGTTTAAAAAAAAAGAATTAAAATTGTACAAAAGCAAGCAAAAATTAAAAATTTTTAAGTCTTTATTATGAAACGAAAAAATAAACAATAAGAAAAAATTACCTTGCGTTTTTTTGAGCTATTGCCAGCTGGTCAAGTCAATTTGGAACATTCTATATAAGACAGACTGTCGCTGTTCCTGAGATAAATAACCCGATATGATAATATCATAATTTAGTAAACTATTTTAAAAGTATATTAAAATATGTATTCTTATTACTAAAGGAATAAAATTATAAACAGGAACTCCAGCTTACCGTTTAGCAAAAAAGGCTGGACGCCAAGAAAAATGTAAATCTTCAGTGAACTTGCTGACGAATTTCCATTTATTTTTCGCTTTTAAAGTTGCTTCTCAAAAAGGGAGTAATATTTTTCTTCCGGCCTTACCTAACTTTAAAACTTTTAATTATCAACTTTACACAAACTTTTTGCAAAACTATTTCAGCCAGTTATTTCTAGTTCCATTGCACTTTTCGCCACGTTTCCTCTTAGAAAGTTTTTCAAGAAAAGTTGTTGTTGGTCTATGAAAATTTCTATTCTACGTTCGTTCGGCAATGCAGATATTTAAAACTCAGGATAAGGACTTTTCCCAGACTGTTATAGCTGACAGGACAATAATAGATTTAATGCATAGTCTTATTTAAATTGTTGCTCAAACAAACAATTAAAAAATATAAGTTTTTTACCTCCCTCGTAACAAGGAAGCATTGTCTCATTTTCGTTGTTTTTATGGGGTATCTCTCTTCTTAGTGAAGATAGAGGGTTGCGTTTTTCGTGACAAGGTGCTACTTTTTTGTGAAACGAAAGATGACCCAAACAAAATTTTTATAGCCCTCTTCGTTTTTAAGATACAGTGTGAAATTGAAAATATTGCATTTTTGGCTCCCTCTCGTATTTCGGTTGTTGTTTAACTTATAGAAAAGGTAAAAACTGGTTTTGATACAGTTTTTCACGTAGAATCTAGCGGCGATCAGATTTTTTATGTGAGCTGTCGTTTTTGAGTTATAACACAAACTTATAATTTTTTAAATAGGACACCCCGTATATTTTTATTTTCTATTATTCAGTTCACAATATACTTCTCGAAAATATATAATAGTAAATACTTTTCTATCCGAATCACCCAATAATTTGCATATTTTTAGAGGTAGACTGAGTTTTTGGTAGTAGGCTGGGATTGCTTGCAAAACAAATGAATTTTTCAGGTATATTTTATTTATAGTAACAAATTTTTTTTTTAAAATTCTACAATAAATTATTACCTTGTATATCCTTGTTTTATACTATTTTACAAGAAATGTTCAAATTTTAGCAATTTAATAATTCAATAATTATAATGTAAAATGAAAGTAGATTTGTAATAACTATCACAGCATTATTTATCTTACATTGTTATAATTTTAGCCTGTTGCCATGAAGAAGGTTCAAAATCGGACCAAAAACTAAAAAGAATTATTAGTAACCTGTTTTTCGCTGGTAAACCCGTGAATCCATCAATCTTGAAAAGTATTATTAACCTTTAGCTACTCGCGTACTACTACTTACTACTCACGTGGTGTATTTTATACACCACTGTTACGTTACTACTCACGTGGTGTATTTTATACACCATTGCATTTTTCATTGCAGCGAGATTATTTATCACTTTGTATATATTTTAAAGAACAACAAATAATTTAAAAAAAAAAATATGAAAAACTTAATGCTAATATTATGTAGAATAAAACAACAACAAAAATGGGATTCAAACATTTTCCACGGGGTTTGCCTATTCACTAGAAGAATCATGTACTTTACATTTATGGCATGTAATAACATTATCACTATGTTCTTTACATACTGATCTGCTGCAAAGGCCACATGTGATTGTTGTAACTCTGTTTTTTTTCTGCCACAGATAAAGACCTCCCTCGAATTTTTGTGGGAGGCTCTTGGTCCATCTCCTCTTCATTTTCTCGATACTTAGACAAAAAATATTTAATATCGGTTGGTAAAGTTGGAATTTTAGCTCTTTCTGAAAGATGTGGTCTCATCAGCTTCAAAGCAAGCGTTTTCAAGAAAAGTCTTCTGTATTTGTAGGGAGAATAAGGATGATTGGCATTGTATAAAACTTGAATATTAATTCCAGCTATGTTTAGCAACTGAAAGAAAAAAGTCAAAGGCCAACGTTTTGATCTTCTACTGACAGAATATGTGTTACACATTTTATCCACTGTATCCACTCCGCCTTTTGTCCGGTTGTAGTCCAATATAATTTCCGGTTTATTGGTATTTGGATCGATTGCAGAATCATCGTGCATTGTTAAAATCAAAACGACGGATTTGTTTTTTTTTGGAACGTATGAGACTATTGTTATTTCCCTTTGGAATCCAAAAATAGATGAACCAGCCGCTCTAGTTTTGTTGGGCAAAAATTCTTGTGGCAACTCTCGTTTATTTTTTTTCAAGGTTCCAATCATTGTGATCTTATTTTGTAATAATTCATGTGCCAAAGGGTAGCTTGAATATCAATTATCACACGTTAAATTTCTATTACTTCCTTTCAGTTCTTCAAGTAAACGGTGAATTATTGCAGTTGGAGTATTCGGTACGTTGTCATGTCCGTCTGGTTGTTTTCCACAGTACAGCTCTAAATTACTAACATAAAATGTTTTAGCGTCACAAAGGACGAACACTTTCAAGCCATATTTAGCAGGTTTGTTGGGAATATATTGTACAAAATTGCACCGTCCTCTGAATGATATTAGCATCTCATCAATTGTCACAAATTCACCAACACTGTAATTTTTTTTGCAATTAACTACAAAACTGTGCAATATGCATCGTACTGCAGCCAACTTGTCCGTTTTTTTTCTTTTGTCTCTGGTTGTTTTGTCATCAAACCTGATAACGCTAAGCAAAATTAGAAATCTTTGGTAGTTCATACAAGCTCGAAATATTTCAGATCCTGTCCCATCCTTTGTCCACAATTCCAAAAAATGAGTGTGATTTTGCTTCTTAGAACCAGAAAGAAATAATAATCCAAAAAAAGCAAGCATCTCGGTTTTCGTAATGTCCTTTGCGTCTCGCCGTCAATCATAGTTTGGTCGTACTGGTGAAATTTCTAAATTTGTACATTGACCAATCTGCTCAACCATGACTTCATCAAATATTTTCATAAAAGCGCTCATCGCATCAGTTATATCACGTGCGCACTGCCTTGGTCCCGGGAATATTTTCAATAAATTTTTCTTACTGGTTTTACTAAATTTACTCACAATTTCATTTTTTGACCATACACTTTTTTTATCCTTTCCAACATACTGATTGTCTAAGTCAACTACTTCTCCGAAATCTGAATTTTCCATATTTTCATCCATGAGTTCGTCTTCTGGAATATCTAAGTCACTCATTTCCTGCTCCGAATTAGTATGGTGATCAGATTCTTCTATAAGCTCGTCTTCTGACAAATCTGGTTCACCACCGACCTCTTCTTCAGAATCGCTATCAAAAATAACCTGAGCCATAGCTTCCAACTCATCTTCAGTTAATTTTTTGGGATTTTTAGCTGCTACTCGATGCCTGAAAATAATTATTATAAGTAAGTATATAACAATTGAATACATATATACATATTTTTAAATAAGAAAGTATTTTTTTATTGCAGAAAACCAAAAAAATACAACTTTTCAAAATACTTACATAGTTACTCGCGTTGGCGTATTTTGTACACCACTCAAATTCTTGCAAAATATCTGACTACTCTATTACGCTATTAAATCGACACTGCGCGTATATCCAGAGGACATATCAGGCAAAAGTTAGCGAGCTCGGCGACCTTGAAAAAGAAATCGTAAGAACTCGGCAGCGTTCGGAACAAATTTGGTGTATTTTTTACACCAGCGCGAGTAGTTAAAGGTTAATTGAATAAAATGAACATGTTAATAATTCTACCTCTATTTATTACACTAGGGATATAAATGAAAAACTTTTTGTTTTAAAAAATAATATTTTATTCTTAATTAACAAGCATGCCCCTAAAAAATAAAACCATTCAAGAAAAAGCTTTTACACATTGGATAACAGATAATATAAAACTTTTAATAAAACTAGGTGATAAGGTTTACCGTAAATATCATAAACAAAAAACTGCAGCAAATCTTCAATATTACAAACAACTTCGGAACTATACAAAATATGCTATCTCAAGGGAAAGAGTTGCATATTTTAATCAATTTGCTTTAGAAAAGGGTAGGCAATTTTGGAGAAACGCAAAAAAACTAAATTTGACACAAAATAAAAAAGTGAATTGCCCGATAGTTTATACAGTGCAGAAAATATTAATAACTACTTTGCTAGTTGTATTAGTTCTCAAAACAGCACTTCAATAGAAAAAATTGAATTTTATAAGTCTAATAAACACAAAAACACAACTAGTGAATTAAATTTTAGATTAATTGATGAAGAGACTGTATATAAAATTGTTAATAATATTGATACAAATGCTGTTGGAGAAGACGAACTATCTATTAGAGAACTGTGCTTACCCTTCTGTATGGGGCCATTAATAAATATTTTAAATAGCTGCATTTTGGAAAACTTTTTTCCAAATGAATGGAAAAAGGCAATAATTATTCCTTTACCCAAGATATCTAATCCGAATAGAATTGAAGATTTAAGGCCAATAAGCATCTTGCCAACAATTTCAAAGATTTTAGAAAGGCACATTTCTCATCAGATTGACGAATTTGTCCATTCTTTTCAAGTTATACCAAGTTGTCAATCAGGTTTTCGTAGAAACTATAGTACTACAACCAGCTTAGTTAGCATTATAAATAATATTCGGTCCAGTGAAGAGCACAAACAAACAACCTGTATGGCCCTTCTGGATTTTAGCAAAGCGTTTGACACCATTAGCCATAGTATGCTTTTGGCTAAACTACAGTATTTTGGTTTTTCAAAAAATTCAGTTGCTTTTATAAATTCTTATTTAAAATATCGTTCACATTGCGTTTTAATTAAAAAAAATGAGTTAAATGTAAAATCAAGTTATCTACCTTTAGCAAGTGGAGTGTCACAAGGATCTATATTGGGCCCCTTGTTATTTTCAATCTATGTGGCTGATATGGAATCCTGTGTAAAGTATTTCAAACTGCAACAATATGCAGACGAATCGCAAATATATATGCCTATTTGTAATTCCACATTAGCGGTATCGCAAGAATTTTTCAATGAAGATATGAAAAACATAAGTGAATTTGCAAAAAATCATAATTTAAAACTAAATGCATCAAAGTCATCTGAAGTAACAAAAGCTTAATTAATAACATGTTAAATAATTTTATAGTCAAAGTAAACAATATCACTCTTCCCGTAGTAACTGAAGCAAAAAATTTAGGTATAGTTCTAGACTCAAATCTTAGTTTTCAAATATATGCGCTTAAAAAAATTATATACATTAAAAAAAAACTTACCTCCAAGCACAAAGTATTATCTTTGCAATACCCTCATTTTGCCATTGTTAGACTATGGAGATGTAGTTTGTTCAGATTCATTATCCTATGAAGCTTTTTGGAAGATACAAAAATTACAGAATAGTTGCATGCGATTTTCTTATAATATACCTTTCAGGAACCATATTACTCCTTATTTGAATGAAAACTCTATTTTAAACATGGAAAATCGCAGAAAATTTCATATGTGTGTATTTATTTATAAAATCTTAAAAACTGGTAAACCGCCTTACTTACAAAACACAGTACAAGAAATGCTAACTGTTTTAGAGTACCTCAGCACACAAAAGCAAAATTTCAAAAGTCTTTCTCTTTCTCAGCTGTTCAAATGTGGAATAATCTACCAAATAATGTAAAAGAATTTTCTCTACAAAATTTTTCTAAATATATAAAAAGTCTTCTATTAAATCAACAAGCCACCTTGTACAAAAAAAAAATATCGCTGGTGTTACCCTTGATCTAATCCTAACTTAATTTTATATGTAAAATCTGAACTCATTCTGCCCCTGTTGTTTGGGTTCCCCTCTTCCCCACTTCTCGCCTTCTCGCCTTGACCCTGGTTGCCTCCTTGTCGTGCATCTGTGTACCCTAGTTTAAGAACCTTAATTTAATTGTTTTTTTTTTTTGCTTTTGAAATTGATTTACGGTGTTTCATGTTAGTTATAAAGTTATACTCTTTTACGGGCTGTACCACACAAGCATTGTGCTTGTGCTACCGGTTTTAAAATCGCGGTATAGTTCGCTTTACCTCATTAATTATACGTTTAATATATGTATTACTATAATTATTGTAATATGATGGTAATAAAGGATTATTGTATTGTATTGTATTATATATGCCTCATCGGATCATATTACTTTTCTATAAAAGTCAGGGTCATTATCGCTTTTTTCTAGATACTTTATAAGAATGTATTTATTATAAAAAACGACGAATGCTAACCATACCTTCATAAATATAGTTCCGAAGCCTCGTTAGATTGTGCAAAGTAGAGCAACATGTCGTATTTTCCTTCATTATAAAACGTTTGGTTTCTAGCCATTTTTATTATAAAATTTAAAATAATTGTTGCAATTATCTAATCTAGCTTCAAAACGAACCGGAGGTTTTTGACAAGTAATTTATTTAACATAAAAACAATTTTCTTTTGTTTTGTTTAGGCAATCCCAGCCTACTAATTAGTGGGCTATTCGAATAAAAATGTATATACTATTATATATTTTCGAGAAGCTTATTGTGAATTGAATAATATAAAATAAAAATATACCGGGTGTCCCATTTAAAAAATTGTAAGTTTGTGTTATATCTCAAAAACGACAGCTTACATTAAAAAAATTTGACTACGTCACTGGATTCTACGTGAAAAACAACAACCGAAATACGAGGGGGGACAAAAATGAAATATTTTCAATTTCACACTGTATCTTAAAAACGAATAGGGCTATGAAAATTTTGTTTGGGTCATCTTTCGCACCATGTCGCGAAAACCGGAATCCTCTATCTTCACTAATAAGAGAGGTTCCCCATAAAAACATCGAAAACGGGACACCCTGTACTCGTGAAAAAACGAAACGTTGACGAAAAACATGTTTTCTCAATTTCGTCGGTCTGTCTGTTCTCAGCGTAGCTAAAAAGCTAGTTAACCGATTGACTTCAAATTTTAGTCAAAAATGAAGGATCATATGGGGATGACCTGGTAACATATTGGTAAAAATTCAATATGGTGAAACAAAATGGTGGCGTAATGAAATGTTATAAAAAAACTATTACTAAAAAACTACTAATCCAATTTATCTTAAACTTTGCAAAAACTATCAAGTATTATGTTGGCATCCACTGGTAACATTTGGGTACGAATCCAAGATGGCGGAACAAAATGACGCCTTAATAAAATATTTACAGATTCAGCCTGAAAAACTGCTTAATGAGGTGACTTCAAATTGTGTGCCATAACTAATTATTGTGCTAGTGGCCTCAACTAGCAAAACTGTGTTACTAATTCAAAATGGCGGAACAAAACTGATAAATTTTTGCCAAAAATTAAGGGTCATATGGGAATGACCTGATAATATTTTGGTAAAAATCCAATAATGCGGAACAATGTTAAAAAAAATTGTTAAAATGGTGTATTATTTGGGGTTAAAGTCCAGTAAAACACAAATCTTTTTTGATTGTCGTCGTTTTGCAACTTAATTGTTGCATCCTCAGGACACATATATAGATCGTATATTCTGCAAGAAACCCATAGTATCGGTGTTATTATTAGGCAGCATATATTTCCTAGGTATTAATAATCAAAATGGTTTTCGTTAACAATCTTGTTGTTGTGTTAGAGTGGTGTATTATTTCTGGTTAGGATCCAGTAAAAAACAAAAGTCCATTTTTAAATAGTCGACGTTTCGTAACTTTATTGTTGCATCCTTAGGACATATATACATTCTATATCCTGCATGAACCCCATATTGTCAGTCTTTACCTATTTCCAGATATTAAGTTTCTATAGTTTTCGTTAACGATCTTCTTGTTGTTATGGTAGAGAGGTGTATTATTTGGGGTTAGAATTCAGTAATGAAATAAAAGATTTTTTTTTAAATTGTCAACGTTTCGCAACTTTATGTTTGCATACATATATAGATTCTATACCCTGCATGAAACCCATATTATCAGTATTTACCTACTACGTTGGTTCGCAGATATTACCCAGATATTAGGTTTCTACATAGTTTTTGTTAACGATCTTCTTGTTGTTAGAGTGGTGTATTATTTGGAGTTAGGAGATATCTGCGAAGTCGGTCTGATAATATGGGTTTCAACCTGAGGATGCAACAATAAAGTTGCGGAACGTCGACAATTTTAAAAACGGGTTTTGCTTTTTCTTACTGGATCCTAACCCCAAATAATACACCACTCTTACATGGGAAAAATAGGATCGTTAACGAAAACCAGTTAGAAACTTAATATCTGGAAAATATCTGCGGACCAACTAAGTAGGTAAAGACTAATAATATGGCTTTTAATTCCAGATAACGAAACAAAATGGCGGCCAAATAAAATGTTTACCAATCAACGTAAAAAATCTTGTTCTATTAACATTGTGTGTCAATGTAAGGACTACTTATTGAATTTATTTTAAATTATGCCCAAAAGTCAAGTGTATCATAGGTAGAAAGAAAGTTGTAAAACATCAGTAGGAATTCAATATGCTGGAAAATGGTTTTAACTAAAAATGAAAGACAGTGTATGTAACACATATATACTGTGCCTATGTACTGAATTAAATTGGGTCACACTTCACTATTCCTAACAAATTAAAAAAAATCATAACGGGGGAAGTTCCGGGTAAAGCAAATTTACCGATTTCCTTATAATTTATTGTAGCATTATCAGGAATTTTAACCTATTTTCACTATAAGCTGAATCCAGAACCTCAAAAAATGTAGACTTGTGTTTTCTTCATTTTTTGTATTTATTTTCGTTATTTTATTTTATTGTAAGTAATTTAACTCGAATTTTTCTTATAATGAATCCTTCCATTTATCGAGGAAATGGAAAGGTAACATGCGTATGCGTACATATTAAATGTCCGAAAATAAACAAGATCATACTTCAATATTGCTGATAAAAAGAAGAACTTACGACCAGGAAATTTTCGATAGAAGTCAATTTTAATGATTTATTTTTGACTTTTATATATTTTTGATAGTTTTAATATATTAGTTCAACATTAAACGTCTTATATTTTATTGATAATATTTTTTTAACTTATTGTTAGCCAATCTTCGTTCTTTTGCTTAAGTTAATTTAAAAAATTTTTTTCACATTCTAATAGACTACCATTCTGTTTCGCCATATTTTATTTTTACTGAATATTTGGTATCCATATCACTTTTAGATTTTTATGCGAAATTTTACCTTAAAAAAACAATCTACAAGTAATTTTTTAAGAACAAACATAGAAAAAGACCCAAGTCTCGGTCTCAATAAATTATAATAATGAACATAACACGTGTTTTGTCCTTTCGAGCATCATCAAACCAACAAACAACAGAGAGAACCTTAGTAAGTAATCAATCTCACAAATCCGAAAACAATAACTTAGAAATAGAAAAAAAAATATTTAAAAGGATGCATGTCCCTAGCTGTGATCGAAATCGGACCGCCTCGCTATGAAATATGGTAAAATAAAGGCGTATAAAAAATACATTCTGGTAATATAGCAACCAAAGTGTTTTGTTCATTTGATTTACTAGTATGCATATTAAACTTCAATATAATGTAGGTATTTTAGAAAATATAACTAAACAATTAATTTTTAAAATATGACAAGTCGTGACTCTAAAAAGACAATTCCAAGTTCACATCCTACCCCACCCTCTAGTTTCTGAATGGCTTAGCGTTTGAAACCGACCTCCAAAAAAAGTGTTTACAACTTTTTAACTTTAACTATGTATCATATTAAGAATAAATCGGTGTGAGATGCCAACTACTACGTTCATGCAAAGTTTGAAAGCAATTTCTCCAAGATTAGACAACTTATAGATTTTTTATATGAATCAGACTCATATATTCCATAGTGGCGCCCCATCTGAAGTGAAAGGCTAGAATAAGTGCCTATAAACCACTGGACTGGTCAACAAAAATAACCAAAAACACTCAATCTATAAATTAGTGGATTAAATGAAGGTTGTCTACAGTAATTATTACATTAAATTTTATTGTTAAATATTGGGGTTGGTTCGGAATTAAAACGTCGTTACTCAAGTGAGAATAGGACTTTTTATATCCTTGGTTATTTTCGAGACTTAACCTCATTTTAGTGTCGATCAAATATACCGGCTGTCCCTCAGATGTTGCTCACCCTTATAACTTTTTTGTTTTTTGAGATAACTTTTTGAAATTTAGTGTGTGAATATAAGACATAAATTTGGGTTTTTGGACGTTTATTTTGAGTAACTTCCGGTTTGACCGGAAATGAAGGCAACTTTCGATTGTTAATTGCGACACTCTATATATTTTTAATTATTTCGATAGAAAATGGCGTTCTGAGTTGGGGTTTTTATAAAATACCTCTTTCTTCCGAATAGATTGATACCACACCAGTCTAATATTACATGAACTGTTTCTCCTAAAAAAGCAAAAATATGTATTGTTACTACATACATAATAATTGCGCTAAATCCGCAGCATCTAGTTATCCATGATTCAACCACTTGACGATGTGTCTATGGCTACAGCGGGTAATGTAAATAAAATCTAAATAAACTCATTGATGTTGACTTTTGCACATTAGAAATATGCATTGGTCATAATAAATTGACATTTAATTAATCGTAGTAGGCTATGACTGAGACGGTACGAAACAGACTTATTAAAGCGGCTTTGAAAACAATACACTGTTAACAATTTTGACAATCGTCTTTATTATTATGCGCATTTTTACCCAAGTAAAAGTACCGTATTGTTTTAGTGGTTTGTTAAAAACCGATTTAAAATTTTCTATTAAAACATGGAAAATTACACAAGAAGTGAAAAAATCCACATGCTTCTAGTTTTTGGTGAATGCAGGCAGAATTCAGTTCAGGCTGCTTAAATCTATGCACAGAAATATATCCCGATCGTTGTAATCCTACCCGGCATTATTTCCACAAGGTGGCTAAAAAAATGCGCAAAGAACCCGAAAATAATCCTAACGCACCATTTGTAATAAGCGAAGACAAATAAATAGATGTTCTGGCATACGTGCATGTAAATATGATCGTCTTTCTTAGAGAGATGGCTTTAGAATACCAAATATCTTGAAACTCGGCTTGGCGAATTTTACACAACAGAAATACTGGTCGTGTAAATATCAATTACATCAACACCTTTGTCAAGGAGATAACATCCGAAGATTGCAGTATTGCACTTGGTATTTAGGGAAGTGTTTAGAAGATAACAGATAAAGATAAAAACCATTTAAAATACCTTATACCGTCGAAAGAGTTTCACAAATTTGGGAGTTTTTAATAGAAATAATAAAAGGTATTAGTCTCAAGAAAATCTGCATTTGATGGAAGAGGGAAGAAGAAGGGTGACCCATTTAAGAATCGAGAGTTGCCGTCATTTCTTAATTTATGACTTGTGTACACACACAAAATTTCAAAAAGTTATAAGGATGAGCCACATCTATGGGACGCCCGGTAATGAGTAGATGTTTATTTTGTTGCACTTTAGTGTGTTTATTCTATTTGTAAGATATTATTTTCGGATTTATGAGTAATTATTTACTAAGGTTCTCTATATTGTTTGTAGATCTGATGAAGCTCGAAAGAGCGAGACACGTGTCTTGTTAATAATCATAATTTACTGATACCGAGACTTGGAGTATTTTTCTGTATTTGTTATTAAAACTAGGTTGAAACTTTGGAGAAATATGAACAACTTCTTCGATTTTGATGTTTTAAGATTAAAATACCCTCTCACAAGAAAAGTAATATTTAATTTAGTGATGTACCGCTCAAAAAAAAACTGAGAATTATGTGATACTTGTACTTAGAAAATTATGTGATACTTGTCATTGGTCGTTGCTTAGTAACCTGAAAGTCTAAAAATCTCGTATAAATATTAAATTAACCAGAATAAGTGCTATAGTCAATCTATTTAGCATAACACAACTCGCAAGTATATGACGTACGTTTTAATAAAACTTAACTCTTGCCTGACGTTGTGATTTTGCCGTAGAAGCTAACTCTTTTCGGAAAGAACTTTTGGACCTATGAAAAGGGCGAAACTGCTTAATTTCGCGACGCCCAACTCTATTACCTAGTGTAGTTTAAACCTACTTTGAGAAGATTAACCAAAATTACTTAACTTTCCAACAACTACTATCAGTGTCTCGTATAAGACCTTGGAGGTTTAAGGACGGTCTCTTCGAATAAACTTAGGTTTTATAAGTTTCGAAATTTCCGTTCTTATAATACCCAGATCGTTCGAAAAAGATCTTTTATCTAGTAATCTCGATAGCAAAATTTATGTTTAATTAAAGTTTCGGCGAAGTGGTCTGAGGAAAGACGTAGTTTTTCAAGACTTTAAAACTCATGAAAGATACGTACTTTAAGCAGTAGTATTGAAAAAATTAATGGCAAAGCACGACGAAACTAATAAAAATCATAGCGTAAGTTTATTTTAATATTGTTATTGCTCTTTGTTGACGTAAATATGGCATTAAATAAATGTTGAAGACTCTGAATCTGGTTCTAGTGTCATCTCTCTTAAGGAGTTATACTTTTGCTAACTGATCCTAGTAGGTTTGTTATAGCACAGTAAAAAGGTGTTTTTAAATTTACCAAAGTTTAAAATGGATGATACTGTTGGCAATAATTTACGAAGTTATTCGTTCATTTCTATTGTTGTCAAAGCTTGTTTAAAAAGTAGAAAAATTTGACAATGTATTCTTTGCAGCTTAAATAATTGCTACTTCTTGTTTGGAATTGTATGCTCTTTTGTTAAAATTATTTTTTGATAATATCTTTTCAATATATCTACAAACACACGACAGTTTGTCTACAAGATGTCTAACCGTTCTGCAGTGACTAATCAAAAACATGCGACTTAATTTTGTTTTATAAAGTACAGAGTATATTAATTTTTGTTCTTTGGGTTACAAAAAGACTCGAATAAGATACTGTGAGACCAGTAAAGTCTGAAATCTATGGGACAATTATGTAATAATTGGCTTTAATAAAATTTGAGTTTACAAAAAGTGTTTGAAAAATTGAAAAATGACAATTAAAAAGCTAGTCAAGTGAAATATCAAATATATCAAATTAGATTTTTTTAAATTGCAGAAAGTTGATTTTTCTCTCAAAATTTTGTAAAATACTATAAGAAAAAATTTGTTTTTTTTAATTCTATACTTCTGTTTTTTCTTTATTTATACTTTATTATTTTCATTTAGGTAATAGAGTGTGCGTAAACTTGAATCAAACTATCGCTGCACTTTAATTAATAAAATCGTTAGACGAATAATTTATTTAATTGCTTCTATATGTATTCTTATTAATAAAGGAATAAAATTATGAACAGGAACTCCAGCTTACCGTTTAGCAAAAAAGGCCGAACGCCAAGAAAAATGTAAATCTTCAGTGAACTTTCTGACGAATTTCCATTTATTTTTCGCTTTTAAAGTTGCTTTTCAAAAAGGAAGTAATATTTTTCTTCCGGTCTCACCTAACTTTAAAGCTTTTAATTATCAACTTTACACAAACTTTTTGCAAAACTATTTCAGACAGTTATTTCTAGTTCCATTGCACTTTTCGCCACGTTTCCTTTTAAAAGTTTCTCGTTACTTACGTTTATATTGCTAAATGGATAACATCATGCAAAATAATAAATTAATTAAGAAGATGCAGGTGGGCCATGGATTTATCAAAAATAGATAATTTAATTAAGGTTTGCTTACATTCGAGTAGGTGAAATAGGGTTACGTAAAAAAAGGTGAAAAAAAATGTACGCGAACCATTAGTATCAAAAATTGGTTTATACGTAAAAAAATCAAAAAAGAGGCAACTTTTTCCTTTAAGATTTTACAAAATTTTTAGCAAAAATGCTATTTTCTATCATATTTTGGATAACGTGAGTTATCTTTATTGTTGCCATTTTGCATAATATTTAGAACAAAAATCTCCTGTTTACTCAAATTTTACTAAAACCAATTAATAAAAAAATCCATGGAATTCGGATTTTACTGGTCAGAAAGCATCTTTATTATAATATATTTATATATATATATATATATATATATATATATATATATATATATATATATATATATATATATATATATATATATATATATATATATATATATATATATATATATATATATATATATATATATATATATATATATATATATATATATATATATATATATATATATATATATTTCTAAGGTGAAGTTTCGATCATAGTTTTGGTCTTTTTCAAACCTAAAAATTTGTTTAGCACTATTTTTTTTTAGTTTATAAAATATTAAAAATTTAGGACTTACCATAGAACGTAAAATAGTTGAATTAAAAATTACACATAATTACATATCTATCATATACTACACATATTTAATTTACATTTTAAAATTATTGTGGACGTTTATTACAGACAAATTACAAGCGACTGAGCGACACTGTTACAATAAAGATATATACAATTTATTTAGGTTGTTTATGTCTTTTTTGTCGTTTATGGCGTTTTCGTTTTTTTGAATTTCAGCCATCTCAAAAAATTCTCTTTTTTTCAACTGAGGTTCGGATTTATATATATATGTATATATATATATATATATATATATATATATATATATATATATATATATATATATATATACATATACATATATTATATATATATATATATATATATATATATATATATATATATATATATATATATATATATATATATATATATATATATATATATATATATATATATTTTTTTTTTTCTTTCTCAGTGTCTTATTTATTGAGATAAAGTATAGGAGCATCTTAAGTGGACCACCCTGTACAAGTATAGTTTTGACATAAGCTGGCAGTTTGGCTTTGTGCTCCACTTTTTGTAGCATAATTTTTATTTACGCGCAATATAGTAGTACGAATAGAAATTTTAAAAATGGCAAGAGTTTCCCGTAAGCTACTGCCTATATTAGTTAGGGGTAGTCTGCTGTATAAAGCATAATTTAGGTGTTTTTGGCCTATTTGGCAATTAATTAACTGCTGTTATAAAGTATTAGTCAAGTGTAACCTAAAACAGGTGGCTTCTTCATTTATGGCCTAGTGCAGGCAGGAAATAATTCTCTGTGATTTACTGAAAGTTAAGGGTTAATAGAAGGCAACAGCGATTGTCTTTTTTGCAATCAAATTACGGCATAATTCTATTACTTGTATACAGAATTGCTGAGTGACACTACAAACTTATTTTAAGAAGTGTGTTAGTGGTTGAGAGTAAAGTGAGAAGAAAACTAAAACCTGACAGTGTAGGATTTTTCAAATTAAAAATTTGTTAATAAATTTATTTTCTGCTTATTTTAATACCAGTTAACAAAAGGTAAGTAATTAAAAATATCAACTAGTATTGGATTTTTACCAAAATGTTACCAGGTCATCCCTATATCACCCTTAATTTTTGACCAGAATTTGAAGTCAATCGGCGGACTAGTTTTTTAGCTATAACGTGAACAGACAGACCGATGGAATTGAAAAAACATGTTTTTCTGCATCTAGTGACCCTGAAACGTAATGATCTGAAAATATCTCGGAAGATGATTGTTTTACTATTACATTACTTCCCTTGTACGCGGGAAGTTAAAAGTTGATGGTATTTAAGAAAGAAAAATAGGATAATTTACTTCTTAATAGCACCTTAGAGAACCTTTCCAATATTTACCGGAGTACAGTTAAATAGTATTATTAAAGACAAACATCTCCCATCACGATACGTACGATGAAATATCCATATATCTTATTTATAAATATGTTTGGGCTAGACTACCTTCTTAATGTCATCTTCATTATCTCAGGGGGCATTGTTATTCCTCCAGCTCTAGTTTACTCTTCCGTGGCTAACTGAATTAATACTATATCAACACAATAGAGGGTGAGATTTGGTTATAATGCATTTCTCGATGCTCTGGCCAAAATATCTCATGGGCACAACTGGATCCCATAACCTGATTACGAGATTATGCGCTTTGCTTTAGGAAATTCTATAGGCTTTTGTATAATATATATATATATATATATATATATATATATATATATATATATATATATAATAGATATATATATATATATACAAAAGTGGAAACTTCTTGGGTTTAGGTTCGGATTAAATACCAAATTTTAATTTTTCATTTATTTGACGTTTCGCCCTGTAATTTAGGGCATCGTCAGAAAAATTTTTTGATGCTAAAATTATAAAAATACAGACATTAACATTTAAGAGACACACCGTATATAAAACAATATTACCACGTTAAAACATATTTACATTCAACACTATAAAAGTACGTACCTTGAAGCAGATATTTATTGACAAATTTGTTTATGCTGCCAGAACTTGTATTAGAGCAGTAATGAAATATTTATCACTTGTATTTTTTTTTGTTCTCTTAAGTGTGGAGGTTAATATAAAATTGAAATTAAGGTGTCACACTAATAAATTTATATACATACGGCTTAAATCATTTATGTCGGTTCTGTCATTCATGGAGTTTTTTTCTCTAGTAAATTCTATCATTTCTTTGATGGCTAATTTATTATAATTAGAGTCTTTAGCTAGTATTTTGGTGTTTTCATAGTTGATGTTGTGTTTTTCGGTTTGTATGTGTTTGTTTAATGCTGTTGTGGCATTCTTTGTGTATTTATGTCCTTTTATTCTATTTTCCAGAAGCTGACTTGTCATTCCGATGTATTTTTTGGACAATTGGTGCATGGTATTGAATATACTATGTTTGATTGTTTTTTTAAGGGAACTTTGCTTTTCAGTTTTGTAAAAATTTTGTTGATTAACTTGTGTGTGATTTATCACAGGTAACAATGTTATGTTTTTTAGGAATGTGTTTGATTTTTTGTGAAAGTCCCTCTATATAGGGGAGGGCAACATATTTTGTATCTTCTTCTGGAGTGCGGTTATTCTTATAACGAGACGTGTTATATAACTTGTGTGTGCGTTGTTTAATTATTCTATTAATGTGTTGCTTGGAAATGATTTTTTGGTAATACGTTTTTTACTTTTTTAGAGACTCTTTTCTGTATTCTGGTGATGTTAACTGTAAGGCTCGATCAGCTAAACTCGGTTATTACACTTAATTTTTGATTTTTTGAATGATTTGAATTATAATTCAGATATCTCTCAGACCAAGTATCTTTTGTGTACCATTTCGTTTGAATTTTGTTCTTGTTCTTTATGAGGGTCATATCTAAAAAGTGTATTTGATTATGTTGCTCTAACTCATACGTGAATTGTAGTTTGTGGTGAAAGCTGTTGAATTAATGTACAGTTTCATTTAGTTTATTATTTGGAATTGCTATTAAACAATCGTCAACATATCTTTTAAAGAATATAGGTTAAAAATTTAATTTAGCTAAAACTTTTTCTTCCAAGTACTCCATTGCTAACTGTGCCATTGTTGAAGAAATTGGAGAACCCATTGCGCAGCTATCAATTTGTTGGTAGAATTTTTCTTTATATTGAAAATAATTTGTTGATAACGTGATTTTAATAATTTCTATAAACTCTTCCAATGATAATTGTGTATGATCTTTTAACAGGTTCTGTTTTTCATTAATAATAATAGGTATAAGTTCATTAGGTATGTTTGTATACAAGGAAGTCACATCCAGAGATATTAGGATGTGATTATCAGGTATGACTACTGAATCTATAAAATTTTTGAAAGTAAAAGAGTCTTTAATGTAGAAGTCGTTTAGACCGGTAATATTGGAAATGCAATTTGACAGATATTTTGACACATAATAAAACGGAGATTTAATACTTGAAACGATAGGTCTTATTGGAAGATTTGATTTATGCAATTTTGGCAAACCGTAAATTTTTGGAGCTACGGCATTATGAATAGTTAATTTTTTGCTTCAATTTCTGTAAACATTTTTTTATTTAGTAAACGTTTTATGGTTTGGTTGTTTTTATTTTGATAGATGTTAGTGAGATCATTTTTAAGTTCTTTGTATATATATTTGATCATTTAAAAGTCCTTCCATTTTGGTTTCATATTCTATTGTGTTCATTATAACAGTTTTGTTGCTTTTATCTGATTTTAAAATTGTAATTTGGGGATTGTGTTTTATAAAGTGTTGTGTTTTATTAATTTGCTTATTAATTTTAATTTGAAAATTGTTTCTTTTAATTCTTTTATGTTTAAGTTTCATTTTATGATTAGTTAATGTGTTTGTTATTTCTGCCCTAATTGTGTCTTTTATTACTTCTAGTTTTCCTTGTATTGCTGTTTCAAGGCCAGCTATATATACACTTATTGGTAGGTCTTTTTCATTGGTAATGTCTATAGAAAAATTAGGTCCTAGTGCTAAAATTTCTTCAACTTCATTTGGTATTTGAGTGTTAGAAATGTTATGTAGCCATTTTGAGGCTTCTATTTTGACATTATTTTTTGGTTTTATTAAATTATTGAGTTTTTTAATTTGTTTGTTTTTAGTTTTTAGAAAAACATTATTTTATTTTTTAATTTCAAATTCCATAAATTTAGACACAATTTGAACTGGCATTATATTATTTAAAGTTGTTAGACTGTTTTCTCTGATTTTAGTTAGACTGTTTATTTGTTTAGTGGTATCATTAATGGATAAATTAAGTATTTTCAATTGGGTATCTTTTAAAATTCTGTTCAACTTATGTTCAAGGTATGTACCTGTGAAACTTATGCCTGACACGTTAACTTTTAAAAAGGTAGGAAAGACTTCCATATGTTTGCATTTAAGTAGAAAAATACGACGATTTCTTTGTGATTTACCATAATTTCTTTCAACTTCCTTGTAGAAACTGACAGATTGTTGTAGCATTTTAACCCTTGCTAATAATAATATCTCGTGTTTTCTTGAACCGTTATTGTATACAAAAGGGGAAACCTCTTGGGTTTATGTTCGAATTAAATACCAAATTTTAATTTTTCATTTATTTGTCGTTTCGCCCTGTAATTTAGGGCATCTTCAGAAAAATTTTTTGATGCTAAAATTAAAAAAATACAGACATTAACATTTAAGAAACACACTGTATATAAAACAATATTACCACGTTAAAACATATTTACATTCAACACTATAAATATATATATATATATATATATATATATATATATATATATATATATATATATATGTTTCAAAAACAAGACAACAGAAATATCGGAATTTACAAGTATTAATGCTAATAAAGGTTTAACAATGGGAAATTATGCAAATCTCCCTGATCGTTTAGTAACAGCCCAGATGTTTCTCGAAAATTGCGTTTCTTTGATTTATACTATACCGGTACACAAAATAAAATCAAAGAAAGTAAATTTTCTAGAAAGTATGGAAATAAATAAATTTAAAACATCTGGGCTCTTACTAAACCGTAAGGTAGATTTGTATAATATCCCATTGTTAAACCTTTATTCGTTTTATTACTTGTAAATTCCGATATTTTTGTTTTCTTGTTTTGAAAGATGTATGTATATACAATGAGGGCATAAAGTCTGGAAACCTTGAGATATGTCAAAAACTGTACAAGTTGTGTAAAAATGTTTTATATAAAAGTTGTATAGTTCCTTACGATTTATGATTCAAAAATGTCTTGAAATATACAGGGTGTTTTAAAATCAGGTTACACGCCAAAACTTCAGAATCTCTAATGGAACACCCTGTATATTATTTCATTTTAAGAATCTACATGAAATTCTGATCATATTTTATTAAACATACCCTATCCCTAAAGTCAACTGTTTTTGTGATAAAAAAAATGAGAAAACTGTTTTACAAAATTTTTTTAATAACGATTAACAACGAGAGTCTAAAATTTTAAATGATGCGTTTTAACGGAATAAATGCTGGAACTGTTGTCCGTTCACTTCCTGACAATATCCTATACGATTGATGAACTCTTGTTGTAGAATTCGAATGAAAGAAGGTGGGATTTGTCGGATTTCATCTCTTATACGATTTTTCAGCGCATCGATATTAGGAGGTCTGTTCAAATTTAACTTTGCTCTTTAAATATCCCCACAGAAAATAATCTAGGGGAGTTAAGTCCGGGGACCTGGCCGGCCATTCGTAGGGACCACGACGTCCTATCCACCTGTTAGGAAATATTTCACTGAGATACTGCCCAACAGGTAGCGCGTATATCGGGCTCATTACCTGGATACAATTGAGTTAAGGCAGGAATCAACTCGAGTTGTAAAAAATCAAGATAAATTTCGCCGGTTAAATTTACGTCGAAAAAGTAGGGACCTATAATTCTATCTTGAAATATTCCAGCCCAAACATTGATTTTCTCGGGATATTGCATATGAGCCACTTGAGCCCAATGGGGATTCTCTGTGGACCAACATCTACAGTTTTGTCGGTTGACAGTACCATTAAGAAAAAAGGTGGCTTCATCGGAAAATAAAATATTTCTACAAAAGAATGGATCCTCTTGCATACTTTCGCAAAAGTCGGTGGTCAAAATCGTCTTCATTTAATTCATGGATTAATCTTATTTTGTAGGGATGATACTTTGCCGTGTGCAGAATATTTTTTACCGATGATTGACTAAGGTTTAAATCTAATGCTACTTGACTTGTAGGCAAATGTGGATTTTCGTTATAACTGAGTAAAACATTCAATTTTATATCATCATCTAGTTTTGGCCTACCTGTCCTGGGAAGATCTTTTACACAACCATGATAACGAAATTTTTTGATAATTTTGCTAACTGTGGATTTTGCAATTGCTTGTCCTCGCTCGGGATGCGTATTATTAAAAAGTTCACATACTTCGTCAAGATTTCTTTGGCGATCTCCCCATCCAAATATCATAAGAATCTCTATTCTTTCTTCTTCTGAAAGCATTTTTATCAGGAAAAAAGTAACTCTCCAACAATATGTTAAAAATTGACACAGTTTATTGTCAGCACATGACAGTTTCTATGGGAGTTCTAAAATAATCCACCAGGTTTCACTGTGCATAGGTAAATGAGTTAATTTTGTTTAAAGCCAAATTTCCATTTTCTCATTTTTTTATCTCAAAAACAGTTGACTTTAGAGATAGTGATGTATGCTTAATAAAATATGATCAAAATTTCATCTAGATTCTTAAAATGAAATAATATACAGGGTGTTCCATTTGAGATTCTGAAGTTTTGGCGTGTAACTTGATTTTAAAACACCCTGTATATTTCAAGACATCTTTGAATCATTAATCGTAAGGAAATATACAACTTTTATATGAAACTTTTTCACCCAACTTGTATCTCAAGGTTTCCAGACTTTATGCCCTCATTGTATAAATACCTCAAACTGTAAAATCCGAAGAAGAAACTGTATGTCAAAACAATTCATGGTCAGGGTTACATGGAATACAGTGGAAATAAAAGTTATAGATGTTTTGTTCAGTTAGGGTTCAGAGTGATCTCCTTAGCTCTAGATTTCGAGAGATAAAGTGAGATATATATTTTTAATGAATGAATAATTAATAAATTAGAAAATGTCGCTAAACCAAAAATGAATATCAATAACAACCATAAAACTGCGTCGCTCTGAAATACGAGCAAAAATAATAAATGAATATGAACATATACTGAAGTAGTGAACTCTATGCTGTATGCGGGTGGTGCTCTTTAGTCAACCCTAGTATAGCTTTTTTGTTATGATATAAAAAAGTGAAAAAAAAAAACCAATAATGAAATACGTCAAATTTATTATTTAAAACATTTTTTTATGGGTCACAATCACACACACGACACAAAAAAGTAGTAAATAAAATTAATTACCTGATAAGTTTAATAGGTAGTCCTAAGTTCTAGGTCCACTGTGAAGGTACCCGAGGACCCGACTAGAAAAATATATGTTTCTGGTTGTTTCGGGGAAAATCTACCCCGTCTTCAGCAAATCTAAAAATAAAAAACTAAAAGCAGAATATTTCTTATTTTTAATATCAGAAATATAACCAGAATGGTAACGTCTGACAGAATCTCAATAAAGGTCAATTTAAAGGTATTACTTTTAATTGTTAAAAAGGTGAGAAAATATGGGTACCTAAATTATGTTCAATTTAGTTTATTGTATTTTGAGGTATCCTTTTTTTACTTCAGTATTTAGCGAATTTAACCATGTATTATTAAAATTAACGCAACAAGATACTACACAATTATCTTTATTTAACAATATTAAGGCACTTTCTTTTATCTAACGTTTTTTGGGACTCGGTTGTTTTGCAAAGATACTAGAAGCATTCCAATTAATTCTATGATTGTTATCTAGTGCATGTGGTTAAATGTCTGATTTTTGAAATTCCCTATTTTTTGTGTATGTTTGGTATTCTTTAAATCTTTTGGCTAATGGCCCAGAGCAGCTATGTCAAATATGCGGCCCAGTGAGCATTTTTCTGCAGCCCCAATCAGATAATGGGGCCCACGAACAAGTTGAAAACCGTTTTTGAAAGCGCGCGCCGCTGCAACAACGATTGGTATAATAAAATGTACATAGTGCCATCTATGTTTAGGAGGATGAACTACATATACTTAACCTAAAACCTAACAGCAAACGTTATCTGGCTTGTTCCATGAAATTCTATCGCGCAAAAACACAGATGACGCTATCTGAACATTCTGGAAAGAACTCGAGAAATCAAAATCCGTATATAAGCCGTGTTCGATTGAGTTCAGCCGTTCATTGTTTAGTCAGTTATGAGTCAGTTGCGATAGAGTTTCGAGTTGAGTTGCGCATTTATTGTTACAACGCTTAACAGTACTTATTATAATTTATTTCGGATACAGTTTTTAATATGTCTCTTTCAAAACCAAGTGGAAGTAAGAGGAAACTTGTAGATGAGCATCGTATCTTTCAAGAAAAGTGGGAATTAGAGTTTTTTGCTCTGAAGTGAAAGAAAAAATTATTTGTTTGATTTGTAATAGTACAGTCGGTGTGCCAAAATTATATAATATAAAACGTCACTATGATATTCATAAAACTATGTTTGACAAGTATACAGGCATGGTCAGAAACGAAAAGTTAAATAAGTTAAAATCACGGTTGAAAGATCAGCAGCTTATGTTTACACGTCCAAAGCAAGAAAATGAGTCTGTCCTTCAAGCGAACTACGTACTATCGGAATTGATCTCGAAACACTCAAAACTATTTGTTGAAAGTGACTCAAAACCATTTGTTGAAGGTGAATTTATATAAAAGTGCCTTGTAAAGACTGCGGAAATTGTAGGTCCCGGGAGCGTGAAGGCATTTCAAAATATATCCTTGTCCCGGAATACTGTCGCTGAAAGAGTTACTGAGTTGGCTGCCAATATAACTGATCAGATAAAAACAAAATTAAACTCTTTTATTACATTTGCTATTGCCTGTGACGAAAGTACGGATGTGTGTGGTGTGACGCAACTCGCTGTTTTTCTTCGTGCGGTTGATACAGATATCAATGTGTATGAAGAATTACTGGAATTATTGCATGATACAACAACTGGGAAGGATATTTTCATTGCTGTTTATGGACTTCTGCAAAAGTACAATTTATATTTGTCAAAAATTGATTCCGTTGCAACAGACAGAGCTCCTTCAATGACTGGAGTAAAAAATGGCTTCGTTAAAATATTACAGACAAAGATCAGAGAAACGGGCAGTGACATTTCATTTATTCATCATATTCACTGTATAATCCACCAAGAAGTTTTATGCTCAAAAGTGATCAAGTTGGAAAGTGTTTTAAAGCCAGTGAAAAAAATTATAAACTTCATAAAGTCACGAGGCCTTAATAAGCGACAGTTTTCTGCATTTTTACGTGATTTAGAAAGTGAGTACACTAATTTATTATATTATGGCTTTCGTGTTCTATGGTACTCGACCGGTTTTGGAAACTCAAAGAAGCGTTTGAGTTTTCATGGAAACAAAAGGAAAAGATGTCAGCTTATTATGCGATGTACCTTTCTTTATAAGATCTTTCATTTATTGTAGATATCACAAAAAACTTGTCGGACTTAAATACGAAATTGCAAGGACCACGTCAAGTTATTACAGATATGCATGATCATGTGAAAGCTTTCAAGTGAAAGATGATGTGGGAAAAACAGTTAGCAGAGAATAATCTGTCACATTTTCTGACTTGTAATGCATATCAGGAAAGCACAAGTGTCCCAATATCATACAAAATATATTCAGAGAAAATTAGAAGCCTTTTGGCAGAATTTGAGAAGCCTTTTCAGGATTCTAAGACCCAAGAAAACAAGTACTTGCCTGTTCAATACCAAGAAATGAGAAAATTTGCTTGTAAAATCCTGTCAATGTTTGGAAGTACCTATAAGTGTGAACATCTATTTTCTTTGATGAAAGGAAACAAATCTCCTGCAAGATCGCGATTTACGGTCGCACACTTGGACGCAGTTTTAAAAGTTATTTCCGCCGATAAATTCCCGCCCCAAATAGACAACTTAATTAAAGACAAAAGATGTCAAATATCTGGCAAAAGAATTTAATGTTTGTAGTTTTTGGTAATGCCCTTTTTATTGGAAATTTAATAAACAGACTTGTCCTATAATAGTACTTTTTCTCAAGATTTTCAGTAGTTTGTCTTCTTTAAGATAAAGTTTTGCGGCCCACCTAGTCGATGGTCTTCATGCTTTTGGCCCACCAGTGACTTTGAGTTTGAAATGGCTGGCCTAGAGGTTTCACATATATAAAGTTTATTGCATTGACACGGAGTTTTATAAATAACATTTTTTGTATATTCTTGTTCACTGTTAGGTTTTGTTTTTGTAAGTTTCTTTCTAAACGTATTTTATGTCCTAAAGATCGTTCTTATGTTAAAACGTTTACCTATTCGTTTTATTTTATTTGATAAGTTGAAATTTATGGTATAAAGAGGTTTGTAATTGGTCTATTTTGGATTTGCTTGACTTTTAGATTTTCAAATTCATAAAAACTTTTTTCAATGAAATCATTAAGACCAATAATGAGTAGCGTAAACTCACCGACACATCCTTTAGCTAGGTTTCTTGTAAATATATTAAAATCGCTAATAGGTAATACTAATCCATATATGAAAAATTTCTTAGAGAAATTGTATTCAAATAGGTATAAATAATACACTGGTAAGTTTTGATATCGTTAGCCTTTTTACAAATGGACCTGTAGGTAAAACTTGAAACATAGTAAGAAATAACCTTGAGAATGATAAAAATCTTAGTGAACGTATATTATTAAAAATTAATACTATTCTAGAATTATTAACTTTTTGTGTAAAAACCATTTATTTTCAAGATAAAAACATATATTACCAACAAAATTTTGGCTATGGGGTCGCCTTTACTAAGTAATATTTCTGATCTGGCGCACTATGATACAGGGGTTTACGAGAAAGATGGCTGTTGTAGAAATTTTGTGCCATACATCTAAATTATTTACAGAACCACTATTAAGCAGTAATTTACCATAGACCAATACCCTCTAGTACGATATTTAAGTTAAAATACCGATCTATCATCTCCTATTTGTAAATATGCTTGGGCCGGACTAGCTTCCTAATGCGATCTTCATTACCCCAAGGGGCTTTGTTGCTCCTTCAGCTCTAATTTACCGTTCCGTGGATTGTGTTAGCTGAATTAAATAGTATAACAAAACAATACAGCAGATATTGTGCAAATTCTAATATGCTTGAAACAGTCGGCACTGCTAATCTGGATTTTAGTTTATGCGCGTCACAAACAAACAATTACTACGAACAATGAGGCACGGAAAATGAATAGAATTTTGACTTTTGTGTACGGACCGGATAATATCTCAGCGCCTATTTTAGCGGAAATTATTAATTTAACCGTCCTTACAAATACCTGTGGTGTTTTAATTTATTGCGTTAGGACCGAGAGCGTGAAGTGCTTAAAAACTTTGTTCTTTGTAATCCCCCCAATATTCGCAATAATTTTATTCTGAAATTCGAATGGCATTACACTGGTAAACACGCGATTTTTGCCAAGGACTTTTTTGAGCGCTTGAGTAAGCATCATTTATATTTATAGATTATGTAAATAAAGTTATAAAAAATTAATGTTAGTAAAAATAATAATATATTAATTCAAATATTTGTTTATTTATAAACAACAGAAACACAAACAGGTTGAAACACCCAATAAAGTGTCTATAAGACTACATTACTACTAGCAGACCTAGATTAAACAGTATAATCTAGATTAAGGTTAGATCTTAACATATTTTAACAAATACAATTTCATAGATTTTTTTTAAGTATATAGAGATATAGCATATCGCATAGCGCAAACCAAACCATTGACTAAATAAAGTTAGAAATAGGAAATCAAAAGGCAAACAAAAAGTGAATGATAAAAAGTTGGAAAATTCTATAGCAAATTGTTTTACTTCCCTCGTAAAAGGGAAGTACAGTGAAACCTCCCTTAACGGACAACTCCGAACAATGGACACCACTGCTGAACGGACAATTTTGGAGTCACCGATCGTCAGTATATATATTCCTAAACCCTCTTGACAACGGACACTCTCAACAATGGACACGGACAGTAAAATTTGGAACAGTTTAAGTAAAATTTACCTCCTCAGAACGGGCAGATGTTCAGATAATTTTTGAAAAACCCACATTAATGCCGGTATTTTTATTGCACATTATGGGCAATATTTAGATCTATGCTAAAACTGAAGGTGCTGCCATAGACCAAATTGTCTACGACTGGTTTTGTAAAGTGCGCTCCAAAAACATTCCAATATCCGGTACGATAATAAAGGAATAAGCACAAGAAATTGCGAAGAATCTAGAAATTGATGGCTTTAAAGGTTCAAATGGATGGTTACAGAAGTTCTGTCAAAGTCATAATATCTTTTTCCAATCCATCTGTAGCGAAGCAGCGTCTGTAGACTTGATTCAGGTAACTGATTGGCAGACGAAATTATGTGATATTATCAAAAACTACGCATCGAGAGACATTTCTAACGACGATGAAACGGGACTCTTTTTCCGCGCCTTGCCAAATAAAACGTTTTCTTTAAGAGGCGAAACATGTGTTGGCAGGAAGGCGTCCAAGGAGAGACTCATAATTTTACTTTGCTCCGTTATGAATGGAGAAAAAGAAAATGCACTTGTGATTGGAAAAAGTAAAAAACCTCGTTGTTTTAAAGAATCAAGTGTGGAAAAATTGCCACTTGAATAGTACTTTAACAAGAAAGCATGGATGACAAGGGATATAATGTCGGATTGGTTGATGAAATTTGCCCGAAAAATGCAAAGGCAAATATACTTTTATTTTTGGATAATGCGGCATCTCACCTAAAATTGGAGTTAAAAAATGTTAAAATAATTTTTTTACCGCCAAATACGTCAACACATTGCCAGCCATTGGACCAGTGCGTGATTCAAAGTTTTAAAAACCACTACATAAAGTTTTTAATCAAACGACTTTTGTCATCCATGGAGTATTCTGAATCTACCAAACAATTGTAGAAATCCATAAATGTTATAAGTGCCTTGATTTGGATTGTTGCTGCATGGAAAAAAGTCGAATCCAAGACCATCAATAACTGCTTCCGCAAAGCTGGATTCGACGAAATTCTCTAGGAAAACAAACAAACAAAAAACAAAAGTATGCTTTATTGCCGCAGAAAAATTTTACAATTTTATGGACAAAGCAAAATATACCTAAAAATAAGACATATCAAAACATTAATCGAAAATAATTTCGACAGGTCAGTGCTTTTTTTAAAAATGTAATTATCAATTTACCAAATCGTAAAACACACGTTAGAATATAACATAACATTGCAAACAGTAAATGAATCATGATAACCTTATAAAAGTAAACAAACACACGTGTACGAGGTGAATAATTTCGATGACATTGAAATCAAAATTGCAACTATGCGACCTTAAACTCTATGTTATTATAGTTATACAAATAATTGTGATGTTAAACAGAAGGTATATTGAACTAGTGTAGAATGTAGTATACAAAAAAAGAATTAAATTGTTTTTAATCCAATACCTAACAAAAATAATTAAGTGTGAATGTTCGACAGTTCTTTTTCCTATATAATGATTTGCAAAATTCTATGCTACGAGTTAGGACATGACTCACAAAAGATTTAAGTAAACAAACGAGTTTAGTGACAATTTAAAGAGACTTACTCACTGAAAAAAAAATCATTAACGCTGTAAAATGGTCTCTCAATGAGGTATGCTTTGGTGTTTTTTCGAAATTGTGCAAGCATAGGGATAGATTTTAAATGTACTGGCAGATTGTTGTAAAGTTTTATGGCGTTGTAAATAATTGATTTTTTTATTAATTCTGTGGAAGGAATGGGAAGATAAATATCATGCCTAGAGTTTCTGGTAGGGTATACATGTTGTGGCCTTTCTGGGAGGGTGTTTATATGTTTTCTCAGCAAACATACCGTTTCCAAAATAAATAATGCAGGAAGTGTTAATATTTCATGTTTTTTGAAATAGTATTGGCAGTGAGCTCTATTATTTAGACCAAACAAATAACGAATGGCTCTCTTTTGAAGCATAAAAATACTACGAAATTGCTCGGTGGTACAGCAGCCCCAAAAGGGAAGGCCATAGCGGAGGTGGGATTCAAATAAAGAGAAATAAGTAAGTCTGGCAGAAGGAACGTCTAGTTCTTTTGAAACTGATCGAATGGCGAAGCAGGCGGTGGAAAGTTTTTTAGTTAAGGTGTCAATATGATTAGACCATTTTAGGTTGTTATTTATATTTAAACCCAGGAATTTAACCGACTCTACGTATTCAATATTGCTGTTATGTACCTGAAGTGGTTGTAAAGTTCCCTTATAAGATAACGCCACCGTTTTATCGACGTTAAAACAAAGCATATTGGAATCGGACCAAGCCTTAATTATAACCAAGTCTTTGGAGATACTAGAGTGTAAAGACGTTGTATCAAAATCACTCCATGTTATGCTTGTGTCATCAGCAAAAAGGGAAATTCTTCCATTAATTTTAAGGTTCGTGATATCATTAATGTATAACAAAAAAAGAATAGGTCCCAAGACTGAACCTTGAGGGACTCCACTTGTAATCAACTTACAATCAGAATCGGAACCATTAGCCCTTACAAGTTGTTGCCTTTTCCCAAGATAAGATTTGAACCAATTTAAAGAAGTACAACGAATTCCATAAAAATTTAGTTTGTTTATCAGAATTTCATGACTAACACAATCAAAGGCTTTCGCATAGTCACAAAAAACTGAGGCAGTTGGGTGGTTGTTATTGAGAGATAAGTAGACGCCTCTAAGCAACGTGAACATGGCGTCACTGGTGCACTTGTTGGGTAGAAATCCGAACTGCTCCGGGGATATTATCTGATGTTTCAGGAGAAATGGCATAAGACGATTCTTCAGTAGCCTTTCGATGATTTTTGATAGCACTGGTAGTAGTGCAATTGGGCGATAATTGCAAGAGTCAGTTTTTTCGCCGCCTTTATGAAGTGGAATAATTATAGCTGTTTTAAGGCAATCAGGGAATACACCTTTTATAAAGGACTCATTTATTAATGTTGTAAGGGCCTCTATGACTGGGAGTGGCAAGTTCAGGAATATTCTAATTGATAGGCCATCAGTGCTACACGAAGATTTACTTTTGATATTATTTATTACCTTCAATAGTTCAGTGTTGCTAACGGGACTTAAGAAAAAGCTATCAGCTAAATTTTTTGAAGGAGGGAGAAACGAAAGAGGGTCCAAACTTGGCGAGATACTAGAGGTAACATTTTTGCTTACATTAATAAAATAATCATTTAGATCATTAGCCCCTGGCAAGATCTGAGTCACAGGGTTTGATTTGTTTCTGAGGTTATTGATGATGGACCAGGTTTCTTTTGAAACGTTATTAGAGTTTCTTAGACGTTTTCGGTAGTGTAATTTTTTTGCTGACTTAATAAGAGTAGTGTAGATCCTCCTATAATTAGAGATATAGTCGAGAATAAGAAAGGAGTCGGTGAATTTTTTTATATATGAGAGCGAGCGCATATTTTTAGCAGAAATTCGTATTCCTTTCGTGGTCCACGGTTTATGCCGCTTAGGTTTGATATTCTTAAGCGGGAAGGCCTTGTTAAAAGCACTTAAAGTTTTATTTAAAAAAGTTCTGAAGTTTGTGTTGACATTATCAGATTCAAAATTCCAATTGGTGTTAAAGCAAATATTATGACTGAGAAATTTGCGGCCGAGAAAATTCTGCCCCGATGGCGAGATCTTGGTAAGGGCCTAATAGGTAAACTAAACCTGGAAATTACCGCCTCGTGATCGAAAAGACCTGAATTATAGACCTGTGATTGCACCTCTGATGGAGAAAAATCAGACGCCATGTAATCGATGATAGAAGAAGAGTTTTTTGAAATTCTAGTTGGCGAGGATACATGCATTGAAAGACCGAAAGAGTCAAATATAGAAATTAGATATTTCTGGATGGCACAAACAGTAGCATAGTCAATATTAAAGTCCCCGCATAGTTGTTGACTACGATAGTGAAGATGATGTGCCATTATCGAAATTATGTATAAACATCAATGTATTCTCTTCCGACTTCATATTCAGAAATTGATGAAAGTTTATTCACGGAAAATCCTAACATAAGTGTACGTGAGTGCATCAGTGAATTTCAAAATAGTGAGAACGGTCAGATTTCATCTGACTGGGATGAAGAAATTATTTCTTCCAATATTAAGGAAGCATATAAAATGTTAAGGGATATTGAAAACTTTTGTATGTTATCTGGAGATTCTATTTTAGGGAAAAAATTTCAGAAGTTGCGTCTAAAATGGAATCTCAAATTATTAAAAATAAATTAACTAGTTTAAGACAAACAACACTTAATAATTTTTTTAAATAGAAACTTTTTATAAAGTAGAACTGTATCAAACTGTAAATGTAGGTAGTGTAATATTTTATATTAGGTAGTACAGTTTTATTGCATGCATATATGTATGTAAAAGATGTTGGTGTATACATAATAACAATTGCATTAATAATTTGTATTGTATTATTGTTTTACTTAAAAATATTTTTTTTAAATAAAATTACATTGGTATTTAATTTGTTCACTCTCCATAACGGACACCTATATACAATGGACAGTTTCTGTGGCTACTGTCCGTTGTTGAGAGGTTTCACTGTATTGTAATAGTGAAAAAATTGAGATTTTTTCAGATCTTCACGTTTCAGGGTTTCTAGATGCCAAAAAAACATGTTTTCCCAAATCTGTCGGACTGTCTATCTGTCGGTCTGTCTATTTGACTGTTCGCGGCATAGCTAAAGAAGTACTTAACCGATAGATTCTGGTCAAAAATTAGGGATCATTTGGGGATGAAGTGGTAACATTTTGGTAAAAAATCCAATATTGTTAATTATTGCTAAAAAATCTACTTATCCAATGCATCTCAAATTTTGTACAAACATCAAGTATCATGTGGGAATCAACTGGTAAAATGTTGGTACGAATCCAAGATGGCGGAACAAAATGACGGTTTAATAAACTATTTAAAAATTCGGCCTGAAAAACTATTTAATGAACTGATTTCAAATTGTGTATAGAGTATAGAGATCAACTAGTAACACTGTGGTACTAATTCAAGATGGTAGCCAAATGGAATGTTTGTATTCGTGAAACAAATCACCCTTTCAGGTTTTACATATTTTCACTGTGCTCCTAGATGCCAAGAAATATGTTTTACCAATTCCGCTGGTCCGTCTGTCGGTTTGTCTGTCTGTCTGTCGTTTCGGAGCATAGCTTAAAACTACTTACCAGATTGATTTCACATTTTGTTCAAAAATTAAGGGTTATATGGGGATGAACCTGATAATATTTTGGTAAAAATCTAATATGCCGTAACAAGATAACGGCCTTAAATAAGTTATTACTGAAAAATCTATTTATGCAGATTACCTCAAATTTTGCACAAAAATCAAATATTGCATAGGAATGAACTGGTAACATTTTGGTATGATTATAAGATAGCAAAACAAAATGGCAACCTAATAAAATATTTAAAAATATCAACCCGAAAAAAAAATATTTATCAGATTAATTTTAAATTATCTGCAAGCGTTAGGTGTGATATATAAATAACCAGGTAAAGTTGTGATACCAATTCAAGATGGAGGAGCAAAATAGCGGCAAATAAAATTGTTAAACAATTAACGTAAAAAAAGTTTTATATCAGTTGACTTTAAATTTTGCAGAAAAATTAAATGCGGCATAGGGATAAACTGTTACGACTTCAACATGACGTAACAAAATGGTAATTGTCTTTATCCTTGTTGGTGGCATTGTAAATAAACCTAATAAATCAGAATATTTATTACCATTGCCATTCTACACAAGGTGAATTTTGAGAGCAATTGGCTCTTCTAAATGGCACGTGAAATAGTTCATTAGATTGTAGACAAACTTGAGAAACATTTAGATGTACCAATGACAGAGCGTCTGGGTTGTCTATTTTACCACTAACTAATTTATTCAAGAGCAAACGGACAGAATATTTGATGTATTTTTTAAGACTTTTTATGACATGTTTAACGAAGCTTTTCCACTAATAGATGCAAAACAAAACAAAAACCACACATAATTGGATAACTCCTCAATTAACTGAGGAAGGTGTCTTTTTAAGACGCTTTCATAAAACTTTAAAAACATCACATGACACTAACCTTAAAGAAAAGTATAAAGTACTGAAAAAGAAACATGAACTAAATATTTTGAATGCAGAGAAATCATATAATGAACGTTACATAGCTATGAGCAGTAATGTTTCTAAAGCTTCTTGGGACGTAATAAACAAAATAATATGACTACTAAATCTAAAAAAGTACACCAAAGCAAATGTTGGACGAAAATAAATCGCTTTTAACAAACAATCTAGATATAGCTAACTCGTTTAATTTATTTTTTACTTACAACTTAAATATATGTAATAATAATAGTGAAACCTTTTATTTATTCCCTGTATGTAGTGAGGAGATTAAGAACATTATTATGTCCGTCTGCTCTGCTGTTGTTGTCCCTGTTGATAAAAAAGGTGAGGTTTCTCAAAAATTTTCGAAAAGGCATTTCGGCGACGTCTAGTCTCCTTCTTTAATAAACATTCTTTGTTCAACCCAAAACAGTTTGGCTTTACTGTGGGTTCTTGCACCCAAGACGCATATTGTCATTTCTTGAAAATGTATTAAATAACTTAAATGAAGTAAAAAACACTTGACTTTTCTTCGATTTGAGTAAAGCTTTTGACACTATCAACCACGCGTTGTTACTGCAAAAACTTCATATGTATGTGCTATTTTTAATTTTAATAAATGATATTCCTTTAAACGTACAGCAGGGCCTCTTGACACTTTTTGCTGACGATACGTCGTCGATTGACGCTGATCGGGATATCTCTCGCCTTTCTGGCAGGGCGGTTGCTTGTGTCAGGGAGATGCACACCTGGTGTGATTTGAATGCTGTAGTTTTAAATGTTTTAAAGACAGACTTACTGCTTTTCTTTTCAGCAAAAATAAGACAAATGGAAAGTTTGTTAGTAAGGACGGGTGACACTTGTCATAAGACACTTAAACAAAGCGAGACCACTAAATTTTTAGGTGTACATATTGACAGCTTTGTTTTATATCAGCTCAGGAAAACATGCGGTCAGCAAACCTTCAAAATGTATTACTATGGCTGTATACACTCCCTGTTGCAATATGACCTGCTATGTTGGGGAAATAGTATAGGCGTTAATTGTATATTTATATTGAAAAAGCGAATATTAAGAAGAATATTTGGACTGAGAAAAACTGACTCATGTCGTCAATTGTTTTTGTGCAACAAGATATTAACAATATATAACATGTATATTTTAGAAGCAGGTATTTACATACACAAAAATATTGACAAAATTCAAAAAGTATGCGACGTAAATAAGTATGAAACTCGTAATGCTAATAAGCTGTACATACCTCAATTTAACACGTTTTTAAATAAATCGAGGGCTAGTATTTACGTCTCTTAGAGTTTATAACTATCCACCGGATGACATAAAGCATCATACAAGCATGATAAAATTTAAACGTAATCTAAAAAATTACTTCAAATTATTGTATTCTATTCGTTGTCAGAATTTTTTATGCACAATTTTTAAAACATTCTTCTATTGTTATGCTGTTTTTTTTTGCATTTTCTGTTACTATTTTTTGTTGATGTCTCTACAGTTGTTCTTGGTTTTGGTATTTGTTCTTATTTATACTTTGAATTTTACTTTAAACTTAAATGTAGGTTATAGTTTACTTATGATTATTTTTAGTGACTTAATTAATTATTAACTATTTTTTACTTTAATTTGACTATTTCAATACTTGTAATCCCAGTGTTATGAAATAAAAATTGATTTGATTGATTGATTGAGAACATCTGAAATCCTGCTTCTAGAAACCAATTTTAGGATATTAAAATATTTTCGAGCCGGAGGAAGGTCACAGTCCATATATAGCCGCTGTTATAAGAGAGAAATTTCAAAAAATTGTCTTCAATGCGCTCTAAACGATCAACGTATAGACCATACTTAGGATTCCCCAAGGTTAATTTTGGAAGCACAAAAGGATTATAGAAACACAGAACAGATTTTGTATTTACCTCACTATCATTAGTTTCCAAAAATGTTCGTCTCATTCTTGCGATATACGTTCTCGCATCATCGTGCATAAGCATAAGCACAAGCAGCTTTATTTTACGGCGACTGGCTGAAGTATTTCATCTACATAGCGATTTGAGTTAAGAAAACTGCCGAGTCGATTTAGGTTCCACCCCTCTGTCAAAGAATCTCCAGTACATTATTTAACCTTGCTTTATTATTCTCCATATTCGTACACGTCTAGAATCAGTATGCAGTATAAATCGTCATTCGTCCTTAAAGAAAATTGGGGTCAATTGAAAATTATCACTTAAAACGTGTTCTTAAACCCATGTTAAACGGACGACACGATTTCCCCTTGTGAGTGATTGACATCTCAAAAGTTTCCTAGATCTTAAGCCAGTTTTGCGCAATCTATTAACGACAGTTTTGTATTTTACCTGTATACCGTGGGTCTGCTGACGTCTCATTTTCAGTTCAGATGCTGTTTTCGTCGGAATTTTTCTTGCAAATAATTGCAAGAAACGGTCTTGATTTTAATTGGTAATGCGGCGTGATCCTAGATGTCTTTCTGATACAAACCCTGTTTCAATTGCTTGCAACACATCAATCTGTGGTGTACCGGCTTCAAGCGTACCAATGGTTCTTAACATCTGCTCCCAAATGTTGCCTCTCCATTCTCACTCACTCACTTAAGCATACCAGTTTCTGGATTGGTCTAACGAATATTACTCATTCACTTTATTGTCAAAAGGTGACTGAAGTATTAATTTATTCAATGTTACAATAGCTCATTAGATGGTGGACGAAATATTTATATGTACCCATGGCAGAGTGTCTGGTTTGTCTATTTTACAACTAAATAATTTATTCAAGAATAAACTGTCCGAATTTCTGCGTCTAGAAACTAATGTTAGAATATTGAAACAAGGTCACTGTCCACGCCTCTAAAGCAGCTCTTATAAGAGAGCTATTTCAAGAATTGTCTTGAATGTGCTCTAAACGATCAATGTATAGAGCATACTTAGCATTCCAAATAACATTCCCAAAGGTTAATTTTGAAAGCACGGAAGAATTGTAGAAACACAGAATAGATTTTGTGTTAATAAAAATAGCACACTTCCTTAATACAAATCACAACATTTTGGAACAATGGGTTACCACCTTTTCCCCGTGAGAGTCAAACATCCATTTTGAGTCACTAAGAATTCCGAGATCACGTATAAGTTTCAAACTCGAATTATTATCCGACGTTTCACCTTTGACTGCATGAGGCATCTTCAGGGATCATTACCCTAGGAGATCTGATCACTTAATGAGCTCGGAGATTTAAGAGATTCCATCATTAATAATATGGCCAGTGGTCTGCTGGTTTTCAGCTACAGCAGATTAAATAATTTGTTTCATTTTAATACATCCTTCATGTTTCTAAAGTTTAATTGATATTCAGCGTCCTGTGTCTCCCACATACACTTCTTTACAAGAATAACGAATTTTATATACTCTTTTGTTTGAAAAGATAGTCCAAGATTCTTATGTGTATTGAAGATTGTACGTATGTTGGACCGCCAAAGTTATCGACCTATTTTGTCTGTAGTGCCATGTATGTAGGGAAGAATAACACTACCTAACGGTGGCTCTTTATCAACTAGATTTAAGGAACATGAACGATGTATCAAAAAGAAACAAATTGTTCAATCTATTGTAGCTGAACACCAACATAACACTGGCCATATTATAAATGTAAAGGAAACCAAGGTTCTAGCATTGGCTTCAGGATTTTATAAACGAAAAATTACAGAATCTATTGATATATTTAAATATACAAAAAAATTTAATAGAGATACGGATTACGGTCTACATCACACGTGGAAACTGATCTTAACACAGGGTCACGGTTCGGCGAGCCCAAGTCGGGTATAAAAGCCCGCCTGAATCTATTCGAACTCATTCAGTGTTCAGATCTCGTAAAGTAAAGATCCCTGAAGATGCCTCGTACAATCAAAGGCAAAACGTCGGATACTAATTCCAAATTGACACGGTCTAATCCCAAGAATCATGATTTCTTAATTGATCAAAGCTGTGACAGCTTCCGTTTTATGTTAAAATATTATTTTTTACTTTTTAGTCGGTTCTATTTTTTTAATAATTTATTAAAAAAACGTTTTTAAATCATCCAAAAATATCACTAAACTATTTATATGCGTATATTAACCTTATTGTCATCAAACTACTTGAGATATTAAATTTCATCCCTCCTAAAATTTAGAATTCTCTCACAGGCACGTATGGTTTAATAATACTCAATATCATAAATGTAAATAGTTTAAATTCAAATACTTTTAAGACAGCTCGTTAGTCTAATCCTCTGGTCCGATTGGTGGTCTAAAATTAGCGGTGTTGCAAGCCTGCGGGACTATGCTATGGCCCTCAACTGCAGAATACAGAAGTTTGATCCGCATGATAGAATTCTCTGCATCATAGATATTTCTAAAGTATTAAATACTGCTTAATGGATAGGATTTCAAGTTGGTTTTAAATCCGGAATATTTATTATTTAATATTCGCCAGAAACTAATTTCGGAATTTAGCGAGGGGATGTAGTAACACGGAAAATGTTCATGAAGTTATTTTGGCAACTATTTGTTTGATAAACAAATTGAATTAGAAACTGGTATCTAAATAATGAAGTTGATATTTTCATAATTGCCATTAGAGAAATTCCTATTAGTTAAAATGCTGGTAGTAGTAATGATGCGACCACGGTCATGGAAAACTAAAAATAATAATAAAAAAGCCTGAATAATATAGCTAAAAATTCTAGATTAACTAGTTTAAAAAACTGCAATTTTTGATCGAAATTGTAACGGATAGATAAATGGGAATGTATAAAATATAGATTTAATTTAATAAAAAAAAACTGAAATCAGTAGAGTAATAAACATTTCACGGCTAGAGTTTTAAATATGCTAAATTGGAATTACTCTCCCACATAAAAGTACTGAGTTTAGTGCAAGAACGAGAGACTGTATCCTTCTTCTTATTCCAGAGGTATTACCTATGTTGGGGTTCACAATTAAGCCCTACTAAATCTATTTATGGGGACCAAATATTTTTCGACTCTTTGACTTTCTCAGAATTTTCAATTTTTGTTTCTGCAGAGCTCTGTACACAAGGTAGAACTGCACAAATTAATAATTGACTATTCGATAGTAGAAATGGATTTGGATTTTTATAGTGTTTACTCGAAGATCTATATCGTCAATGCAACATCATTAGATTTTTAAGCTTCAATGAGTTTCCCTGTTTCTAATGGAAGGAAATTTGCATCACTTATTGAAAGATAATTAAAAACCAACCCACTTACAGTTAGGTACTGAATAGCATATGTACATTCAGTGGAATCCTAAACACTCAGATTAGTGCTCTTTTTGATTTGTACTAGTACATTAAAGGATCTGACATCAGTAATGATAATGGGGTACATATGAGGACAGTGTTCTCAAAAATATTCGCTAACAACTCGGCATCTAATTTAAAACTTTAAATTGTTCCACGAATATAATTTAAAACTTTAAATTGTTCTACGAGTGATGCCATATTCACATTTTTGGAAAAACTCTACGAGTTCCTTAACGTCCGTCATGCCACGGTATTCTCTGACTTATCTAAAGCCTTTGACTGTGTCAACCACAGAATACTGCTGCTTAAGCTTGAAAAATATGGCTTTAGGGGCCCATCGCTGGAATGGTTTAGGTCATACCTGGGAGAGAGTAAGCTGGCAGTCTGTATTGGATCTCTTAGGTCTGAGGAAGGGAGTATAGCATCTGGTGTACCACATGATTCTGTACTTAGACCCCTTCTCTTTCCCCCGTACATCAATGATCTGGCCTTTCATGATATCCAGGGCGCATTTACGCTTTTTTCCAGATGACACCACCACCATCCTGTGGCACAATAGTAATAAAAAGTCTCTGCTTGACACTACTTCAGTGGATCTCTGCAAGGTTAAGGAATGGTGTGACAGTAACTGTCTTTCTCTGAATGTCGGTAAGACCAGCATCGTTAGTTTTGGTTGTGAAATCGACCACTTAAGTCTCGGCGATACTGACCTTTTAAGTGTCTTTAACACAAAATTTCTTGACATTAATATCGACGCCCACCTCAAGTTTATTCCCTATGTTTAAGCACTTTGTAAAAAAATATCAGCTGATTGCTATGCAGTGCGTACTGTTTCTTCTGAGCTTGGACCTTCTGTGGCTAGGGATGTTTATTTTGCACTGGTGGACTCACGCCTCAGATATGGTATTGCCTTCCGGGGTTTCTGCGGACTAGGGATATTTAATTCTCTCTTCGTGCTGCAGAAGAGGGCAGTGAAACTGTTGTCTGGCTAACTCTCGCGACAGCTCTAAACCACTTTTCATATCCAAAAAGATCCTAACTTTGCCATCACTGCTGCTGAATCCTCCAATACATATGAAACTAGAGGTTATGTTAATTTTAATATTCGTCTGCCGTTGCCCACTTCTACTCTGACCAAAAAATCAATATTTTACGAAAGCAAAAAGATTAACCATTTGCCTACTGGAATAAAATGTTTGCAAAGCTTAAAGTTGTTTAGGAGAACTGTAAAAAGAGCATTGCTTGGTAAAGTTTATTATAGTTTGAATGATTTTTTTTTAGATACCCTTTAAAAGCATTTATTAATATTCTAATCATCAATTTTCTAATTTTTTTACATTTTTTAAATTTTGTGTTGTACTTTGTATGTTTGTATTTTTTTTACACTTGGACAAATTGTAGATATGTGTGTCTTAGAAAATATAGAGTTTATCCTTGACATACAAGTAAAATTAAACATTATTTGGTAAAGTGTACTGAAAATTAATTTTTTTTTACTTACCATTTAGATGTTTTGAACTGAATCCTTTTTCTTTTAGACATACCTAATCGTAATTTTTGTGTTGTATTTTATATTTTATTTGTATATTCAGTGCTACATAAATTATTGTATCATGCTTTGTCAACAAGATTTTTGTATCTTAGACAATAAAGCTTATTTTGACTTTGACTTGACTATTGATATACTAATTAAAGCTTTCTATATTGAACGAGCAGGCATTACGCCCGCGGCGCGGGCGTATATAGAACTTCTTTTTAGGACGATATGGGCCACGCGCTTAATATTCCCATATTTATATTTCGTATTAAATTTTTAAGCCTTCATCATTATTGTTGTCGTTCACTTTGGGCACGTAATTAATCATTTGCTAACCTTGCCTCACCCGACCACGCCCAAGCCATATTTATAAAGATACACAAAAAAGTTTTGCTTCCTCGAGTTATTTACCTTTAGTTATTATAAAAAAGTTCGAGAATCTACCATAACCTATCCTAAAGCTGATCTTAACTCAGCGGATCACGCTCAAATCATAAATTTTAAAGATACAGAAAAAAGTTTGAAGTAAAAAAGTTTCGTTTCTTCGAGTTGTTTAACTTTGGTTCTTATAAAAAAGTTCGAAAACCTAGCCTAACCTAAAGCTGACCGCAACTCAGTCTTCCACGCCCAAACCATAATTTTTAAAGATACAGAAAAAAGTTTCAAATAAAAAAGTTTTGCTTTGTCGAGATATTTAACTTTTGTTGAAAACCAACAGTTTTCCACATAATTGCAATAAAATAAAAAGTTTGGTTTACGGTTCCGCAAAAACGAAAAAAGATACGAGCACGCGGGATGTAAAGGGTTTAAGGTTAAATATTAAAGATGGGATTTTTTGCTTATGTTTCCCGTAATCAGCGTCTGAAACTATGTCCGACACTTTTTTTTTGAAAATCGGTACTTACAATGAGTGCTCCACTCCATTCATGCGTGAACAAAATTTTCAAAAAAAAATTTATCATCTGGGGGTATTGACCACTTGCTGAACACGATTCCGCGTTTTTTTCTATCCCGCTCCGTTGAGGACCTGTCAAAATGACAGCTATCAAATTTTGACAGAAAAAATATTAAATGCCATTTTTAGGTTTTTTCCGAAAGATAAGTTTGGTTTTCGATATATCTCTGGTTTCGACGTAATTCGGAATTTGATCCCAACATTCCTGACCCTCTCCGCTCTGTTCATGGATAGAGACAAGTGTTAAGATACCCTTTAGGATCAAACTTACACCCGGTTATGAGATCCCTGCTATCTTCTTTTTTGAAACGAATGTTTCTTTTCAAGAAACGAGGCTCTGATTTATTGCAACCTAAATTTTGGTTTTAAAAATAATTTATTTATTACTTAAATACGAAACATCTGGTAAAAATATTTTAAACTCTATAATTTTTCATTTTAGCCTTTAGTCATTCAAATAATGACCTCTCCTAGCTCAAACATTAAATTAAAATTTTATTTTAAAGTACAGAAGCGATGGTAAAATGCTATATTTAATGATGAAAAAACTCTTTAAAATACAAAATTCGTCATGTAGTTAAACGGCATATACTTACTATACTATCCAAAATTCTATTAGTTTTATTTAAACACCTTTTCTATAAGCCTCTGACTATAGCCGAATGCGGCCTTATGGTGCGGGTCCAAAGGTCACCAACATTATGAATCAAATCAGAAAACACAGTGAATACCAAACTGTTGTGTAATTCTTTTATCGAGTTATTAAATCTCGATGGGCCATTTACAAATATACAGGGAGAAAGAAAATAGTTTTTCTTTCATATTACACAATATTATTAAGATAGCCACTTAATATTATTTTATATATTAAATGCCGAGGGACTAAATAAGAAAATTCGCTAAATATGTATTTGGTTAAAATTTTTTGGTTGTCAAAAAAAATACACCAAATGGCAAGCGCCTTAATAAAATCGAAAGGCGATTCGAATCTGTGGAACAATCAGGATATGTTCTGTTTATACAGCCACTTAATGAAAGCGAGATTTTTTTATCAATCATCAAAAATTATGAGCCCCGCTTGACCTAAAAATCTAGCCTATTATACAGTATCATTTATTTAAACGCGGGCCACCCCTGTGCAAAGAAAACTTGTTTTCTTTTTGCATTGTGATAACAATACAAAAAAAATTTATTTTTTTTGTATTGTGATAACAAAAAAATTTTATTTTGCAAAAATATTATACACTTTTGTTTTACGTTTAAGGGTCCCTAGATGCCGGAAAACATGTTTTCTCAATTCCGTCTGTCTGTGGGTACGTCTGTCCGTTAGTCTGTCTGTTCGCGGCATAGCTAAAAAACTACTTATCCGATTTCTTCAAACTTCAGTCTAAAATTAAGGGCCATGCATACGAAAAATACAGACTATATATATATATATATATATATATATATAATATATATATAAAAATGCGCTTTCACACACCTTTATCAAAAGTTCTTGGCCGGAAAAGATATATATATAAATATATATATATATATATATATATATATATATATATATTTAATGATCCCAACGAAAGCCAGGAGTCACAATGTAATTCAATGCCGGTCGTGGCATTAGCAGCGGAGTAGTTGTTTTTGGCATTCCATTTTGTGCATTTGCCCTACACGGGACTCGCTAGTCTATGGTGACCTGATGAGCTCTAATAAGAGCGAAATCGCGATCGTCGTTTGACTAAAATGGATCATTGTGCCTGCTGTGATGTAGAACATGTTCCAAACAAGGATAATTTTCTTGTTATGACGTTGGTGTACGTGGAATGAATACTATCATATATATATATATATATATATATATATATATATATATATATATATATATATATATATATACAGCCTGTATTTTTCGTTAGCTTCGAGTTTCTGGTAAAGCGATTTTACCGATTTTACCGATTTTTATCATGTCTATCAAATTTTGTCTTATATTTAATAAAAAAATTCACTTATTTTAAACACGCTTTAAAATTGGAACAAGTATTCTATAATTATTTATTTATTGATTCTTGAATGATAAGATGTATTGTCCAAAATGATTAAAGATGGAGCATCTAAATTTGGAACCAGTTGTTCTTTTAACCAGTTTTCAAACAGTTCACAGTTCATATTATCATGGTAGTCCATACTTTTGCAAAATGATGAACCGGTTTCCCGTCCCACATCCCTTTTTTCTCTTGATACTTTTTACAGACTTGTCCTGCCAAGATTTCGAACTACTACCATTAGAAAATATCCAAGTCTCGTCTAAAAATACCACTTTTCTAATTTTGAATTAACATTTTCCGTGTATTTCTTTAAAAACTGGATACGCTGACTTGCTATATGTGGCAGCTCGCATAAAAATCTTCGATTACAGTCCTTTTTATATCGAAAATCCATCGTTTTTATTAATTTTGACAACGATTTTAATCCAAATTCCAAAATGCCTCGATTTTTCAAAGCTTCTTTTAAATCTTGAAGGGTTATGTTAATTTTTGATGTGTGTAAATCGTAAATTGCATTACGAACATCCGTTTTTACATTGTCACTTAAATCATCTGTCTTTGGCTTTTTTCGTGTACATTTCTTAATCTTCTTCGGTAGTAAATTATGCTTTTTTCATGCACAATTTTCTGCACAGTCCTTATACCGATCCCCAGAGCTTTTGCTAGTGTCTCCTGGATATTGGCCGGTGAATTTTCATTTTCGTAATATTTTATTAGATTTAATACCATTTTTTCCGCTTGGGGACGCAAAAAACCCAAAAATTGTTTTCTATTACTCATTTTGTCACTGACTTATCAATATGACTTTGAAGTGACACCGCTCAAAGATTTTTGCAACTGCTGGTATTTTTATGTTTATCCTCTTTTTTCATATGAAAATATCATAGGTCTATCTAATTCATCTTCCGGATTTTACGCGAAGGATATGATTACACGTAATAAAAGAAAAACAACCTTAAAAAGTTTCTCGTTGATAAATCGTATGACCCGCACGATAACTGCTTTTGACTAGATCACTATACTTCTTATTTACGAAATATGCGGAGGTCCAACTGGCCGTACGACGAGTTCAATCTAAATTCAAACTAAACTGTTGACCGCGAACTGTTCAGCTTTTGAATCTAAAACGTCTAGAAAACTAAGCGTTTTTTTCCCACCTATCGTTTCTAATGGTGACGGTTGGCAAACTACCGAAAAATGGACTATTCGATTTTTCGATGGATGCAAAAAACAGAGATGAAATGTATAATTTTATTTTTCCTTAATTGTGTTCTTCAATAAATATCTTAAAGGAAAATATGTTTGATTATAATGTAGCGGAATTGCTTAGAAAATGCAGAGAGACATTGATATTTATGTTAGTTATTATGTTAAGTATTATAGTTTTTATACTAGCGGTCTCTTTTGCGTTATAATTCGTAGAGAATTGATTTTCAAGGCAAGGAATAAAGTTGTTTCATGTAGACATTTTTCATGCGATTGCTTTGTGCTGATATTTGACTGAAATTCATGGAAGTAAATCTTAGAGAATTTATTTGGCGGAAAAAATAGTTTAGATATTTTGAGATTTGTATGACTGAGAAATGAGTTTTGATATTTTCTGAAAAGAGCGTTGGTCGTTTATTCGGGGTTAAATTTTTAATTAAATTGATTTTAGATATACAGATTACATATAGATAGATTACAGACATACTTGATACACAACGGCGCGCATGTAACGATTAAATACATTAGGTATTTTTAAATATTTGAGAACGGTTTCTCAACTTTTGTAATGGCTATGTATTGGCTATTGTACAGGACACGGCACCTGTCCTGCCGTTGGGAAAACTTTTTTTTAAAATAAACGCACTTTATTTAATATATTTTCTTATTATTATTAATATTAATGTAGTTTTAATTATATTTTATTAAATATTTTTTTGTGACAAGAAATGTTATAAAATATTATAGTAAATTTTATTTAAGTTTTTAATATCTGTTTTGGAATTTATCGTGAGCGGATTCTTTTTGATGTAAATCATTTCTAAAACTTCCTTTTTTTGTGTGTATGGCTCAGTTTTTAATATACGTGTGTCTTCAAAGTTAAAATTGTGGTTGTTTTGAAATACATGTTTCGATAGTGAAGTTTGATTCTTTTTATCGTATCGATGTCTGTTTAGACAATTTTTGTAAGTGCAAGGGATTTTGTATAGTGTGGGTTTCCTAATTTTAGGCATTTTGGATTAAAAACTACTGTAGTTTTTATTAAGTAGATTATTTGCCTTGTGTCTTATTGTGTTGTTTAAAATATGATTGAAGATTTTCGGATAATTTGTTCACGTAGGGAAAAGTTAAAAATTTGGTTTTGTCTTTTTATTTTGATTGTTGGTGTTTTGTACAGTGTATAGCCAAAACGTCTGGTCGTATAAATAATAACAGATTTTTCAAGGAAATGAAATAGTTTTCATTACTCTGTACCACTCGAACCATATCCCAAGAAAACATGCATTTAATATATATATAATATATATATATATATATATATATATATATATATATATATATATATATATATATATATATATATATGTATATCTATATATATATATATATATATATATATATATATATATATATACAGGGTGGCCCATCGAAAACGTACCGCAAGGCATAACGGCCAGGGTAATTTTTTTTTCAAAAAATCCAAAAACACATCAATTTTGTTTGTGAGGGGGACAACTTTTGCCCTTAAAATGATCGCAAAATTTTCAACCCTCTAAGCGGGGGTGTCATCCCCCAAACTTTTTCAAATGGGAAGAGGGGTCAAGTGGTACCGCAATGAAAAGGGCTTTCTATTCTCTATACATTCCCGCTTTGGTTTTGAAAATCGGTCAAGTCATTTAGAAAATATGAAGGATTGAAATTTGAAAAATACATTTTTCAAAAAACGCATAAATTGAATTAAATAAAAAAAAACTTACCGTATTAATGAAGCAAATGCTGAAAATGTTGCCCGTCGACCTCCATACAGTAATACAAATTAGCTTCAAATCGTTCTCGAACATTCTGAAGAACTTGAGGGGTCACTTCGCGACAAACGTCAATAATTCGTGTTCGCAGATCTTCTAATAAGGCAAGTGGAGTGCTACACGCTTTACTTTTTATGTGTCCCCATAGAAAAAAGTCTAAAGGAGTCAAGTCGGGTGACCGGGGAGGCCACTCAATGGCACCCCTTCGTCCTATCCACCGCCCGGGAAAGTTAGTGTTTAAATAATTACGCACATTTTGAGAGTAATGTGGAGGTGCACCGTCTTGTTGAGATATCAGTTCCGCTTCAACGCATCCAGGATTATTTTCGATGATGTCAGTTAGGGCTGGGTCGATGGTATTTTCCAGTAAATCTAAGTGCATATCACCTGTTAGAGTTCCAGGAAGAAAAAAAGGACCCACAATAGAATTTCCAAAAATACCAGCCCACACGTTCAATTTCTGAGGATGTTGTGTGTGCACCTCGTGAAATACCCTGGGGTTGTTCTCAGCCCAGTACCGACAGTTATGCCGATTAACTACACCGTTCAAAAAGAAAGTGCACTCACCCGAAAAACACACATTGAATAGAAAATTATTATTATTGGCCACTCGTTCACTAATAGTTTCACAAAATTGCAAGCGGCGATCAAAATCGTCTTCGTTGAGTTCTTGTACCAACTGAATTTTATACGGGTGGAAATGGTGTTTTTTCAATATTCTTTGGACACTTGTACGATTCACGCCGGTCTCATTGGCTAATTTTCTTATACTCAGCGTACTATCCATGGCAACTTGGCCCAATACAAAGACCTCCATAGCTTCATTTACTACAGGATTTTCCATCTGCCTCTTTTTATTTATAAGGGATCCAGTTTCGCGAAATTTTGCTACTAACTCGCGAACAATTTTGCCGGAAAGGTGTTTTTCAGGATGTCGTTCATTAAATATCTGCGCAACCCGATTACCACATTCATTATTTTTAAAATAAAGTTCGATTATTTCCACTTTTTCTGCAAGTGAGTACACCATAATTATTGATAAAAAATTTAATGATATTGAGAAATTTAAACGCACAAGTTACAGAACAGCTATCTAGCAACTACCGCACCTGATCGTTGTGGCATGTCAAATCACTAAAATCAGCAGTAAACATCTAAAATAACAGGACAAAAATAGCGAATTGGTCGAAGGAATTTATCCTTATCATTTACTCTGATAATTTGTAAATAAACATTTTAAATTTCAATCCTTCATCTTTTCTAAATGACTTGACCGATTTTCAAAACCAAAGCGGGAATGTATAGAGAATAGAAAGCCCTTTTCATTGCGGTACCACTTGACCCCTCTTCCCATTTGAAAAAGTTTGGAAGATGACACCCCCGCTTAGAGGGTTGAAAATTTTGCGATCATTTTAAGGGCAAAAATTGTCCCCCTCACAAACAAAATTGACGTGTTTTTGGATTTTTTGAAAAAAAAATTACCCTGGCCGTTATGCCTTGCGGTACGTTTTCGATGGGCCACCCTGTATATATATATATATATATATATATATATATATATATATATATATATATATAGGGTTATTCACGCAACCCGTTCATATATATATATATATATATATATATATATATATAAAAGTACAATAACTAAATGCTAAATTCACCAATTTCATTAAGAGACATAAGGCAAACAAAGGATTTGCTAATAAAAAAAAACATGAAACTACAAGAAAATAAGAAGGCGTCTCAATCAATAATGTCGTATGCTAATTTCAAAATTTCTTTAGCTCGATCTTTGCACAAAATATTACGAAACATAAGTCTTATTGGCTCACTGCATTTCGCCGAAAATTTACTTCCACTATGGATCTAATATACCGTGGAATATAACTCGACAGAATCTGAACGTAATAGTACATGCAAACAATACAGCAGACATTGTGCAAATTCTAATATGCTTGAAACAACAAACTGGCATTGCTAATCTGCATTGTATTTCTCTTTGTCACGAACGTGCTATTATTTACAACAATGAGAGCTGGTTAATGAACAGAATTTTAACTTTTGTCTATATACAAGTTAATTATCTGCTAACGAATAACTATATTACGGTATTTAATAATGTAATTGTAGGCGTATTGTTGAAGTACTTGTCAGCGTAAATTTAGTGTTGAAAATACAAAAGCAAGGTGCATCGATGAATAGTCCATCAAAAAGGAATATAAAAATATAACCAGCATCATTTTTTTGAATATTTTGAGTATAATTAACCTTTTTTGTAAAATTTAGCGTCTCTTGATTACATAATAAATAACTCTATTAATAATAGTATATAGACTATAAGAATATAGGTAACCGAGAACGTGTTTTACATTCGCTCGTACTTATACGTTAATTTACGCGGTTCAAAAGTCGAATTAAATTTTCAAATTAAAATGAGTGAAAATAGTGATGGTAGTACAGGTGATCTGCTAAAAATAACGAAATTATCGCAACAATTTCCACCAAAAACGAGGAGTTTTTCTCTGGGATCGACCAGTTTATCAAAATCGGAAATAAATAAAATGATTGGAATTTGCGATAAGGATCCCAAACAAATAAAAACGTATGCTGCTAAATCCTTGATAACAAAAAACACCGATAACCCAACTGATGGTCAAAACAAATTACCGGGGGCGTTTGACAAATTCGTACCAGAATCGAATAAGGATAAAATGCCAGAAACTAATACAGTGCTACAAAATGACGTACTTTGTGATCCTGATGATGTTTTCAAACCTAGAAAATCAGTTGCACGGACGCCGCCTTCAAATAAGCAAACTAATAGAAATGACAAAAAAATTGATGAAAACTTACAAGAAATGTCAAATAAAAGAAATAGATCAGACACAGACAGTACCCCCGAAAAAGAAAATATAACTAAGAGACAATGCGACAGATTACCCTCAGCTAACCAAGATATTAGTAATGAAAGATCAGAAAATGACAACAGCGAGATACTTACTGAAAATGTAATTCTACAGGTATTCTTCTGCGTTAGATACAATTCAGAAAACCTCAAATAAAGAACATAAAAGTGACTGTTGTCAAAAAGATGATCAAGACTCTATTAGAGCATCTATTTCGACAATCCATAAATCACTATCTTTACTTGTGCATAAAATTGGTACTTTGGAAAAGGACAAAATGGCGCTTGAATTTCAAGTTATTACGCTAGGCCAAAATAGAAAAAGGAAAGATACTAACGCAGAAGCGGAAGAAGCCTCTATAATACATCCCAAAGAAACGTCAGAACGAACCTACGCGACAGTTACACATAAGCAGTCAAAACCCAGCTTGGAGGCAGCAAAAAATTCTGAAGAATGGAGAACTCCACAAACTAAAAAAAAGTTTGGGACAGTCATACGAATCGATCAAATTACAGATGCCAAAGAAACGGTGCGTCAATTGAACGGCGAGATATCAGTGGGAGAGACAGAAGGGGGATTTAAGAATATAAGGCAACTAAAGAGTGGAGCAGTAGTTGTAGAAAGCTGCACAAAGGCGCAACAAGAGAAATTGAGACAAGCCCTCAAAAGTAGAAATGATATGAAAATTAAGGAATCCCAAAACACAGATCCTATGTTTGTAATAACTGGCATTGAAAAAGGGATACCAGATGACGAATTTATTAATGAACTTATTCGACTTAATAATGAAATTGAAAAAGATCTGCAGTATAATGTTATCGACAAAATTAAGGTTATATATAAAAAACCCTGCAGAAATCCTAGCAAAGAAAACTGGATACTTCAAGCGCCTGCTGAAATATCTAAATGGTTCCTAAAAAAACAGACAGTTATATTTGACCTTGTAAAAGTGTATGTGCAAGAACACATAAACTTAGCGATATGTTTTCGATGTGCTGGATTTGGACATGTAGCCAAATATTGTCAAGATGAAACATGTTGTCATAAATGTGGAGGTGATCACTTAGGGAAAGATTGTTATGTCAGCCAAATGAAATGCCCAAACTGTACAAAAATGAGATATAAACCTGAAGACAATCAACACTCAGCGAGAGATATGAATTGCCCAGTATATAGGAGAAGGATAGATCAGTTCAGAAACCAGATTAACTATTCTGGATCTTTTTTATAAAAGAAAACAACATTAGCAACTGCACACAAACAAGCATTTTATCGAGTATTATTCACCAAAATGTGCAGTCCATTGGTAACTCCATAGACAGAATAAATGCAATGTTAAGTGTTCATTCTAACTGTAAGGTGCTATGCGTCTCAGAACATTGGAAATCCAAAGATCAACTGCAAAATTATGCAATTAAAAACTTTAATGTTTTGTTTTGTCGTGAAGAAGGGCAACATGGTGGTTCGGCTATATTCGTCAAACAAAATATTAAATGTAGATTTAAGTCAAAATTAAACAATATATCTGTTCACGGCATTTTTGAGTGTGCTGCCATAGAGTGTAAAATAGGAAGTTTAAATGCAATTATTATTTCTATATACAGGCCACCAAACGGAGACATAAAGGTATTTATGGAAAAACTAGAGCTAATGTTAACATCTATATTTAACGAAGATAAGGTAATCTATATAGCTGGGGATTTCAACATTGAAATGTTAAGAGAAAATAAAACAAAAGCAGACCTCTTCTCTATCATGAGTTCATTCAATTTAATACCTACCGTTTCTGAAAATACACGAATAACATCCACTTCTTCCAGCTGTATAGATAACATTTTCACAAATTCATCTATTATTGAAGCCATTGTTTTTGAAAGTTTTGTATCGGATCACACTGCACAGAAGGTTGTTTTTGAAACGATGGACGACAACATCAAAAAACAAGAGTACATACGTTTTTTCTCAGACACAAATAAAGCTAATTTTCTGTGTAGTCTGAGAGAGCAAAACTGGTCGGATATTGTATATAAAATTGATATTTTTGATGTAAATAAACGATGGGAAAATTTTATTTCTACCTTTAAAAATATTTTTAATCAGCATTTCCCCCTAAAAAGAGTTAATAAAAATACTAATAACAAAAAAATTGGTTTCAACCCAGAAATAACAGAATGTAAAAGAAAACTTGATGTTCTATTAATTTTGTGTAAAAGTGATAATAAATACAAGGATCTTTATAAAGAAACAAAAAAAGAGTATGACACTCTCTTGAAAAAATCACGCATAACAAACTATGAAACTAGAATATCCAAATCTGATAATAAAATGAAATGTATGTGGAGAATTTGCCACGAAATCACAGGTAAAACAAAACAAAAAGATGAACTTAAATTAGAGGGAGATGCTGAAAAAATAGCAGACAAATACAATGAATTCTTAATTGATGTAGTTCCAAAATTGTTTCAATCCGTGAGTGATCACCCTCATCTGTGTAATATACCAACAAATGATAGATCAATCTATATAAGGCCAGTAACCCCTAAAGAAATAAATGAGCTAAGAACTAATATCAAAAATAAACATAGCAGTGGACTAGATGACATTCCAACTAGTATCATGAAACTCGCTTTAAGTGAACTGCAAGAAGTGTTGTGTTTTTTAATGAATAATTCTTTTAAATATGGCATATTTCCAGAAAATATGAAGGTATCACTCATAAAACCCCTATATAAGAAGGGCGATCCTGAACATTTGACAGTTATAGGCCAATAAGTTTATTGCCAGCGTTTTCAAAACTGCTTGAACTTGCTATGTGTAACAGATTAGTGCTTTTTATGAATGAATGTAACTTATTTAATATAAGCCAACACGGTTATTTAAGGGGTAGATCAACGCAAACTGCTATTTTTCAATTTATACAATCAATTTTGGAAATCTTCAAAAGGGGCGAAATAGCATTTGGTATATTTATTGACTTATCTAAAGCCTATGACTGTCTGAATAGAGATATACTTCTTAAAAAACTGGAGTTGTACGGTGTAAGGGGCAATGCTTTAAAATGGTTTTTTTCATATATGGACAATCGAAAGCAATCAGTAAGTATAACGAAAAATGGGCAAACATACAATTCTCAACTACTATCCAATTTTTCAGGAATAGCACAAGGCAGCATCTTGGGACCAATCTTGTTCATTGTGTTTGTTAATGATTTATATTCAATAATAAATGGACCTAACCATAAAATTATTAGTTTCGCTGATGATACCAACCTATTAATAGGAAGTAAATGTATTAATCAGTTACAAGTTAGCAGTAAAGATCTTCTCCACCGAGCAATTAATTGGTTTAATCAAAATAAATTAATCCTTAATTCATCCAAAACAAATGCCATATTATTTAGAACTAAGCAGTCCAAAACAGACCATGTTGAGTGTCTGGAGACCGATGATCAAGGTGACATTGTAGTTTCTAAGGACTCAAAATTTCTGGGCATTTACATAAATGAATATTTGGACTGGTCATCTCACATATCTGCTTTAATAAAGAAATTAAATTCAATAAGTTACGGGATGCGAGTCATTGGCAAGTATATGAATGAAAAAACATTAAAAATTATGTACTTTGCAAACGTTGAGTCTGTATTAAGATATGGAATTATTTTCTGGGGTCGGGACAGTATGATTCAAAATACTTTTGTAGCACAAAAACGAGTAATTCGGATCATCAAAAAAATGGACTACATTGAATCATGCAGATCAGTTTTCCAAAACTCATAATGACAGTATATGCTTTGTATGTGTATGAATGTCTAATGTTCTTCTTCAGAAATAAAAACCTCTTTCAAACAGTAAATGTAAATCACAATTACAATACCAGAACTGATAACATTAATTACCCCATACACCGACTTCAGTTAACAGAAAGACAACCCCATTATATGTGTATAAAATTATATAATAAATTACCGCCACACTTAAAAAGAATAACTAGCATAAGAATTTTTAAAAGAGAAATTAAAAAACGGTTAATTCAACTTGAACCTTACGAGCTGGATGATTATTTAAATATGTAAATTTAACTATATGTAATGTTATTAGTTATAGATTAGTTTGTCAGTGTGATTAATTGCATGGTTCCTTTTTGTTTTGACGTTATTTCATTTTGTTTTTTGTAACAATTCTGAAATAAAAAGTTTATTATTATTATTATTATTATATTATTTAATGAGCAAGTATTTCCGTTTAGGAATTTTTTGCTCTGTAATCTTACGATTTCCGTTTCAGAAATGCAGGTACTTTATGATACGTTTCAGTACTAATATTTTCTTTAATAGCAAGCGTACTCTTTAAGAATTGAAGAACGAAAATTTATAATTTTCTGGCAACTCTCCAAAATAGGCAAGGACATATTCCGAGAACGAATTAACATTCTTTTGGCTTTCACTCTATAAATAGTTGATACACAATTTTATACTTTTTCGTTGATATTTCTGGTAATAATTCGTCCGAAGTGGTTTTGGTGTTTTAGCATATCCATACACATGTATGTATGTCAAAATTCTGAAAAACAACTATTTAAAAAAAACATAGCTTTAAAACCCATTTAGACAATTTCACCAAATGTAATCTTTAAATCGGCGTCAAAATAATCGAAGCACTATAGACTTTATTGTTCGTAGATACTATAGCCCTGTTAGTATGTCTTTAAAAGTCAATGTTCTAAAGGAAAGCACCTAATATCAAATACACAGGCAAATTCCCGCTTTGTTCAATTGTACCTTATAATAAATGCTATGATAAAACGTCAAATTATTAGCGTTATTCTTTATCACTCAGAAAATTATCGTGGGTTACAGAAACTATGCGGACAAAAATATTCATTGCAAATATTAAATGTTCCCCCGAGTCGAAAAAACTGGCGAAATATCGAGGGCTTATCAATGACACACAAAGCGATGTGTTTTATTACATTCCACCGCACGGTCCCATCAGATTTCTCAGCCCAAGATCCGTTCGTCGGACCTTACTTGATTTGAAAAAGTCATTGTGAAGTCATAGAAAAAAGAGAATACGTACAAGTAGCAGTTGAACTCGAATCAATAAAAACATTAGAAATTATCATTTAGAGTTAAAATAATTCACATACATATTCCGACGTGGTATACACAGAAATAAATTATAAAAAAATATTTCAGAATGTGTATGCTGAAAATGAGTAGCTAACTAAAAAATCGCTACGGGAAAAACTTGGTAAATACTTTAAACTTGCACAGGAGTACGAGCAACTACTTAGATTAGAATCAGTATTCACAAATACCGATGATAATCTCGGCAACAAGACTCGTCATAAGGAACTAGCAGAAGAACCTGGAAAAGATAAATATTCATGAGAAAAACATTACAGCAATACAGAAGTCAACTATATCGAAAAAGTGAGAGTAGTGAAAAAAGTGCTAAATTACTAATAGTATATTTCTCTTGAAGCCTTTCCACATTGACTACAAAGCTTTACACTGATTTATATGAAACTTTACTCTGTTTCAGGGGCGTGCAGTCTATGGAAGAAAGGGAAGCAATGCTTCCCCAAAAAAATTACAAAATATCTTCTAAAATATAATTTTTGAAATAGAAAACCATTAATTTAGTTTATATTAAAAATGCTAAAATATTATCTTAATTATCAGGCCCATAATAAATGCAGCCTTGACTCCGACCGAGCCACAATACAAATCGAATAGAACCTATGCGGGCCGCTAGCTTTTCTGCAGCCGAGTCCTGTGTGCTTGATTTCCTGTGAATCGAGCCAGAGGTTATTGAGCTTCCCACCGGCTGTTTACAATTTTTGCATTTCAGTCGCGTGATTTAATTGGGGGCGAGAGCTATCGTTGGAGTAGGTTCTTTGTTTAAACGGCTATCCGTGTGTTGTGCGATACGTACGTCGCGTCGTGCATACTGCGATATGGAAGACAATAATACGGACGTGGATATGCAAATACCGTCAACTTCGGCTGTCGGTAATAACGTTGAAAATGTTGGAGATTTAGTAAGAAGAGTGTGTGTGAATGTGTGGTGTGTGTCCTAATAATAAAGGGATTTCCAACATTAAACTTCGCTGATAAGCTTCAAATAATTTCCAAAGGAAGGGCAAAACCGCCTATGAAAAATTTAACCACAAAAATGAAAAACTGTATTAGACAATATAAGTAAATTATTTTGTTGGCCATGTTTACTTTTTGAAAATGAAAAAGGTCTCTGGAATAAAACTGGTTTATCCGATTTAAACAATTTCCATAAAGCTGTAAAAAGATACATTATGTCCAAAGCCCATTTGCAGGCCGTCATAAAAGAAAAAATCTTTGACAAAACCAGAATTGAACACACCCTTAATAAACAGTTGGAAATTAGTCACCGCTAACACAATGAACTAGTCGATAAAAATAGGCCAATATTAAGAAGACTTATCGATGTTGTTTGTTTTCCCGGACAGCACGAATTGGGATTTAGAGGAAATTTTCAAGATTTATTTAGTTTAATGGCTGAATATGATGATTGCTTAAAAAATCATTTAAAGCAGTCGTTTTTCGCGGAACGTCGAATCGAATCCAGAATGATTTAATTTCCGCTGTTGCAACCATTATTCTAAAAAGAATTAAGCAGGAGATTGGCGAGGCGCGGTTCATTGCTATTGTTCTGGACGAAACAACTGATATCACGAATTTTAGCCAATTATCTATAGTAATACGTTAGGGTAAAATAGATGGAAGTATTCGAGAGCGATTTTTAGGTTTTAAGAATGTGTCCGAAAATCGTACAGCAGATGCATTATATACCGTAGTTTATAACGTTACTAAATAAATTAATGGAGAGAAAAAATTAGTTTCTCAAAGCTATGATGGAGCTGCAGTGATGGCAAGACAATTAGAGGGTCTACAAGCTAAAGTTCGAAAAACTTTCCCAAGTGTTGTGTCATCCGTTGTTTTGCTCATAAATTAAATTTAGTTTTATCCCAGTCCATCAATCACATTAAAGAATGTAAAGTATTTTTCGTTACTTTAAGTGGCATGGCTGCTTTTTTTCCAAGTCAACAAAACATACACAAGCTTTGGACTCCATTGTCCAAACGATTGCCCAAAGTAGCTCCAACTAGGTGGAACTATAATGAAAGACTTGTCCTAACAGTATCTGAAAATCGTGAATCACTGATTGAACTATTTGAAAAAAAGAAAATAACTTGAATAGTGTTGAACATTTTAATTTGAATTATTTGTTGAACATATTTTCAGAAATATTTCCATTCTGGGACAATGTTTTCAATATATTACAAACTAAAACAAATGATATTGCTTTTTGCCTAAAAAAAGTGGATGATTTTAAGTCCATGTTAAACCAAAAAAAGAGATGACTTTGACCTATTTTGGGAGAAAACGATGACGTTAAATGTAGAATCAATCGAATTTGCGGTTGGTTCCTTGTGAAACATTTTTAAATAGTGGTTTATTTAAAAAACTTTGGCTTTTTAATGTTTCATTTATTAGAGAGTTACTCTACATATGTTTGGGCTTTTTAGGCGTTTCTCAAGAGATGCTTCAGTGAATACTAAACTAAAAAAACATATGTAGAGTAACTCTCTAATAAATGAAACATTAAAAAGCCAAAGTTTTTTAAATAAACCACTGTTAAATGTAGAGCCACAAGCCAAGCGTCTTCGACCAGATAAGGTCGGAGATGTTCAAACATCAAACAGACGCCTCTTTTATGAAATAATTGATCAAATTCAGCAACAAATAAACTATAGATTAAACGGTTTAAATTTTAAATTCCTCGAGCTCTGCAATTTTGATGCATTTAAAAGAAAAACTTTTTCAGAAGATGCTCTTGAATCTCTCCTTCTTTATTATGGCCAATTCTTCGACCGAGTGTTACTGCGATCTGAACTAAAAGTGATTTACGAAACTGACAACATTAAAAAAATAACGCTGTCAATTTTTAAAAGAAATTGTGTGAAATTGTGTGAATTAGTATTGACAATACCTGCCACAAGTTCATCATTGGAACGCAATTTTTCAACACTTAAACGTATAAAAATTTTGTGAGAAATTCAACGAAATTCAAAACTTCTCCAAAATATGTCGGAGCATCGACGTTTTTATGATGACGTCGTTGACGAATTTGCAAAAAATGATCGAAGAATCGAATTACATTACAAATAGGTAAGTTTCTAAAAATTGCTTTCCTTTCTTAAAATGTCACCGCACGCCCCTGCTCTGTTTGCATTTTAGAAAAGGAGAATAGAGATAATATTAGTAATAATATCATTATTTTTATCATCATTAACCCCATTGCACACACCTATTTCAAGAAAGTAGTAACACCAAATTATCAAACTTATATTTACATGGGTCTTTGCCAGTGAAACCCTTGGCTTTATCAATGCAATACCGGATCGGGCAATGAAAACAAAAAAAATACCAAAAATATATATTGAAAGACAAAGATGCAATTCCAGACGATGCGGAACAACTGACAAGACCATTGAACATATTACCGGCAGATGTAACACAATAGCATCGATTATATTAAAAGATATCTGTGGTCAAAATTATTCACCAAAAACTAGGGAAGAATCTGAAAATGATTGAGAGTGAGAGACACTCTTGTAAATATGAACTCGTGTCTGAAAAGTATAAATTATATTGTAAGAGAGAGATATCTTATCATGATATATAGAAATCAATTGCTGAGCTATAACTTGCAAACAACTTATGCAATCTAAATTAATTAATTCATAGAGCTGGCCGCAGAAATAAAACAAATATGGAGAGTAAAAACAACAAAAATCTATCCCCTCATCATTTGAGCCACTGAAATAACACTACACTCATTAACCAAACACCTAGATGAATTAAACCTGAAGCAACTACTCATTAATAAATCAAGCTGTAATACTGACTACATTTCATTATTTCAGAAGATTCAGAGACACTACCCCGGAATAGAAAAATTACCAGCTGAAGCTGAGAAACAATGCAGAGTAACAATAACATTAATAATAATAATATTATAAAAAAAAAGAAAAAACTGCGTGTCTTGTTTATATATCAACCGACAACACAAAAAAATTAAACTGCAAGATGACAGAAAAACTGTAGATATACCTAGAATTAAAAAGAGTAATATACCGTATGGAAAAAAGTAGAAATTCTATCAATAATAATATTTAGTACTGGCGTTATCTGGCAACTGAAAGACAAATTAAACACTTTGGGCTTACATGCAAATACTTTCCGTCAAATGCAAAATTCTATCATGTGTAATGCCACACACATTGTCCGTTACTTTCTGGTGACGTAGATTCGAGGAGTCTGTCTTGCTAAGAATGGCCGGCTTGCTGCTATGTACCTGTAAAAAGTATTTAAAAAAAATAGTAGGTAAATTAAAAACTTAATATTTTCTTCAATATATATATATATATATATATATATATATATATATATATATATATATATATTTATTTACAAAAAGGATACTTTGGGATGACCGTTAAAGCAATGGAATTTGGCTAACCATAGACACGTGTTTCTGACTTAAGGTCTTTATCAGTACAGTCAACTAGTTGAAAGACGAGTACAACTAGCGCGAAAATGAATACACAAAACAATACCAGACTCACCAACAGGAGCAAAACCGACATTTGTGATTATCAAGAGAACAACCGAAATCTTCGTCGGACTTGATACTCTATTTACCACGGAGCAGCATATAGCCACCTGTGGCGAAACTAATAACCCAAAAGTAGTAAAAATGTGGTGTACTCGTCTTTCAACTAGTTGACTGTACTGATGAAGACCTTATGTCAGAAACACGTGTCTATGGTTAGTCAAATTCCATTCCTTTAGCAGTCATCCTAAAGAATCCATTTTCTACTATATACTAGTTCTTGCTGCGTTATAGATTTTCTACTTTATATATATATATATATATATATAGCTCGATCTGTATAAAACAGAGCGTAATTTTCTGGAAATGTTTTTTATCTCTTCGGAGGTACTTTTGAGCCCAGAATAAAAAAGTGAAATATGTATGAAATTTAAGGAAAAAACAGTTTTTTGTCTAGTTTTTTTTAATTTGTTGGGCTTTTCCATCTTTTACGGTATAGCTGCCCTATAGTAATTTCGAATCTCCATTAAATTTCCTATCGACTCTCCTCTCATCTTGATTAAGTAAATCGGGTTTCGGTCTCGCAAAATGCCTCCAAAATTACCTCTTTTTTTTTCTCTTCTTTGAAGTCTAACAGTTACCATGAAACTGTAAAATGGAACATTTCAAATCGATTTTTCAATTTATTCGACAGTTATCGGGTATTAAAGGAAATTTAAAAAAACTCGAAAATAATACAATCTTTGTTATTAATAGACGGAAATGGAAAATCAAAAATTTTACAAAGATCTGCTTATGAGATATAGCCACCGAAAGTAAAAATATACCAAAAGTGCAGTTTATTACTATGACTACAACGACGAACAGACTTTTTGAATCCTGGTAAGGACATAATAAACTCTCGTCGAGTTGAGTCTTTATAACAAAGCATAAACTAAAAACTAAAGATAAACAAGAAACTGAAAAAGATACTATCAATGCACAACAATCATGGAAATGTCTCTCCTATGCTAATCTTAAGAAGGAAACTGAAGCCTTGATAACGGCCTGCCAAGAACAAGTCATAGCTACAAATTAAGTGAAAACAAAAATAATGAAAACCAGCAATAACTTAAAGTGCAGACTTTGCCGGGGTTCATTATGGAACATAAAGAAAGAGTATCTCGATAAACACAACAAAGTAGCTGCACATCTGCATTAGGTTATATGTAAAGAATATGGCTACAAGACAAATGACATGAACACACTCCAGGAACAGTTATTGATATTCCCATCGTTAACATTATATAGGATACACAAGTCCAAACTGACAGAGCCATAACAGCCAATAAGCCAGACATCATCATCAAAAACAAAAAGAACAACACATGCATACTAATAGATGTAAGAATACCCTTCGATTACAACATCACTCAAAAGGAGACAGAAAAAAGACTGACATATAAAGGTCTGAAAATCCGAATCAAAGTCAACTTGCAAAGCTATTAAAGAAGTCCCTGGAACACACAACCTTATCAGTTTCTAGAAGGTAGCTGTGTTGAGTTATACACACATGGTACGGAAAGTACTACGATATTTGTACAACATCCAATATCCCTCATTTAAAGGAACAACCTTAGGTTCACGGTGTGAACCCAGCGATTCCAAGATTAGGACAATCAAGGCAGAAAGAATAAAGCTATGAGATACCACAATAATAATAGTAATAATAATAATAATAATAAATTTTCGTTATTTCGCGACGACGACATGAAGGACTTCGACAACTATTATAAGGCAATCCAATGTCGGGACACTTTGAGCTTCTAACACCACAAAACATCAATCCAAACAACAAAGCATGGGGCGAGCAGCGTAACGGTCGAGGACGCTGCGGGAAAGGACAGCTCGACCAAGACGATCACGACCAGGCAAAGGAAAATAGACCCACCGAAAGTGTTTTGTCGGTTAAGCTGGCACCAACCAAGGCCGGAAAGGCAGGCAACGCATGAACCAATCATGCGCTGCCCAAATAGATGCACATATAAATCTGACACAGGTGCTAACCAAACACAACAACTTGAGCTCATTACAACAGCGGATATATCGCAACGATTACCTGCAACTACTAAGGCAGGTAAACCAAGGAAGAAGTTAAAATGGACAGATGAAATGAATCGAATGGTGATGCATTCCTACTAAACCGTTACCAAACTTGAGACAATTTCATCAGGATACGGACATAAACTGCATACAGTTTTCATAGCACAATATCCAGAATACAAATCACTTATCACAGAACAGAGAGTAATAGATCAAAAAAGAGTCATCACTAAGACCAGTAAGCTCACCCCACTCGCATTGAAAAACATCAAAGCTATGGTAGCTGCAGAACTTAACATTCATCAACCAAACATTGAGGATAGCGGGGCAGATGCCGAACCGATCCCACATACAAACCAGCCCAACTCTGTGCAAGAGGATCTGCAACCTCAGTCAATGCTCAGTAGAGGCGAAGCACCCAGCAACAACACACGACAGATGACAAGCACCATACAGCACACAGGACAAGTGAATCATTCGCACAAAGCATCATACACACAGCTACACCTCGGACCGTCTCTCACACAAGAAATCAAAGTAGAAAAAATCTAAACAAATGGTCAGGCTCCGATCCTACAACAAGAGATCCTATTCCTCGTCTAATCTTCAAACGGGACACACATAAAATTCTAAAGACCATCAACGAACATATAATTCCCGAGTTCATAACGAATGCGAGCACAATTGAGGACATTCATACAGTAATCTACGCAGCAGCTATAACCACGATAACACAGAACAATCAGAAACTCCCGCCACGACACAGAAACACCAACAACATAAAACCAAAATTTAAATGGCAGATAAGGATCGAAAACAAAATTAACAAAATTAGAAAAGAATTGGGACATTTTACCCAATTCATGAACGGCAACAGTTCAAAACGTATCACACAAAGTGTAGAGAAAATCAAATCTGCATCTCCTGATTATACGCTTACGGAAATCCTTGACACTCTGAAGCAAAAATTATCTGTATATGCCGCAAGACTCCGAAGATACAAAGAATCAAATGAAAGAAAGGACGCTGACAACCTATTTCAAAGAAGCGAAAAACAGTTCTACCAAAAAATCATGAGCAATGAGGAGGCACGAGTAATAGAACCACCGACCAAACAAGACATCACAGAATACTGGAAAAGTATTTGGTCAAATACAAACTACACAATAATAACGCTTCATGGATTAAAGCGGAAGAAGACAGACACAAGTGCTTAGAGGAACAAGAGGACTTTAAAATTACAACACAAGAAGTGGCAGAAACAATCAAATACACGCATAACTGGAGATGTCCTGGAATAGATAACATTCATAACTTCTGGTACAAACAGTTTACCTCCACACATGAAGCTCCCACTCGCCAAATTAATGAAATTATTTTAAAACCTAGCACACTCCCCAGTTTTCTCACCCAAGGAATAACATACCTTAAATCCAAAAATTCAGACAATAAGGACCCATTAAATTACCGACCTATTAGGTGCCTTCCAACCATATATAAAATTATCACAGCCACAATTACCAGGAGAATAGAACAACTTCTAGCACACAAAAACATTCTAACAGAAGAACAAAAAGGGTGCAGGAAAAACAGCGTCATCATGGAACAAACCAAGAAAAATTATAGAAACCTTCATACTGGTTACATAGATTATAAAAAAGCTTGATTCGATACCCCACAGTTGGCTAACCAGAGTACTAGAATTATATAAAATCAATAAAAACATCAGGCAAAATCAAGGCACAAAAAGAGCACATCAAAATAGAAGAGATCTTCATCAGACGAGGTATGTTCCAGGGAGATTCACTCAGCGCTATGTGGTTCTGCCTCTGTCTCAATCCACTCTCAAACACACTGAATAACACAAACTTCGGATTCCAAATTAAACACCAAAAAAATAACCTACACAAAATAAACCATCTCTTGTACATAGATGACATAAAATTATATCAACGTGTAATTTGGTATAAGTAAATGCAAGCTACTTCATATCAACAAGGGACAGTGGAAAGACCACCCTACGGGAGAAACAATCAACAATGAAACTATAGATAACATGCTCAAAGAAGAAACGTACAGATACCTAGGCTTCCATCAAAGCACCAAAATTAACCACACTCATATCAAATCAGAGCTCAAGACGGAATTTAAAACCAGACTCACAAAGCTACTAAAAACAAAACTGAATTCCAGAAATCTAACGAAAGCTATTAATACCTTCGCCATACCTATTGTTACGTATTCGTTTGGTATTAAATGGCCACACACATACATAGAAAACATTTACATTCTCATACGTACTGAATTCATTAAACACAGGAAGTTACATCCCAACGCATGCAAGGAAGGACTCACCATCGAGAGAAAAGCAGGAGGAAGGGGAATTATAGATATACAATAGCTAAATAAAAAACAAATTTATGAACTCAGAAAATTCTTCCACAACAAAGAAAGTAACCTCCACAAGGCAATAGTGAAGGCAGACAAGAATTAAACACCGCTCGACTTGTCTCAAACGAGCCACGCAGCAGACGCACACAGTCACATCCAATCACGACTAGAAAAGATGAATACCTGGTCTGAAAAAACACTTCACGGAAGACACAGATTCCACATAAAGCAAGACCATATACATAAAAAGCTTTCATATACGTGGTTACAAGAAGGGCAGCTGTTCCCTGGAACAGAAGGCTTCCTGCTTGCCATCCAGGACAAAGTCATAGCAACCAGAAACTACCAAAAGCACATCATCAAGGACACAACCATTGAAGACGAGAGGTGTAGGAGATATCACCAGCAGAGAGAAACGATCGATCACATAACGAGTGGATGTAGAATAATGGCCGGAACTGAATAGACCGCGAGACACAACTCAGCAGCGAAGGTCGTTCATCAAGCATTAGCCACAACATACAAACTAACAAAGAACACAGACCGTTACTACCATTATACACCAACATTTATACTTGAAAACGAAGACTACAAGCCCTACTGGGGCATTGACATCCACACAGATAAAACTATCCCCGCAAATAGACCTGATATCACCTTTCAATCCAAAAAAGAGAAAAATCACTTATTTAATTGACATGGCTGTCCCCAACGACATCCAAGAAAACATCCAAATATACCGACTTGGCAATGGAAGTAAAAAGGCTGTGGAAACAGGAAAGAACCCCAACAACGTTTACACCGCATTTGGCTCAATTAGGACTTAATACAGATATTCACAGGAACATTTAGAAATCGGTCATTTTGAAAAAAATGTAGCATAGTTAAATCATTTCTTAATACACAATAGTAGTTTTTTTTTCCATTTCCTTTCTCTATTGTTATTTTTTGTACTGACTTGGTATAATCCCGTCAGTATAAAATACAACCACAGGAATACTGTGAGACAACAAATCATAAATAATAATAATAATAATAGCGATACGGTGTAATATTAAAATAATTGTAGGTTGTTCATTGTAAGTAGTGGAATTCTATGCTAAGGAAGTTGTGGTGGGTAAAGGTGAATTTATGAATATTTTTTTTGTATTCGCTTTAATATTTTCTCCAGTGCACAGCTATATATAATATCTCTGCCGGACCAGTGGTGAACAAACACAAAACAAACATCTTAAAAATCATATACATCAAAACATAATATATATTCCGGCTATCTGGTAATTAATCCTGCTAAAGATTCGCCGCCCGAAAGCCATTAAAACGTATATGACTTTAAACATTTGTTAAAATATTTTCCTATTCAAAGCAACGTCTGGTGAAGCGCTGTGGCTTCCATTTAACAATTTCTCACTAATAAAAATAGAGTCTCATAGTAATTTGTCAGCGTAAGTCGTACAGATAAATTCGTTGTAATTCTAAACTTTTATTCCGGGGATGCCTGCAAAAAGGCTGCGCATTTTATTTATTGTTTTTCCTCGCCAGCACAACGTTAAATGGAAATGTATTGCCTGGAAATGAGGGCGTGAGAGAGATCTCTCTTAGTTTCCAGTGTTCCGTTGCCCAGTATATTCTGGACCTAACCTGTTTTTTTACTGTTTTATATTATAAAATCCCAAGAGCTTGCAAAATTTAGTATTATAATTAACGCTCGTACAAGAATCGTACACGGAATTTTAATCAGCAGAAATGTTTTCTTTCCGCAAATATGGGACCCACATGGCTGCATACCAGTTTCGTTTGTAGCATAAGCTAGGACGTAAAAATAAAAAATTGGTAAATTACCCGGAAATTCCCTTGTTATGAATTGGTTTCATTCCTTTACAAATAATGAAACGTGACCCAGTTTAGTTCGGTACACAGTCATCATTATTAAAAAAATAATAAGACCAAATCTTCACAAAAATGTATTTATTTAGGCATTTTCAAGAGCATGCAAATATCGAAAAAATGTCAAAATTCAGTCAGTCAGGAATAAAATAATATAAAATAAATCACTTACATCACGTTAACACAGGATAAACATTACATCAACATATAAAAGACCAACGTTTAAAAAACCTACATACATCAAAAACTAATTATAATCTACTGAAAGACGAACTGTAAATGTGTCCTGGCTGTGAAAGTCAAACCTATTCACAAGTCGTGTATATAAAAATAAGCATATAAAAATAAACATTCTTTTGGTTTAAGATAAGAATATAATATGAGAATTGCTTACTATTTATTATTTGAATAATTTTATTATATAGGCCGCCTCAACAAATTGTCTACCGATGGGTTCATTTAGTGCAGTATAATTTTGGTTAATTGAAATCTTTGCAATTTTCAAGCTCTCAAAAGCATGCTGTTTTTTACCTCTGGAAATATTATGTAACATCTTAAAATTATTTTCAATGTCGAAAGAATGTTTTATTTGTTTAAGGTGAACGCCAAATGCTGATTTATTATCATTTGGAGATTTTTGAGCGTTAAGATGTTCTTGGATTCTCAGTTTAAAGCTTCTATCTCTTTTACCAATGTAACAACCACTGCAATTGCTACAATAAAGTTGATAAACCCCACTTTTCTTAAGATTGTCTATTTTATTTTTGGTATGTGACAAAATTCTACCCAAATTCCATACAGAATTATAAACTATTTAAATATATATGGAAATATATTTAAAAATGTTTTACAAAATGTACGTTATTATTTTTTTAATCATTAAGTTCCGACTGCACCCTGGAGATGAACTCAGGAAATTAAGAGAAGCTAGTCCGACTGACTTACTCCAGAAATATACTCACCTTTCACATAGGATAGCAAAAGCAGAAGGCCGTATTTGGTTGAATAGTCAATGCAATAAATTAAAAGTACAGCCAAATTATGTCAAACCTAAGTTTAAAGAAAACACAGTTTAAAGATTCAATTCTAAAGGAGGAAAGACGTATTTGGTACTCTAAATAAAAAAGACAATTGTACTACAGTTTTAAATCGTATTATCACTTTGTTATCCCTTAGTTTGTGGCCTGTAGGCTTACAAAATTTTCAACAAAACTTACGTTAAAAGTTTGTCATCACAAAAAAACAGCATTTTATGGGTTTGCAAAATAAAATTAAAAAACTCAAAGAAATAAAATGTTTTTCACCTTTACTTAATTTATCAAATCATCAGTCAATCAGTCATTTTACAGAACCTGAACTCTCATTCCTAAATAAGGGCCTAAAACTTAGTCCTTTGTGTGAAATTAATGAGATTAATATAACATCCCTCTTAGCAGATATTGAGGTTGGCTTATCCGCATCAGAAAGTCAATTACTAGTAATTCAGTAATTCAGTAATTCATATATTACGGCCACAATTTACAAAATCTTGCCAAGGTCAGAATCAAAAAATAAAAAGTAAAAAATTTAACACTAATAAAAAAATTAAAATGTAACTATCAATATGTAAACGTCATACATGCTAAACAAATATAAGTAAAATTAATTGCGGTAAAAACGTCTATATATAACAAATATACTAAAAATATGACATTACAAATTTAATTAAAAACATGGGTATCGATTAACACTAACGATTAACAAAGGTGGGTGTTATGCTGTACAGTTCTCAGCAGAAAGATCGTAGAAAGAAGAGAAGAAATTTTTTATCAGAAATTAAACTGTAGATATTCTTGTATGCTGTAAAAACTGTTTTGAATAAGTAACTTCTTTATCCTGCGTTTCAAACAATTTTCAGGCAGTTTGCGAATGTAGTTGGGTAAAATGTTAAAGCACTTTGGTCCAAAGTAATTGGAAGACATTCGTGACCTATCCAGCCTATGATAATCTATTCTTAGAAGATCACCCTGTCTGATCCGATAATGATGGAAATCTTGGTTCTGATTGAACCGAGTGATATTTTTGTGGCAATAGAGAAGGCTTTCATAAATATATCTACAGGGTATCGTCATTATTGCTAGTTGTTTAAAAACGTGTCTGACATCCTCTCTATAACCTAGACCAGCAATAGTTCTTATGGCTCTTCTTTGCAAAGCAAATATTCTTTACGTATGTGTTGAGTGACCCCAGCTCAAGATAGCATAGCAGCCCACTGATTGAAAAATCCCATGAAAAGTCTGAAGGAGGCACTGCCCAGGCAACACTTTTTTAAGATTTTTTAACAAAAAGATGCTTCTGGTGAGATGACCAACAGTGTGCTCAATATGTTTATCGAATCTCAGTGTGGGGTCCAGATATATACCCAAAAACCGTACTTCATCTACATTCTCACACTGAATCTCTCTTAAACCAAAAAGCATCCTCTCCGTCTTGTTATTATTCATAGCCAGCCCTTTGGCACTAAACCAATCCCACAAATTCTTGCCCTCATACGATCACTCAGACTCTCCATGCAGACATCTGACTCAGCAATTGATGTGTTGTCAGCAAACAGCCATACCTTTGACGTCGGGACAGAATTATTAATGTCGTTGATGTAGACAAGGAAAAGCAGTGGACCCAGGACAGAACCCTGGGGCAGTCCATATCCTAGCTCAGTCTCACTAGACTGCTTATTTGTATACTCTGTTATCTGTCTGCGATTAGACTTAATTCGGGGTAATTGTAGACAAATTTTAAGACGCCTCAAAACAATTTCCAAAAATTGTTGAAAAAAAAATTTAAAACAACTACAAAAGCTTCTAAAATCCATTCATCATAAAATAAAAGATAATAACCTTGTTTTAAGTAAACTGATAAGGATAACTGTTTGGTTATTTGTAAAAGTGATGACTATATTCAAAAAGTGGAGTATTTTATTAATAATAATAACTGTTTTAAACTTACACGTGATCCACTTAATATTTATATCAGAAATTTAAAACATACATTTAATAGGCTGGAAAACTTCTTTACTTCTCTAACATGTAATACACCGTGTATTCTAATGAATCCAAAGATGCCTCGTTTATATGGAATGCTTAAAATACACAAACAAAACTCATCAATAAGACCTGTTGTGAGTTTTATAGATGCTCCAGTTATAATTTAGTGAAATGGCTTAATACTTTTCTAAGGCAAATTCTAAATTTTAACAATAAATTTAGGATAAAAAACACTTTAGAGCTGGTTAAAGAAATAAATAAAATAAATTTACCAAGTAGTTTTCTTTTAGTATCTTTTGACATTTTTATTTTATTTCCCAGCATACCCAGAAATAATGTTTCAGACATTGTAAAATCCATGTTAGATGACCAGATAGAATTAAGTTTGACAGACAGGTAAAATATTTTGACACATTTAAATAAATGTTTGAGATGTGATTTTTTCAGATTAAATAACAAACTGTATAGAATGCTGGATGGTTTGCCGATGGGTTCCAGCTTATCACCATTATTAGCCGAAATATTCATGTCAAATTTCGAAAATAATATTTTGTTTAAGTCAATAAAACCTCTTCTTAAAAATGTTTTCTTCTGGCGCAGGTATGTTGACGATACTTTTGTCATTTGGACAGGTTCCAGAGTGAAACTTGAGTCTTTTCTCAGTTTTTTAAATACGCTACATTCTAATATACGTTTTACTATGGAAGAAAAATAACCAACCTTTCTACTTTATTTACAGAAAACCTATACAAACCGATCATACCATCCCTGTCGACGACTCTAATCATCAATTTTCATATAAACTAGCAAGTTTTCATTCCTTAATCCATAGGCTTTTTTATATACCTGTTTTACCTGTTGATTTCATAAACGAACGAAATATTATATACCAAATAATATTAAACAATGGCTATTCCAAAGCTTTAATTGAAAAACTAAATGATGAAAAGTTTTTACAAGTCCATAGGGAGTTAAGTAAAGTCAAACGGATAACCCAATTCCGCCTTGGCAACCACCAAAATTTTTGAAAATTAGTTACATTGGTCCAGTATCAGTTAGAATTGGAAATATTTTTAAAAATATTTTACAAAATGTACGAATAGTTCATAGTTCTGTATGGAATTTGGGTAGAATTTTGTCACATACCAAAGACAAAATAAACAATATTATGAAAAGTGGGGTTTATCAACTTGATTGTAGCAATTGCATAGTTCTTACATTGGTAAAACGGGTAGGAGCTTTAAACTGAGAGTCCAAAAACATCTCAATGCTCAAAAATCTCCAAATGATAATAAATCAGCATTTGGCGTTCACTTAAACAAACAAAACATTCTTTCGACATTGAAAATAATTTTAAGATGTTACATAATATTTCCAGAGGTAAAATACAGCATTCTCTTGAGAGCTTGGAAATTGCGAAGATTTCAATTAACCAAAATTATACTGCACTAAATGAACCCATCAGTAAACAATTTATTGAGGCGGCCCATATAATAAAATTATTTAAATAATAAATAGTAAGCAACTACCATATTATATTCTTATCTTAAACCAAAAGAATGTTTATTTTTATATGCTTGTTTTTATCTACTCGACTTGTGAATAGGTTTGACTTTCACAGCCAGGACACATTTACAGTTCTTTCAGTAGATTAATTCGTTTTTAATGTATGTAGGTGTTTTAAACGTTAGTCTTTTATGTGTTGATGTAATGTTTATCCTGTGTTAACGTGATGTAAGTGATTTATTTTATATTATTTTATTTCTGACTGACTGAATTTTGACATTTTTTAGATATTTACATGCTCTTGAAAATACTTGTTTAACCGAAACGCGTCGAGCCTAAATAAATACATTTTTGTGAAGATTTGGTCTTATTATTTTTTTAATCATTGTTTCGACTTCACCCTGGAGATGAACTCAACAAATTATATAGTCATCAAGTTTTTTTCACCATATTGGATTTCTACCAATATATTAACAGTTTCTACGTATACCACACTTCATTTTTGGGTATACATTAAAGTAAATTGAATAAGAAGTTTTTAAATTAACATACACCGTCATGTTGAATTCGTACCAGTTTATCCCTATATCACAATTAATTTTTCTGCAAAATTTAAAGTCAATTGAATAAGAAGATTTTTACTTCCCTCGTAAAAGGGAAGTATTATAATCGTGAAGTCAGCCTCCGAGATTTTTTTCAGATCTTTACGTTTCAAGGTCTCCAGATGACGAAAAACATGTTTTCTCTGTCGGTCTGTCTGCTCGCAGCATAGCTAAAAATGACTTGACCAATTGACCTAAAATTTTGGCCACAATTTAAAGGTGATATGGGAATTACCTGCAATATTTTGGTAAAATTCCAATAAATGATTAAACAAAATGGCGGCCTAGTGAAATGCTAAAAAAATACTATTAAAAAAAAACACTTATCCAATTTATCTCAAATTTTACAAAAACATGAGGTATTAAGTTGGAATCAACTGATAATAATTTGGTACAAATCTAAGATGGCGGAACAAAATGGCAGGTTAATAAAATGTTTATAAATTCAGCCTGAAAAACTGCTTAATGGACTGCAACTTGTAAAATTGTGGTACTAATTCAAGATGGCGAAACAAAAAGGCGGACAAATAAAATGTTTGTAGTTGTGTAAAAATCACCCTCTCATGTTTTACATAACTTTACGTTTTAGCGGCCTTAGATGCCAAAAAATATGTTTTATCAATCCCGTCGGTCCATTTGTCGGTCTGTGTGTCCGTCAGTTCGACAAACTACTTATCCGATTGATTTCAAATTTTGATAAAAAAATTAAGGGTTACATGGGGATGAAGTGGTAATATTTTAGTAGAAATCCAATATAGCGAAATAATATTAAAACAATATTTTTTTCTGATGAGAAACTTTCTTGCGATTTTAGTAACTATAAAAATGATAAAACAATCTGTATTTTATATTTATATTCGTTAACTCATAACAATAATAATTGCCTTTATGGATTAAAATAACAACTTAAACTTAATAAGATCATTGCAGTTTTCACTAAACACTAAGTTTGAACTATTACAAAGATCATCCAACTATTGCATTACCATTAAAGTAATCGATTCCTTTGATTGCGCTGCGGTGTAAAGAGTTTTATGCACAAAATAATGAATGTAAAAATGTTAGCTTTTTGTAGAGACCCGGTACAATTTGTTAGATGTAGAATATTTTATATATATTTAAGTAGTTTTTATTTGATATAAAATTATAATAGTTATAGTAATGATAGACTGTGATTTTTACCAACAAATCCTTAATTTTAGAAAGGTTATACAGCTAATACTATAAAAGAAAAATTGTAAAAATGTGAACAAACCAGATGGAATGAGGAAAGCCAAGTCTCTGAAATTAACATAAAATGCATAGAGTGTCCAATTAAAAAACAAACACTAATTTCCTACTCTGTAGGTATGCCACTAAATAATTTTTTTTGGCATTTTCGCAACTTAAAAATATCTAACTTTAAATTGATTGAAACAAATATTTATTAAAATTACATATCTCACCATGTCTACAGAATGTTTCGATACCAGGGACGTGCAGTCCATGGAAGCAAGGGAAGCAGTGCTTCCCCAAAAAAAATTACAAAACATCTTCTAAAATGTAATTTTTGAAATAGGAAACCATCAATTTAGTTTATAATAAAAATGCTAAAATATTATCTAAATTATCAAGCCCATAATAAATGCGGTCTTAATTCCGACCGAGCGACAATACAAAATGAAATAGAACCTATGCGGGCCGCTAGCTTCTCTGCAGCCAAGTCCTGTATGCTTGTTTTCCTGTGAATCGAGCTAGAAGTTATTGAACTTTCCACCGGCTGTTTGCAATTTTTGCATTTCAGTCGCGTGCTTTAAGTGGGGGCGGAAGCTATCATTGGAGTAGGTTCTTTGTTTGAACGGCTATCCGTGTGTTGTGTGATACGTATGTCGCGTCGTGCATGGTGCGATATGGACGACAATAATACGGACGTGGATATGCAAATACCGTCAACTTCGGCTATCGGTAATAACGTTGAAAAATGTAGTAAGAAGAGTGTGTGTGAATGTGTGTCTTAATAATAAAGGGATTTTCAACATTAAACTTCGCTGATAAGCTTCAAATAATTTCCAAAGAAAGGGCAAAACCACCTATGAAAAATTTACCCACAGAAATTAAAAACTTTATTAGACATTTTTATCCGGTGTGAAAATATAAGTTAATTGGCCATGTTTACTTTTTGAAATGAAAAAGGTCTCTGGAGTAAAACTGGTTTTTCTGATTTAAACAATTTCCATAAAGCTGTAAAAAGACACACTATGTCCAAAGCGCATTTGCAGGCCGTCATAAAAGAAAAAGTCTTCGACAAAACCAGAATTGAACACACCCTTAATAAACAGTTGGAAATTAGTCACCGCCAACACAATGAACTAGTCGATAAAAATAAGCAAATATTAAGAAGACTTATCGATGTTGTTTTTTTCTCGGACAGCACGAATTGGGATTTAGAGGTCATGACGCAACATGGGTTTCTTCAAATAGAGGAAATTTTCAAGATTTACTTAGTTTAATGGCTAAATATGACGAAACAACTGATATCACTAATTTAAGCCAATTATCTATAGTAATACGCTACGTTAAAACAGACGGAAGTATTCCAGAGCGATTTTTAGGTTTTAAGAATGTGTTCGAAAATCGTACAGCAGATGCATTATATACCGTAGTTTATAACGTTACTAAAGAAAGTAATGGAGAGAAAAAATTAGTTGCTCAAAGCTATGGTGGAGCTGCAGTGATGGAGGGGGTCTGCAAGCTAAAGTTCGAGAAACTTTCCCAAGTGCTGTGTTTGTCTATTGTTTTGCTCATAAATTAAATTAAGTTTTATCCCACTCCATCAATCACATTAAAGAGTGTGAAGTATTTTTAGTTACTTTAAGTGGCATGGCTGCTTTTTTTTTCAAGTCAACAAAACGTACACAAGCTTTGGTCTCCATTGTCCACAAACGATTGCCCAAAGTAGCTCCTACTAGGTGGAACTATAATGGAAGACTTGTGTTAACAGTATCTGAAAATCGTGAATCACTGATTGAACTATTTGAGAATATAATAGAAAATAATAAAACGTGGGACTCAGAAGCAATAAATAGTTCGAGGGGGTTTTTGGACTGTTTGAGAAGAGATGTTAATTTTAATTATTTGTTGAACATATTTTCAGAAATATTTCCATTCTCGGACAAATATATTACAAACTAAAACAAATGATATTGTTTTTTGCCTAAAAAAAGTGGATAATTTTAAGTTCATGTTAAGCCAAAAAAGAGATAACTGAACCTATTTTGGCAGAAAACAATAATGTTAAATGTAGAGCCATAAACCAAGCGTCTTCGAACAGACAAGGTAGGAGATGTTCAAACATCATACGGACGCCTCTTTTACGAAATAATCGACCAAATTCAGCAACGAATAAACTATAGATTTAACGGTTTAAATGATTTTAAATTCTTCGAGCTCTGCAATTTTGTTGCACATAATGGAAAAACAGAAGATGCGTTTAAATCTCTTCTTCATTATGGCCAGTTCTTCGACCAAGTGTTACCGCGATCTGAACTAAAAGTAATTTACAAAACGAATGACATTAGCGCAAAAAATAACGCTAAGGAACTAATGCAATTTTTAAAAGACAAGAAGCTGGAAGACGCCTACACCGAAGTGTCGAAATTGTGTGAATTAGTATTGACAACACCTGCCACAAGTTTATCAGTAGAACGCAATTTTTCAACACTCAAACGTATAAAAAAATTTGTGAGAAATTCAACGGGGCAGGAGAGACTTTCGCATATATCGCTGTTGTTCATTGAAAATAAACTTCTCCAAAATATGTCGGAGCATCGACTTTTTTATGATGACGTCATTAACGAATTTGCAAAAAATGATCGAAGAATCGAATTACGTTACAAATAGATAAGTTTCTAAAAATTACTTCCCTTTCTTAAAATTTCACCGTGCGCCCCTGTTCGATACATACTCTAAACAATATTATTTAAGTAAACACAAACTCTATCGTTTACCTTAAGATTTTATAGAGACGTAGTAGTAGTTGTACAAATACTTTAATTTTGTAGACATATCAGTGCGCCGATCGTAACTGATTATCCAGTTTGCCTGGATTTTTGCACAAAAATCAAGTGTTACATAACAATGACATGACAACCTAGTAAAATGTTAAAGAAAAATATTATTGAAAAATTATTTATCCCATTTATCACAAACATTAAGTATTATGTTGGAATCAACTGGTAAACTTTTGGTATGAATCCAAGATGTCGAAACAAAATGGCGGCATAATAAAATATTTAAAAATCCAGCCTGAAAAAACTAGATAAGGGATTGATTTAAAATTGTGTCTCATAACTAATTGTGGTATTCCGTAGGTTTCTCTGTCGGTCTGTCTGCCTGTCAGTTCGCGGAATAGCTTAAAAACTACATATTAGATTGGCTTTAGGCTTTAGTCAAAAATTAAGAGTCTTAGGGGAATGACCTGGTAATATTTTGGTAAAAATCCAACATGGCGGAACAATGTTAAAACAATTATCACTAAAAAAACTGGTTATCCAGTTTACCTGAATTGTTGCACAAAATTCAAGTGTTAGGTAACAATGAATTGGTAATATTTTGATATCAATCCAAGAGAGCAAAACAAAATAGGGGCCTGAAAAATTAAAAAAAAAATTCAATTTTTTTGCAAGAATTGATAAGTGTGATATAGAAATAAATTGGTAAAGTTGCGGTACGAATTTAAGATTGCGAAACAAAATAACTGCCAAATAAACTTGTAGGAAAATCTTGTTCAAACTGGTACGAATTTAACATGACGTAATTAAAATATTTTTAGGAATCCAATATGATTGGGTCGCTATTGCTAACAAATAGAAAGAATCGCAAGGAGGGAAGTTCCAGTTAAAGGAAATTTATCGATTTTTTACGTTTAATTTGCCGTCATTTTGTTTTGACATTTTGCTCTTAATGCTTCTACAAAATAATCTAATAAGTATTTTTTTCAAGTTGAGTTTTTAAATATTTTAAAATTCTGTAGGCACAATTCTTCTCCTGTTTTCATTAAAATTTGTTGTCTCTTGGTAATTTCATAAACATTTTTTATCAGATATTATTTCTTAAAGCTTTCCTTACCTAGTGGAATCATTAACAATTCACCTGAAAATTGTCGATATTTTTAACACCCCTAGAATTATTCGCCGAAAATCCTTAACCGCAAAGAAATCCCATATATATTTTCCTTTAAACTTCAGCAGATATGTTAAATTAACGTAACTGTTTTGAACTTTCGACGCCCCCAAAAAGACTTTCTAGGTTGGTGGAAAATGTCTGAGAATAACGATTATCGCCGAACGGATCTGGCAGAAGGACTTTATGGTATAATAAAAAGTACCTTATGGCACCGTAACTCTCTTAACTTTACCGAAAAGTTGATTTTCGTTGCACCTATAAGGAGGTAACGCCTGGCATAGCGACTGTTCTCATTAGACCTTTAAAATATGTGTACTAAAATATTCTCTAACCTTAGTCTAGGGCTCTAAAAGTGACTACCGGTATGGAATTTTATAATGCTGTTGAATTCAAAAACGTTTTCGCTACATCTTGAGCTTTTTCTGTTAAATTTACATCCATTTCATTCCTACTTTACATATAAAAATACTTTGTAGATAATTTCAAGATAGAAAACCGTGTTAATATACTTACATTTTAATGTAATAAATATTTTAAGTAGGAAGGATATTGATTTATTCTTAGCCTACTAAATTTATTTTTAAACTACACTCCACTTTACACAATTTTTACGTCGGCAATATACTGTCCCTAAACTATTCCAAAATTTGTTTTCTTGGTCTGCAAGCTAACTTTTCACACCTTTCATCACGTTTGCGTTGAAAGGAGATTTGTAACATTTAAATTTTTTTTTACTTTATGGAAAAGGTCGCAAGAAAATTGTTGCAATTTTATGTATAAAGCGAAATTTAGCTTCAAACAAAAAAAAAACAAAAAAATGAAAAAACAAAATATTGATCGAAAAAAAACCATATTTTTCAATAGGTCAATGCATACATAAATTGTAAATATAACACTCTGTATATTCGTAACATTGCCGTAAAGCGGTTAATTAATCCAGGCGAACTAACAAAAGGAAACAAACAATACATATGCGAGGTGATGACATTGAAATTAAAATTACGCGACCTTAAACTCTATTTTGGTATCGTTAAACTAGCAAAATAAGTGAAGTTAAACAAAAAGTGTACTGAACTAATATAGTAATTAAAGTATATTAAAAAAAAAAGAAAATGTATAACTTTAGTCTAATATATAACGAAAATAATTAATACTAACGGACTATCAAACAGTTCTTTCCTTAAAAAATATTTTCAAATGCCTTGCAGCAACACGATTTATGTAAACTAGCAAATAAAAAACATTTTGATGACATTATTCATTATAAAAATCAATAACGCAGTAAAAAGTGCAAACATAGCGATTATTTTTAAATGTTCTGTAAGATGATTGAAAAGTTTTATGGCATTGTAAATAATTGATTTTTTTATTAATTCTGTGGAAGGAATGGGAAGGTATACGGTGTGTCCCAGATTCGCTTCTCTGTATAGGGATCTCGGCTCCTATTATACCTACAGCAAAGGTTAAATAGAGAAAGTTTTAGAGGAAACTTGTTACATTCGATATATGGGTTCAGATTTACGATCGAGCAATAAGTTTGGGTAATATCGGCGAAAAACCGAAAATGGCGGATTTCGGTTTTCGCCAGTATATCCAGAATGGTAAATTTGACAGCTGTCAAAATGTGACATTATTGGGACACATTTTTAAGACAAATAAGATAGCGTATACGATACGTCTTCATTGTTTTTTGTTAACCCGCAACCCGCTTCAACTTTCATTTTTCTTATGACCGCCATATTGGATTTTTCGATTTTTGGAAAGAGCCTAAAATTTCCAGTCTAGTGATATCTCACATGTGCCTTAAAGATTTTAGTGTCATCAAAATATCACACTTCGTAAATTAGGTTTCAATGTTTTTAAAGGAGGACATGATTTATTTGTCACAATATTACGACTTAAAAAATCTAAATGAGCTTTAACTACTTTGTAAGTGGGTAACATTAATTTATAAATCTGCAAAATGACGTCCATTTGCATCGAGACATTTTTGACAATTGGTGACTGTTTTTCGTACAACCCTGGTAAGTATATTTCGGTTAATATTTCTAAATGTGTCCAGAACTCTTTGTCTCAGGATTTCTATGGTCACGGGGGGATCAAATTCATATATTTCATTCTTCGTGTGACCCCAGAGGTAGAAATCCAAGGGCGAGGTCAGGGGATCTAGGAGGCGAGGATATTGGACCATTTAAAGAAATTATTCTTTCGTCAAACTGCTCTCTTAAGAAGTTCCTGACTTCAATGGTATTGTGAGCCGGACATCCGTCTTGTTGAAATCAAGTTCTTCTTAATTCATCTTCCGTTAGAATAGCTCGTAAGGCTGGTACAACCTGGTTTCGCAAAAGCTCTAGGTACCTCTGCTCGTTTAGGTTGTAGTCAAACAAAAATGATCTAATAAGTCGATTTCCTGAAATGATTAATAATTTATAAATAGGTGCCCAACAGTCAAGGGCGGCAGGGTCGGCCGGATGGTACTAGAATCTATAAATTATAAAGGGAAAATTATCTTTATTAAAAAGTAGATATTTTCTTTCCAAAAATAATTATCGAAACATCCCGTAATGAATGAGCTTGTATACAGTTGAAATCTATTCAGCTTTATTATGAAAAAGAAAAACATATTTGGTTAGAGGGAAGTAATAGCTGTAATAAATTATTTTGTTGGTATTGCATATTAATTTCGGAAATACTAAATCAATTTATTTCAGTGATATCATAATCTTAAAAAAATACACCGTGCCTTAATAAAACATAAAATATCAAAAAAACAAACCCCTTGGGCTTTAAAATTTAAATTATTCGGAAATACAGCTGAACGCCTTTCTATGAATGATAATGAAAATCGAAAAATAATTCGACATTTGATTAATATGGTATTTTTTTCATAACGCAAGAACTAGGGGGTAATAATAAATCGTTAAATTCAGACAATAAAAACAATTTTAGATAATTAGCTAAATCTGCAGAAAATTTAGATAAAGTGTTAATACATTTATAGAACCCAATTCTATTTTTATAGGTTCTTCGAAACTAAAATACAAAATGATTGAATAAAAATGTAATACAATATCAAAAAAGTAAGTTGACTGACTAGAGTAGAACGTTTTACTTTATCATATTATACTTTTTTAGTATCATTAAAGAACTAAACGAAAAAATAAAAGGTTATTATTTGACCATCATTTGGTGCCTATTTAAAAAAGATTGGTTAGATTAACTTACCAATGATCCCACACCAAACGTTACTTCCAAATCTGATCTGTAGACGTCTCTCTGCCACTTCTTGAGGATTTTGCACAGCCCAATGATGACGGTTGTGCCTATTAAAGACTCCACAATACTCATCGGACCACAAGACATGATTTACAAAATCAGGATTTTCATTACATCTCCTAGTATACCACTCACAGAACTGTAGTCATCTTGGAAAATCAGTTTCCTTAAGTCCTTGTACTATTATGGGTTTGTATGGATGGTACTTATTCTTTTTTAAGACTATCTGTACTGTTGATTTTGGCATATTACTTTCCTGTTCTACAGTTCTTACCAATGCACTAGGGGTTTTCGTTGATAGCTTGTAAAATGTTTCTGTTTCGATTTTCATTGTTATTATTGTATCCGCTTCTAGGTTGTTCGAAGGCAACGTGGTTAATTAAATTAACTACGATTTTCCTGAATTGGGTTTTAGGAGGCTGCCGTCGTTCGGGTTTCATCTCTAAATACCTTGCTGAGGTAACGTCGGCGTTTCTGTAAGATTGAAAGTACAGAGCTAACATGTCCACCTTTTCTTCATTACGGAATACTACTTATTAAAACACAGGTTTGATACTTTCAACTATTTAACTTAACGTCGAAGTCAAAATCCAATTTTGTTACAGATAAATCGGCCTCCATAGAAAAGCATTGAGAGCTAACATTACTTTAAATCATGGCCTCCTTAGAAAAAAACTGAAACCTAACTTTACGAAGTGTAATATTTCGATACTAAAATCTTTAATACACTTGTGAGATATCACTAGACTGGAAATTTTAGGCTCTTTCCAAAAATCGAAAAATCCAATATGGCGGTTATAAGAAAAATGAAAGTTGAGGCGGGTTGCGGACTAACAAAAAACAATGAAGACGTGTCGTATACGCCATCTTATTTTTTTTTTAAATATGTGTCCGAATAATGTCACATTTTGGCAGCTGTCAAAAATTTCGGTTTTCTCCGATATTTTCAAAAACAACTGATCGATCGTGAATCTGAAGCCGGATATCAAATGCAATAAGTTTGCTCTAAAACTCTCCCCACTTAACCTTTGCTGTAGGTATAATAGGATCCGAGATCCCTGTATAGAGAATCTGGGACACAGTGTATGTCATGCCTAGAGTTTCTGATAGGATATACGTGTTGTAACCTTTCCAGGAATGTGCTTATATGTTTCCTTATCAAACAGACGGTTTCTAAAATAAATAATGCAGAGAGTGTTAATATTTCATGTTTTTTGAAATAGTATTGGCGGTGCGCTATATTATTTAGACCAAACAAATAGCGGATTCCTCTCTTTTGAAATTGAATAGAGAGAAATAACTAAGTCTGACAGAAGATACGTCCAGTTCTTTTGAAACTGATTGAATGGCAAAGCAGGCGGTAGAAAGTTTTTTAGTTAAGATGTGAATATGCTTAGACCATTTTAGGTCGTTATTAATATTCAAACCCAGGAATTTAATCGACTCAACGTATTTAATATTGCTGTTAAGTAGCTGAAGTGGTTGTAAATTCCCCTTATAAGATAAGCCCACCGTTTTATCTACACTGAAGCAAAGCACATTGGAATCGGACCAAACCTTAATCATAACAAGGTCGTTGGAAATATTAGAATGTAAAGACGTTGTATTAAAATCACTCCATGTTATGCTTGCCTCGTCAGTAAAGAGAGAGATTTTTCCATTAATTTTTAGGTCGGTCATATCATTAATGTATAACAAAAGCCCTAAGACCGAACCTTGAGGTTCAATTTACAATCAGAATCAGAACCATTTGCCCTTGCAAATTGTTGCCTATTCATGAGATAAGATTTAAACCAATTTAAAGAAATACCCCGGATTCCATAAAAATTCAGCTTGCTTATTAAAATTTCATGACACAGTCAAAGGCTTTTGTTTATGTGGGATAAGTAGACGTCGCTAAGCAACGAGAATATGGCGTCACTGGTGCACTTGTTGGGTAGAAATCCGAACTGCTCCGGGGATATTATCTGATGTTTCAGGAGAAATGGCATAAGACGATTCTTTAGTAACCTTTCAATTATTTTTGATAGCATTGGTAGTAGAGCAATTGGGCGATAATTGCAAGAGTTAGTTTTTTCCTAGGAAGGCCAAGTTAATTTTCAGAAACCGGCACATAAACAATTTCAAAAGTTATTAAGAGTTTTCCACTATCTCTGATTTTAATTTAATGTTGAAAATACAGCCGATTGTATCAGGTAATATTGTTTTATATTATTAAATATTAATTTACAATTGTGAAAAATTATGGTATTATTTAGACACTTAAAGAAACAATACTCCGCTGAAAAATTTTTTTTTATAGTTTTTTCATAAAAATTTGCTAATCTCATGCGTCTCTGCTGAACAGTCGGCACGATGGTTAAATCGACCGAAACCGCTCTATCTTTTATTAATTTTACTATTTTAAAATAATCGATAATTTTTAAAAACATATTTTAATTTTGAACACCCCTTTAACGAGTTTCTTCAATTTTTTTAAACAGTTTTTTACGATATCCTGTATCTCCAGCTGCTCTTGGGCCCACTGGTTACGAGAACTCTGTATTCCTACAATTTTAGCTCTAAATATTAGTACATATCTATGTCAGTTTGGATCTAACATTGTTTAACGCGCGGAACAGATGCATCCAGTTTTTATAGTAAACTAAACGGGATGCATTTTCATAAAACACTTTTTATGATACCGTAAAGTCCTGTTGCCAGATCCACGCGACTATAAAAGTTGCTCTTGGAGACTCTTCCACCGACTTCTCGAGGACACCAGAAGTTCACAGTGTTACATAATTTAACAATTCTCAAGAAGCTTAAAACGAAATATGGGGCCTCCTCGCACCAAGAACTTTTATTTTAATAAAATTCCTTGAGATTGTAGAAAAGAAAATTATTTCTATCGACCGAAAATGTAAAATAGTGTCACTTGGCCTTTGCAACACTAACTACAAACCACTGCAGATATTATAATAAATATTTATATTGAGTATAATATTTTTATTATATAACGTAAAAGTTTTGGATCAAATTGATCAAAATAGACAAAAATAATTTTATTAGAAATACTATTATTAAACAAATGTGTTATATATTTGATTTATTACGGCTTTTAATAACATACATAATTTACTTAAGATTCACTGTTACACAAAATTGTTTTTGAGACTAATTTGTTCCATTGCTTTATTATATAACTGTTTTTAAAATTAATTATATTTTTATAGGAAGAGTATAAAGCTTACTTAGAATGCATATACAACCAACTTTACACGACTATTTTTACTCAAGGAAAATATGTTTTATATTGGATTGGTTATAAGACAATTATTAGAACTTGCAATTTTGTTTTATAAACATTTTATTTGTATGTATTTTTGCAGCAATTTAGTTGAGGCAAGGACTTTTCATAAATTAGATAAAACAAAGCAAATAGATGTTCAATTCAATGTTCACAAGATTTTACCCATGAGAAATGGAGCGATGAGGAAGCCGATAGTATAGATTTAGAATTAAATAAAATCGATAAAAATATAGAAGTAAATAAACAATTAAGAACATATCCTTTAGACTATTTATGATACGAAACAATTTTTAAACAATAGTATCTTTGTTAATATCCAAGAAGCAAAAATTCGTCATTAATGTGAAACTATGAAGTATTATTTGCGTCTCTTCGACTAGGTCGTTTATTATTATGGTATAATATCAATTTCCATATTATGTTATAAAAAATATTTTATTACCAATTTATTTTTGTGACCTCTAGTTAGAATTAGAATCCCGACATCCCAGGATCTCGGGATATTGGAGAAAAACCTGTTTCGAAAATACTGCGATTAGAATCATCGATTCCGGTATTAATTTTGATAATGTATTTATTAATTCTCGCCATGGCGATATTTTAAGACGAAAGTAATAACGCGTTTGACAGGTTAATGATCGTGTTATTATACCATTGCGACTGCTGCTGAACAAATTAAAAATTCATGCTTACGTGCGAGAATTAAACTACGAAGATTGGAGATACATCGATGATAGAGACGTTGTGGATCATATGAACTGAAAGGAATGCAAGTTACCCAATCGAGTTATTCAGAATGAGACTTAGGAAGTAAATGAAGCCTAGTTTGTTGGAAAACAAAAACACAGGCGAAGCTATAAATATATGCTGCAAGCTTTGGCAACAGTGCAAGTATTAAAACAATTTAATAGTTTCTTATTACTGCCATTCTTCATAATAACATAACTCCAAAACATGCTTTATATAATCTTTTTAGATATCTGTTATATCTCAGGACGAGATCAACTTTATAACCATATCTCTAGTAATAAAAATATTCTATGTAATAAAAATTTTTTATTAGCAGATGTCATGTTTTATGAAAAGTTGAAGACCAGTTATGTCGGTCTTGACGAAGAAGTGAGATATATTAAATAAAACATTAAAATTTAAATTTAAATAGTCATTTTTACCGGAACTAAACTAATGCATCTTGAAATAGGACAAAAAGTAACATGGTTATTATTTTAAATGATGTTAAAATAATTTTTTAAATATGTGCCCTAAATCAATTTTTTTTTCAAAGGCAAGTCAGCGGAAGTAGAAAATGAACCTCATATATGCATATATGATGTCAGAAAATGGACCTTTGTAAGATTAGCCTCTAGGGAAACGTTTTTCAAGCAATATTTACCTTTGGATAACGCTGTAGTATTTTATGTTGTCAAGTACTACTATCATCATCACATCGAAAATCAATCACGTGCTCTAGAAAATATAAATACAACATTTTTATTTCATTTATGATGATAATTAGGAAACCAAAATGTAAACATATTCGACAAAATAATCTTAATCAAAACAAATTATCATTTTATGAATATTTTGTATAAACTTTTACGTGTATAGTTATAAAATTTTTAAATGCTATTTTTGAAACTGTTTTATGATCTTTTTCATGTTTATAGATATCTTATAAGTGTTTAAAAAGTACTTTAAAAATATTTTAGTTATATTACAAATTGATATATTGCAAATTTTATTACCATTACAAACAAATTTCTGTTACCTGGGTCACTAAGAGTTTTATAAATAACAAAACTGACAAAAGTAAACTACTCACGGAAAGCCGCTACAGCTAATTTTATCGTTATTTGTAGGAGACTATATCTTGGATAAAATGAAGAAGATTTTGAATACTCGTCTTTTTTTTAATCAAAAGACTTAAAGTGATCTTCAAGTTCTGGAAGAACGCAATTTAGAAATAATTTTTTTTTTTACTCTTTGTACTTATTACAATACTGTATCCAGGACGTTCATTGTAATGACAGTTAGAGGACCTGGTCAATATCTCCTGATGGTTTTGTATTTTTTTAGAGAAAATTAACAGGGTATTTTTAAAACGTCCGCACATGACACTAAGCACAAATTTAAAAGAAACAGGATATATTATCAAGCCATTAAACAAATAATTAAATGTTCAAATATGAAATGTAGATAATATTAATAATTTAGTATCAAGTAGGCCCACCTCTGCCCTCAAAAGTTCTGCTGTCCTTCTCGGCATACTGTCTACCAAATTCCTATTAAACTTTTAAGGTATAACTTCCCATACCTTTAACTGCAATTACCAATTCCAAATTTTGAAATTCTTGCTCTAATAATATATATAGCGTCTTATCCTAATGGGTTGGGTGAAAGTATAGCGGGAAAAACAGTCCAGTGCGTTCGATATAACTCTTTTATTATATAAGCAACGTTTCAATGCGTGGTTGCATCTTCCGCAGGTTTAATAACTCTCTTTAATTAAGTTTTAGTTTGATTCTACTTCACACATGCTCATTACATTTATATCCAGCGACCTAGTGAGCCAGTTCATTCTCTAGACGCTATTCTCCTTCAGAACTTCATAAACAATTCGAGCTCCGTGTAGACGAGCATTATTCTCCACGGGAATAAAATATTCGTCATAGTTCTGAGCAAAAGAAACGACAATTTCATTCATTCATATTTTGTCCAGTCAAAATTACCAAATCAGTTTTTCCATTTCTCGTCACTCCCTCCCATACAATCACACACACTTCCCCCTCCAAATAGCATTCTAGATTCCTAAGTTTTTTAATTTACCGTTTATTTGTTTCTCTCCACATTAACGTTCGCCTATCCAATTCATACAGTGCAAAGCAACATTCATCAGTAAACATGAAACATCCCCACTCTGGTATTTGGTAGTTTGAGCCTATTTTTTTTTCAAGGAACTTGGTTGTGAGGCTGAAGAGGCGCACACGCGGCATGTCTTCTACTTTTTTAAACCACGATCATGCAAACCGTCTTTGATAATAATAATCGACACTATTGTTCCCTCTATCTTCTGTAGTCTAGCGTGTACTTCGTTAGTGTCGCATTTAGAGTTCTCCGTCTGATAGATAGGTTTATCAAACAACTTTTCCTCCGGGTCGTACATCATTTGCGACCGCATTGCCGAGCCTTTCTATATACAGGAATATCGTGGTTTTGGCATCTTTATATCGTCCTTCGAACTATGGATTTTGGTGTCCCCACTAATCGTGTTAATTCATCCCTCGTTAGCGCAGTCTGGTAAAAATAACTTTTTTAATAAGACCCTTTTAAATCACAGTAGAAAACTTACTGCATAATATTTAGTAGCTCATTTTCACTTATAACAACATTTTTAAGTTAAACTAAGTAATGTGAAGAAAAAAATTTTAAGGTTACACTTATTTTTTTATTTAGTTAGAGGTCAATTCCTAACATTATTTTAAACTTTGTTTTCATGGTTTTTGTACATTTGCTTGTTGCTTAAATAGATTAATTTTTAATTAATTAAATGCAACCTGATTGCAGTAAATAGAGCTTAAGTTAAGCAATGGAACTGACTTAATAGGAAAATCAAAATCCTCATTTCGAAGGGTGACTCACAAGATCTAAAAGCATGTACATAAAAGCTCTATAATAAAGTGCACGAAGTTCCACATGAAGTTGGTAGTTTTTGTTAATTAATAAAAAATGCGGACTTTCTGGTAGTTTCACTGTAAGTTCGTTATTTATTGAATCACTAGCTTAGAGAGATTTTCCATAATAAATGTTGCAAAAAATGTAATGTGAAAATGAAAAAAATTTAACTCTCTGCACCAGCTCTATTCAATTACTCTCTTTGCCAATGTTCAGTGAGCAACAAAAAGTCACAGACATTATTCTGTAGTTAAATAGTTAGTGAAATAATTTTATTGGTCAAACAGTGAATGTTTTAATGACATAATTTTACAGACCAGGGTACATATGTTTATTTAGTAGATTTCTGGTTTCATTCACTATTTGATCGGGTTTGCCTATTTTACAGCCCAGGGTACATATGTTTTTAGTAGATTTCTGGTTTCATTCACTATTTGATAGGGTTTGCCTATTAAATCGTTATCGATATAACAGAACGCAGAATTCAAGGTATATTAATTTTTAAACCATCATTCGTTACATTTTGAGATGCTAATTAACACTGGTATGTTATATTATGCAGAACACTAACAGATGCTTTGTAGTTTATAGACAACAATTGTATTATATAGAACATCCTTACGCGCCTTTTTTTCAGACGGAACATCATGTTTTAGACAAATTATTAAATTAGTAGACTTATTTATTGATAAGAGATTACTTAAAAAAGGTTCGGATGGAAATTGTTTGGGTTTATAATGTAGTAGTTCGAACTACAAAGTAATCAAAAGTATATTCTTTGAAGTGCTCAAAGAGAGGGCCTGCAAGCTCTTAAATATCTATACCAATACTTTTTTCATACGAGGGAACTAATAAAACGTTCTGAACATTAAAAGCTTGAATGGAAATAACATAATTTTAAAATTCCAATTAAACTAAGAAGCTTTTTATTTATTTTGTTTGGACGTCATAAAACTTCTGAGATAAGGTACTGCGTCATCCTAGGTGGTTCACCCTGTACCAACCTTCTTGTAGTAACCAATGACCATTACTTCTTTAGAAACTATAATTTACACTTCGACAGAATTTGATGTTAGTGTTGAAACAACCCTATTGCTCCAGACCAATGCATAGTTTAACATATTTTAATGCATGCTTCTCGGCATTATCGTCTAAACTGAGGTGATGGGAAACGTGTCCTGCATGCTAGGTAGCCTAATTTTGCCTTTTGCAAGAGTTGACATGTTTTTAAATATTTATGTTATATTGCGTTTAGCATATAAAAAGGATAACTCAAATATTGTTTTTAGAGGTTGCATCCGAAATATTTTGAAACGACACTCTAATATTATTCTTGAGAAAAACAATGTAATATTATAATTTAGTATAGATAAAATAATTCTTATTTTTAAGTCCAGTAAAATTAATAACAAAAATATAGCTGTGTTATCTGTGTTCTCTGAATCTACGTACATTGATTTTGCCTCGGACCTTATATGTTATGTAGGTTAGGAAAAAAAATTACAAGTAATGAACTTTGCCGCCTAAAGAACGATAAAATAGCAATTAGAGATCCTATTAACACTTAAAATTGCGAATAAATAAATATTAAGAGGAATGTAACTCCAGTTAATATGGAAAAACAATAACATAATTTCCAACAACTGGCAAAAAAATTTAAAAAATAATCAAAAAACTCATATAAATAGCCCACTTTGTTTGGTTTACTATTTTGACAGTTTTGTAAATTCGTGCATACTGCGATTCAAAAGTTTGCGGCGGTGTTGTCGGCTTTTTGACAATGGCATTATATGAAAATAAAGAAAGGTTTATTTGAATAATTATTTGTCCATAATAATTATATATAGCTAATGAAATATTGCAGAGGTTGTTATTACTGTTTTAGAACTACCTTAATAATTAATTTTCAATTTATAATAGTATCCACTTATCTGGCTACAATATGTAAATGGAAATGGATTTTGTTCCCCATTGTTGAGCTGAGAGCACACAACCCGATCATAAGAAACTCAAAAAGATAAGTATAGCGACTTCTAATCTGTCCTCCTAGGACAATTTGTCCAAAGTGCAAAAGAGTAGTTTTGACATATGAAGAATTTTAGTGGTTAGAAATGTATTTTCTATAAAAGTATAAAAGTAAATGCAATATTTATGAGTATTTTAAAGAGAAAGATTGTAATACATGGGTTAATTTACCAAATGTTATGATTTCTGATTTATTTATTATTTGAATGTAAATAAAAAAAGAAATTATACTCAATTATATGTCAATAATGAGAAAAGCTTGTTGCTACACAAAAAACGATTGTAATTAATGATATTCTGTTATATATCAAAATAGATTTGATTTCGTTATATACAGTGGCGCAACTAGGGGGGGTTAGAGGTAGCTTAGCCCCCCCGACCCCAAAGTTAGCCCCCCCGCCAGGCGATTGGCGAGGGCCAACCAAAACACTTAAACTTCATTTTGTTTGTAAAAATGGTTAAAAAGGTATTCTTCCGTACCATAGTTTATTTTTCTCTTGCATCTTCCGTTTTTTAGTTAAGAAATAAACATAGGTTTTTTTCTAATTTAGCATCTTGTATACTTTTGACCAATTTAATTGGACACTTGGATTATCTGGGCTTACGAAAACGTAAGGGCGCGTTTATTTTGAAGTTATGGATCATAAACATGATAAAAGTTTGAGAAATAGTGAAAAGTATAAGTGATATTTTTTAAAGGGTTTAAAAGAGTAAAAAAAAATTATATTTTGTTTACGCAAAACCGAAAATAGTCAAAATGAAAACAGAAATAGGTGGGGAAAATGTTCTAACATTGAAAAATCATGGAAGTCATTGATGTAGATACTTAATCTTTCTCGACTATACATATTTAAAATAAAATTGAGGTGATATTCCAAAAAACGGCGAAACTTCTGTTATTTAATTTTTTGTATCAAAACTGTGGTCGTCTCCCAAGTAGCACAAATTAGCTTTTTTGCCTAACAGTTATCCATAAAAAACACATAAAAACCAGAGATTTGTCAAATTTTGGCAAATGATTCTTGGTTTGTTTTCTAGCCATGAAAGCTCGCTTTAAATTAGATTTTTTGGCTCCAAAAGAAGCAGTTTTTAATGTAGATAGGGTATAGCATAATTACTCGGCCAAAAAATTTCTTTTATATGATAATTAAACCTCCAACTTTTATTGGATGGCCAAATATCTGTCAATTTTGTTGGCACAATATAACCACATATATTCTAGTAAGTATTGAAGTTAAATTACAGTAAGCATAGCTATTTAAAATGCCAGAATATGGTGTTTTTAATCAATAGAAATCGAGGTCAGAATATAATCAATAAGTAGGCATTTTTCTCAAATGCCAACCAAACATATTTTAGCAAGTATGTAAGTTTAATTATAGTAATAATAGGTATATAAGAATGCCAGATTATGACATTTTAAGACAACAAAAATTGAAAGGAAAAAAATATGGCTTTCATTACCATATTTTTCTTTCAAAGTTAAACTAAAATTGGTTAGGTTTATTTCGCTTATTTTTGCTTTAATATTGCCAAAAAATGCCACATTTTCAAATTTACTTTTATAACATATAAAATAATACTTATATATACATATGCTATACAACATGTCTTATAAAAAGATTAAATATTTCACCACATATTATAGAAAAACGCCGACTTGGGGTAATCGTCGTTTAATTTTGTTACGTTGGCTCCTGTGTCTTAAATTAGCCATTTTTTACCGAGTACTAAAGGCAAGCCAAGTAGGCATTTTTATTGGCAAAATTTTAGTAAATGTTGCTACATTTGAAAATTATTCCCATTTGATAAATATTTGCTTACAAGGTGGCCAATTTCAAGGAATATTTGCTTAAAAAATAACCCAAAGATTTTTATAATCCTCCAAGATTGAAATTAAAATGAAACTAATTTCCTAGCAGCCATTACTCGACCACTTTAAACAAACATATTCTTTCTACCTATAAAAACGTATTTTCATGCATGTTTTTTTACTTTAGGGACTCTAATGAATTTTCTTAGTAAATTACATCTCCAAATAAAAATTTTAGAAAACGAAATTTTTAGTTTCAAGAAGGGGCGTGTGTTTTACCTGCCTATCTTAAATTATTTTAACAATAAAAGTTCCTACGCAAGTGTTTTTTGTCCCCACTAACCGTCAAATGAATATCTTACACAATAAGTCATAGTGTAAGTATTTCCACGAAACCATGATTTGTTATGTTTGCATTTCCTCTTGAAAATTGAAAAAACACTGATTGGCTCTGTTAATACTTCTTCTTCTTTTATTTAGTTGAGATCCGGTGATCTGTCAATTCCGGGCCTGCCGTTGGATTAGTTCTTGTGATCTGGACTGCCAGCTGTCTCTCCATCTCTTTGGTGGTCTACCGGGCGGTCGATTTCCTACTGGTACTCCTTCGAGTGTTATGCGTGGTAACCTATCTTCAGGCATCCTCTTGACATGTTTATACCATTCTCGTCTTCTCTGCCTGCCCCATCGTACTATGTCCTGTACTCCGCACTGTTCTCTAATATCAGTGTTCCTTACGTGGTCTCTTCTGGTTTTGCCGGCTATTGCTCTCAGCACCCTCATTTCTGCCGCGCGCAGCACGCCTTTGGTTTTATTCGTGTCTTCTCTTGTTTCTATCGCGTAAGTCATGATGGGTCTTACGCATGCTTTGTAGATTTTAATCTTACTGTCTTTCCGCATGTACTGATTGTTCCATACAATCTCTCTTAGGCAGCCTGATGTTACTGATGCTTTATTGACTTGGTCCCTTAGGTCTTTTATTGGGTCGTGGTTACTGGATATATTCATGCCGAGGTACCTAAACTGCATCACCTGCTCTATGGGCTTATCTTCAATTACAAGCTTGCATCGAAGTGGTTCTCTGCAAACTGTCATGCTCTTAGTTTTGTCGATGGATATGGTCATATTTAGTTGTCGGCTCACTTGGTAGAACTTGAATAGCTGCCTTTGCAAGTCGTTCTCGTTTTCTGCGAAAATTGCTGCGTCGTCCGCATAGCATACCATGCTGATACGTTTGTTATTCATTCTGTATCCTATATTTAAGGACGCCACCTCTTCTATAATTTTGTCCATAAGAAGATTAAATAAGAGTGGGCTGAGGCTGTCTCCCTGTCTGATTCCTCCTGGGGTCGAGATGCTCTTCGTGATATGCTGCCCTGATTTGACTTGAGTGGAGTTGGCGGTGTTGAGATTGCGTATCACCCTTACTGCGTTGGCTGGTGTTTCCTTTTCTATTAGGATGTTGATAACATCGCCCAATTGGACCTTGTCAAATGCTTTAGTTAGGTCGATAAAACAGATAAATGCCGGTGTGTTATATTCTATTGCCTTTTCCTTTATTTGTTTGGTGATGAATATGGCGTCAGTTGTCGATCTTCCCTTTCTAAATCCCTGTTGTTCTTCTCTATTGGTTATGTGGTTCTCCAGTTTATCCTTTATCAGACCTGTGATCAGTTTCATTGTTGTGCACAATAGGGTTATTCCTCTGTAGTTATCAGGTGATGTTTTTTGGCCTCTCTTGAAGATGGGGATTGTTATGCTCGTTTGCCACTCATTCGGTATTTCCCCTGTGTTAAGGATTTTATTAAACAAAGTTGTCAGTTTTATTATGAGCTCAGGGCCACCGTGTTTTAAAAGTTCGTTCGAAATATTGTCCGTTCCTGATGCTTTTCTGTTTTTGGCTTTCCCCAGTTTCTCTTTAACTTCCTCCTTTGAAATTATCACATTGGCTGCCGTTTGGTATTCCTGCATTTCGTTTGTTTCCTCGGCGCTGTACAGTCTTTCGAAGTACTCCTCCCACGCTTCTATGGGAACTCCTTTGCTTTGGACGAACTCATTTACCGGTTTCTTCCTATTTTTCAGCATCTTCCACACCTTTCTTTGGGCGCCATATATGTCGTGGTCCATATCGCTCGTGAATTTAATCCAGTGTTCCCTTTTGATAGCTTTAATTCGTGAGTTGACTCTATTTCTTATTCTTATGTATTCCGCATATTGTTGTTGGGTTGGGGATCCTTTGTATGCTAGGTAGCTTCTTCTCTTCAGTTCTGCGAGTTCCTTCACTTCTTGACAAAACCAAGGTTTAGTACAATTGGTCGTAGTAGTGTTGACTTTCCTTTTTCCGATGGATTCTCCAGCGGCCTGGAGGATGGCTTTCTTGATCTCATTCCAGCAGGTTTCCACATCGCATTCATTGAGATCTAGCTCGTTTAATTTATATGTTAGTCTATTTTCATATAGTTTGCGTGTGCTCTCAGATTCAAGGGATTCTATGCTGTATTTTTCAATGAAGACGTGCGACCTCTTGATCCTGCTGGGTTGTCCAATTAGTAGCTTGCATAGTACGAGATTGTGGTCCGTTCCTATATTGGCTGAAGTTAGTGCCCTCACATCAAGTACCTGGGTCGGTTTGATAGTTCTGTTAGTAATAATGAAGTCAATCATTGATTTTTGACCTCTAGTGTTGTTGAATGTGTACTTGTGTTGCTCCTTGTGTGAGAAGTAAGTGTTATTGATTCTGAGCTCATTCCTAGCGCAGAAATCAATTAGTAGCTCTCCGTTTTCATTGATGTCCAGTTCGTTGTATTTCTGCTTGACGCCTGGGAGCACCCCGTCTCCTATGCGAGCATTAAGATCTCCGAAAATTATTATTTCATGATTACCATTTATTCTGTCTACAGCGTTCTGGAGTTGCTCGTAGAATCTTTCTGACTCTTCGATGGGTTTGGATATATCTGGTGCATATGTGCTAACTAGATGTAATGTTGTTTGATTTAGTTTAAGGGAGATTTTAAGTATTCTGTCATTGACATAGTCTATATTTTCGAAACTATGTGTATATTTTTCGTGCAGCAATATGCCGACTCCTGAACTTGCCCTCTCTTGCTTAGGTTTCCCGCTGTATATTAGGGTATATTTGCCGAATCTATCTGTTCCCTGTCCTTTCCGTTTTGTTTCTGATATCCCGCACATGTCTATCCTGTGTTTTTCCATTTCAATAAGCACCTCTTGATCTCTTCTGTTCCACGAGGTTACGTTCCAGCAGGCCACTCTAGTAATCTGGCGCTTGGTTTTCCATGTTCGTTTCCTTTTCATAGCATGGGTCGTCATCGTAGGTATCCGTCCTGGTTCCGAGGCATTGGGTCCGGTCTGTGAGCTGCATGCTTGTTTTACGTCGAGCAGGTAGCTGGCCTAGCTCGACAACCCTCCTTCTTTATCCGGGCTTGGGACCGGCTTGGTAGCCTCTGAGTTACTCAGTTCACCCGTCAGCTAATCAAGGCGAAGTTTCTGTTAATACTATTTCTACATAATTTGAAACAATTGATGATTTATCATATAAATGAAGAAAAGGCAAAAAATGAGAAATTATTTAGGTAAATTTCGGAAAAAAAGTTACTCAAATTTCGGCTAAAAAACAAATCAGAATTCAGATAAAAAAGCTCTATTTTAAAGTCAAAAAGTAGCTAATAAACCTAACCATAAAATCAAAAGAGTGGGTCGTCCAAATGGCCATTATTCCTCACTTTAGCCATATTTCCGTCTTTATACTGCAATAGAACTGTTATTTTGGCTAGCAATTTTAGCTAATTAGCCAGAGATATTAGCAAATATCACAGCATTTTAGCCCGTATATGATTATATGTGCTACTTGGGCTGATACACAGGGTAGACCAAAAAGGAGGAGGCACTTTGGCAGGTTTCCTAATAACAGGTCCATTTAAACATATATTATGTTATACAGGAGAAGTGATAACTTTGAACTCCTTAAAATTTTTATATACGTGTTTCATCGTTCTATGTAACTTTAAGTGTCGTAATTTATTTAAAAAATATATATTTTTTGACAGCTGTCATAGATATTAATCAAATCGTATATAGCCGAAACATACAAACTTAGACAATATCGGGAGTTTATAATTAAATCATAGGCGTACGAAGAAATGGTTAAATTGGTTTTATCCCAAAATCAAAATTATCTTATAACTGTCAGGGCTTGAGCCCCCCCAAAAGTCGATGTCTAGTTGCGCCACTGGTTATATATAATAATTTTGTTAATATATAAGATTTATATTATTAATTGTCAAAATGCATAGAACATAATCTTTTTTTTTATTCAGAAATGAGCCTTGGTAAATATTTTAAGTATAATCGCTTTTTTGCCTACATTTTATCATAAAAAGAAATATTTAAAAAAAAACATTTTATCAATTTTTTTATTGTGAGAATTAAGACAAACTACATTAAACAACTAGAACAGACAATTTCGCCGGTTTGCAAAAAAACATCACACGATTCAATTTTCAGGTGTATTTACAGTCTTCAACTGGTCTATTAAATACAGAGTTCTAATATTTGGCATGCTTATTAGTGATTACAAGAAGTATATTTTCAAATGTTTTTCAAAACATTAAAGACAAGCAAATTTGTAAAGAAAATTCGGAAACTCTTTGTGTCATGTGGTTGGGTGGTTTGAAGGTTATGTATTGGGCACACATTTCTGAATTTAGCGCAGCTTTGTTAGAAAGCTGGTTGTTTTCGGTTGCGAACGCCATCAGAAATGCCATTTTTCTACAAAACCTAAAAAAAATTGCAGCCAGTCAGTGTGCAATATAAGAACTAAGAATTAACTTCGTTTGTAATCCTACCGACATGAAATCCGGAAGAAGTCAACTTTAAGTATTTTTTTTAACGATAAAAATTGCTTCCGAATAAATATTGAAAGCTATATTTAAATAATTGCATAAGAAACTATGTAGAGAAATAGCTAAGGGTTCAATAGTGATGGATATTCATCTCCGAAAGACAATGCAAGATTTAAACTTCAAAATGTTTCGTTAAATCCATACTATCAAACAAATAATCATGTCAGATTTATGTTAGTTCGCTGACAAGCAATTATGTTAATCAAACATTGCCAACGCCACTTAATCGTAATTGATTGAACCAAAATATGTTTTGGTAGACGACCAGGAATATTATTTAATGTAATTGTTCTTGGTTATTCCCACAGGTAGAAATTTGAGCGATCCTAATAGCTATCATTCTGATAATGGTATTGGAACTTCTAATAGATATAATTTCCAAATAAAGGATAGTGGGAATATTGCGGCATAAGGGATTGGAGTTGTCTGATCGTTTGTTTGATGAAGGAATATAATTATGTTCATATGTCATAAATCCTACATGGTTTTAATCATTCAATTAATTATTAAACTAATTAAGCTGAATGTCTTTGTTTTGGGAGTGACATATTATAGACAATATTTTATATTATAAAACAAAACTTTAAAATAGATTTTTATATTATGCAGGCTTTGTTTTATTAAAGTTTTTGTGGGATTTAAGTTTAAAAAAAAATATATTTTTTACACGAACTTTGCCAAGATATATAATTTGAAATTTTGAACTGATTTTCATTTTAAGTGTATGTGGTTAATAACTGGGTTATTAACCAGATATACAGTGTCTCAAATTTTTTATATACTCCCCCTCAATATTAAAAACCTTTGATGGAAAAGACCAACTTTTAAATCGGTTTGCCTTCCTTAAAAACCACTTGAAAAAAATTGGTTACTATTTTGATTTTCTGATTGCCAATTTCACTTCAGAGGCGTACTAATTATCTTTGTCAGTTTCTATCTCTGTTTACGTTTCGAAGCTCGACATAGCTTTTTTTTAGTTTCATTTTGGTTATTTGAATTTGATTAAAACGGACACTAACTTTCCTAGAATTTTCTTAGTTCACGTCCACAATATAATTCAATTGGAAGAAGTTTTTAAAGCTTCTTTGGACAATTTATTAAAACATTTAAATCAAATCTCTACGTTTCGACAGTGATTAGTGTCATCTTCAGGGTTAGAAATAACAAATCAATCAGAAAAATATTTTTCAACACATGTGTACATGTTTACAAATTAAATTCATAAACACAATACATGTACAGAAAATCACAATCGATATCTAATCTTATATAAAAAAACTAGGATTTGTAAAATATATCGAAGCCTAACTGCAGAACATATGCATTAAAGCTACAAGCGTTTTAAAAGTTTTATGATTTGTTATTTGTAGCCCTGAAGATGATACTAGTCAATGTCGAGACGTAGGTATTTAATTTTAATGTTCTAATAAATTATCCAAAAAAGCTCTAAAAACTTTTTTCAGCTGAATTAATTTTCCTTATACATTACAAATTCTTTGCACTTAGTAACGTTATATATAAATATCTTTTTTTTTATTCATGAAACCCGGGTGACCAAGATATACATAGGGAATATAATTTTTATATACAGGATATAATTTAATAAATGTTCAAAATTTTGGTAGGAAATTTATCTCATAAAAGTTTCATCTAAACCTTCCCTTTCGAATTACGTGATGTAATAATGTTAAATTTGTTAGTTTTTTTGATACGACCCGTGGTGTTACTTTTTTTCCGGATTGTAACCTTTTAAACCTCTCGAAATATCCACTACACACATCACTGACCTAAATCATATTTCCCATTCTACAACTGTAAATTTTCGAAGTCTTATATTTTTTCAATATTTTGATGTTCAATTGTTTTTATGATAAATTGCCCTTATTCCTCTTTAAAATCCCCAAGGGGATGGTCACTCTATTGATTCCGTATACACTCGAGTCAAAATCCCAAAAAATGTTTGGAATGATGAATCTTTTAAATCCATAAATCCCATCTTTCAGTTCCATATAAATCTAAAAAAATTTGCGATCCCTTTTTAAATCCGTAAATAATATAATCATATATTAAAAATCCACAAAATCTGTCTAAACCCATGGAAAAATCGACGAATACGTCTTAAAATCCCAAAAATCCTCAAAAAGATTTCTTTACATCCTACAAATCCCAGAAATCCCCAAAAAGATTTCTTTAAATCCCACAAATCCCAAAATCCGCAAAATACTTGAATTCCTTCAAAATCTGACAACCAGCATAGTTTCTTGGAATTTGAAGTCCAACCAAATCATTATTAATAGTTACTAAATGGTTTTCGTTAACTATCCTCTCGTTGTTATGATAGAGATGACAGAGTGATGTATTATTTGGGGTTAGGATTCAGTAAAAAAAAACATCTTTATTGTTGCGTTTTCAGGACACATATATAGTTTCTATATCCTAATAATAAACCCATATTATCAGTATTTACCTACTCCGTTGGTCCGCAGATAAATAGCAGATATTAAGTTTCTAAATGGTTTTTGTTAACGATCCTCTTCTTGTTTTGTTAGAGTGGTGTATTATTGAAAGATCAAAAAAAAAGCAAAAGCCTTTTTTTAAATTGCCGACGTTTCGCAACTTTATTGTTGCATCCTCAGAACACATGTAGATCCTCTATCCTGCATGGAACCCATTATAAGTCTTTACCTACTTCGTTGGTCCGCATATATTTCGTAGACATTATATTTCTAAATGGTTTTCGTTAACGATTCTCTTGTTAGAGTGGTGTATTATTTAGGGTTAGGATCCAGTAATTGTACACAATTCGAAATCAGTCAATTAGATAGTTTTTTCAAGTTGAATTTGTAAACATTTTATTAAGCTGTCATTTTGTTTTGCCACGTTGGGTTCTTACCAAAGTCTTAGCAGTTCGATTTATATACGACAATGACTTCCACAATTTTCAGTTTGAGTAATATCGGACATTCTCAAAAAATGATTTTTTTAAATGTTCAAACACCCCTAAAATGTCAAAGAACTACCCTCGCGATACCCACAGTCTATTCGCCGCGAAACATTGTCCTAACCTATTTTTGCAAATTTCAAATTAATCAGTTTGACGCTCACAATCAATATCATGTTTTCGTGTTCCAGAGACTCTAATTATTTAATTAATATCAAAGCACCTCAATCCATTGATACTAAATATATTCAGTAATGTAAAAAAACAATAATCAAAACACATACAGTTAAATATATATATATATATATATATATATATATATATATATATATATATATATATATATATATATATATATATATATATATATATATATATATATATATATATATATATATATATATATATATATATATATATATATATATATATATATATATATATATATATATATATATATATAATATATATATATATATATATATATATATATATATATATATATATATATATATATATATATATATATATATATATATATATATATATATATATATATATATATATATATACATATATATAAATATATATTTATATATATACGAAACTTATATAATATTTTTAGAAGAACAAGAAGAAAAGGAAACTTCCGTCAAAGTTTTGTTGTGCGTTAAGACTTAGTTGTTCTCCTTTGTTATGCCTTGGAATTTCGAGGATTTCTAGATCATTTAAAAGATGGTTTTTTTGGACAGATGTGTAATATTTGAAAATTCTTGTAGATATCAAAAGAATGATTCGTTTCCAAGATATGTTTTGCAAAAAGAGATTCCTCGGAATTATTTCTTATATGTCTCAGGTGTTCGTTTTTTCTGGTTTTAAAATTTCTGTAATATACTACCCACATATGTTGTCTGGCAGTCGCAAACCATTTTATAAATACCAGATTTTAGTAAAATATCGGTTTAATCTTTATTATTTATTACAGCGTTACCTATGGTATTGTTAGTTTTAAAAGCTACTGTAATATTAAGTTTTTTAAAAAAGTTTAGAATAGAAGCATTTTTATAATACAATACTAAAGTACCCTTAATGGACAAAAGCTTTCAAAATGGTATAACTGCTTACAAAGTTAAAAGCAGCTGGTATATCTGAAACCTAAACCATCTATAATAAAGAACAAAAAAAATCCTATATTCTTAGCGCTGCCTAATATAAATCGCCTCCTTCCGCCGCTTACAGATGATAGTCTGCGGGCTTCGGATATAGTTAATATCCAACAATCACCTCCTTCCTTAAATTTCCAGATAATTTTCAATTCTCAGGAATTGAAAATCTATTTGGCAACGTTGGCCTACCGATGACGAGAGGCTAAATATCAAACCATTCCTCATTCTAAAATTTCAAAAAGGTCTAATGAAAACGCAGTCCGATATTGAAAACACTACATACAAAATTATAGGTTCTGTTAAAAAAAATGAAAAAACATCGTCCAATGGGCATGGAACACAAGACTTTGGCAATGCTAATACGTTTTTTTTATACTATAGGAAAAACATTTGTAATAAGTTTTTGATTTCTCTGTGAGAGTGAGTCATTGTAATGGTGAGCGGTGAAGTTTGAAGCCCGTCATAGTTGTAAAGCAATTTTTAAAAAAGAACTTGACTAATTAAATTTTGAATTACAAACTCAAAATAATTTTAAGTTACTCTCGGAGGGCAAACTGGTAAAGGAAATTCAAGATTAGGGAAATAGTAAAGTCATAATTTCAGAACATGATTACAATGAAAAAGTTCATTTCCGAAAACAATTTCAAAATCATTAACCCAAAATTACCATCCTTTATAAATAAAGTTAAAGAGACAATCAAAAATTCCAAGTCAGTTTTAAACCAAAAAGATATAAAAAATTTACTCCCAGATTTTAAAACCATTCCCTGTCTCTATGGACTAATTAAAACTCATAAAACCGAAAATCCGCAAGAAATGCCTATAAGACCTGTGGTGTCCTTCTACAACTCCCCCACATATAATTTAGCTAAATGGCTGAATAATTTCATAAAAATAAATTTAAATATTAAATTTCAACACACCTTAAAAATAGCTTGGAACTCGCAAATAGAATAAAAAACATAGATATACCTTCGAACAGTATTTTGGTCTCTCTTGATGTATCTAATCTTTTTACAAATATACCTGTCAATGATACGTTAAATATTTTTAAAAACAAGTTAAATAATAGCACCATAATCTGACCAAGAAACAGTAGAACTTTAGAAACACTACATACTGTCAAGATGAGGGATTAGCAATGGGATCTCCACTCTCCCCCTTCCTAGTAGATTTATTTATGGATAATTTTGAAACACTTCACATTTTAAATGACACAACATATTCTAAACACATTGTATATTACGCAAGAGACGTAGATGATATAATTTGTTTATGGAGAGGGAGTCTTGACGAACTAAATCAATTTATTCATAAAATTACTTTGATTCATGACAAAATTAAATTTACGTTAGAAATACAGGATGAAAACAAAACTTCAAATTTTTTGGATTTGAGTATAACAAATATAAACAACAAACACACTTTTAACATTTATAGAAAAAAGGCTCATACAGGGGTTGTTATAGACGATTCATCCAATCATCCTGCGTCACATAAATTAGCACCATTTCATAGTTACATTGAGAGAGCTTTAGAAATTCCTCTTGACGAACAATCGTTTAAAAACGAGATAAAGATTATCAAACAAATAGCCACCGAACACCATTACAACGAGTAACTTGTTGATAAAATTATACAAAGAAAGATAAATCAAAAACTTATTACAAACGTTTTTCCTATTACATTCAATAGCCCAGTGGCATACCGTATACAAAAATTTTAAAAAACATATTATTACAGTAGGCTTTAAAACTAACAATACCATAGATAACGCTGTAATAAATAATAAAGATAAAACTGATATTTTACTAAAATCTGGTCTTTATAAAATTGTTTGTGACTGCCAGGCAACATATGTGGGTAGAACTTACAGAAATTTTAAAATCAGAAAAAACTAACACCTGAGATATATAAGAAATAATTCCGAGGTATCTCTTTTTGCAAATCATTCTTTTGATATGGACAAGAATTTTCAAATATTACACATCTGTCCGAAAAAAACATCATTTAAATAATCCAGAAATCCTCGAAATTCTAAGGCATAACAAAGGAGATCAACTAAGTCTTAACGCATAACAAAACTTTGAGGGAAATTTTCTTTTCTCCTTGTTCTTCTAAAAAATATTAGTCCAGAATATCACAATTGTTTTATATAAGTTTGCGTTTTTCTCGTGTTTGGAAAGTATTTTTAATAGTTAAATAATTTTACTAGCATTGTAGCATCATCTATTCGAGAATCATTTATATTTTTGGAACACCGTAAGAAAGAACGGTATTATAAAAATAACGTACTACCAACGTTTTAAAGGATAAATAGTTATATTTTCTTGTTTACTCTATAGAGGATATCATTGCTTCCAAAAATTGTTAACAAGTAAAAATTTGTATATCGTCAAACGGTCAAGGCATTTCTTTCATCACCGGCGAAGTACTTAAAATAACTCCCTGTTGATTGTTTTTTTGTTTGTTTGTCTTTTGGTGTATTAATGTTACTTTTACTTTGCTTCTGATTTTTTTATGAATGAGTATTGTTATACAGAGTGGTCCATCTCAGTTCCCTTCTTCTGTAGCTCACTTATTATTTGACTCATGAATTTGAAATTTTGTACAACTCATATGTATATTAGGGCGCATTTTCTGAAAATATTTTTGATTATACAGGGTGACCCAAAAAAGTGTGACGTCACAATGACGTATTTTTTTAAATTAGATGACCTATATTTTTTTGCCTATTTAGATGGCTTCCATAGTTGTTTACATCATTCTAAAATTTTATTGGATTCAATCGGTAAATAACCGCTTAAAAAAATTAAATATGAAAAAAAGTGAATTTACACCTCTGGTTAAAAAAATTATAAAAATTCAAATATTGCCTCGACATAAGAATCAAACTGGGAGTTCATTAAATAAGGTTTGACAATCTCGCTGACCAAATTTAAATGATCTAAATTATATAGGGTCTACAAAATTAAGTGTCAAATTTACCAAACTTCAAAGTGCATTTTCTTTCTTATTTTAAATGTCAACCCTATACTTTTTTCATTGCAATCGATGCGTAATTGAAAAATAAAACTTTTTTGTAAATACATCTTTATTAAAATTTCTGACGTATTAAAAGATATTCGCCAAAAACTGGTAAAGCGTCCTATTTTAGCGGCCATTTTAATGAAAAGTAATCCAAGGTGGCTTAGATTATTAAAATGAATGATGTTTTAGATAGTTGAATTCAGTATAGTGTAAGTCTCAAATGTGATACTTGAGTAGTAAATTTTTAATAAATGATAAATTATAATAAAATTCAATATAAAAAGAAATAAACAAAAAAATAATTTAAAAATAAAAATTTGCGATGTGACAAAATTGTCTCTTGTCATATTGATTAAATTCTACGTCATTCGTTTTAATAATCTAAGCCACCTTGGATTACTTTTCATTAAAATGGTTGCTAAAATAGGAAGCTTTACCACTTTTTGACGAATATCTTTTAATACGTTAGACATTTTAATAAAGATGTATTTACAAAAAAGTTTTATTTTTCAATTCCACATCGAAAAAAGTATAGGGTTGACATTTAAAATAAGAAAGAAAATGCACTTTGAAGTTTGGTAATTTTGACACTTAATTTTGTAGACCCTGTATAATTTAGATCGTTTAAATTTGGTCAGCGATCATGTCAAACCTTATTTAATGAACTCCCAGTTTGATTCTTATGTCGAGGCAATATTTGAATTTTTATAATTTTTTTTAACCAGTGGTGTAAATTCACTTTTTTCGTATTTAATTTAAGCCGTTATTTACCGATCGAATCCAATAAAATTTTAGGATGATCTAAACAACTATGGAAGCCATCTAAATATGCAAGAAAATATATGTCATCTAATTTAAAAAAATATGTCATTGTGACGTCACACGTTTTTGGGTCACCCTGTAGAATCAAAAATATTTTTAGAAAATACGCCCTAATATACATATGAGTCGTGCAAAATTTCAAATTCACGAGTCAAATGATAAGTGAGCTACAGACGAAGGGAGCTGAGATGGACCACCCTGTATATTTTACTGTGCAACTTCTGACTGAAAGAATTGTAAGTTTTGTTTTTTGTTTTTTTGCTATATGATAAAAGACAAGCCAAAAATACTGAAACTTTTTATCTCCAAAAATCAGTAAAAATCTGAAAAATCGTCCGAAGTAAACTCTTAAATACTAAAAATCCCATAAATACAAGTAAAATATTTTTAAATCTCAATAAAAGATTTTAAAATTCTCAGAATCCCCACAAATGTACAGAATTTTAGGAGGGAGCTGCAACTTTGTTTTTACCATAGTTCCATTTATTTTAAAATAAAAAAAAATTGTAAGGGTTTTAACCCTGTACATCCTAAGCAGTGTCTGTAAATTTTTAGTGCTCTGTATATCATCATTAGGATTTATGAAAACACGTGCAAGGAACTTACTAAGTAAGTCACCTTTTCGCAAGAAATCTCGGCCGCAAATCCATATGAATGGATTTCGTCCCTAAGCCAGATACTCCGAAGTATAAAAAGTTTGGCAAAAAAAACTTGTTATACCTTATTAAGGTCTAGAGTCACGCACACATTTTGACCCTTAGTCTTCCTTGATGTATTTTAATTAGGCCATTATTCAAGGCACACCAAAACTTTTTATTCTCGTATAGAAATAAATTTTCTTTTCGAAACTTATAAAAAGTTAAAATTGATCATAAGGAAAGAGAAATGATGAAATGCTAAATTATTCCCTGCTTTCATTAAAGCTGCCTCGAATTTTTGTGTTTGTGACATCTAGATCAAAAAGCTATTTAGAAATGAATTTGACAAAGAGAATTGCAAAAATCTGTAATATTAACACTTATTTATATGATATAGACTTGCTCTTTTTCTTATTTATTTGTTTTAAGGAATATAAACCGGAAGAGTCACAAAGCATTCATATTTAGTTGCATATTATAGAAATCTGCAAATGCATAATTAAGCATACAAAAGTGGTATGGATATTGGGGAACTTCCTAGAAAAAATAGCTTTGAATATAACTGTATCAGACACAATAAAAATAAGATTATATTCATCTTATTCCTTTATTTAATAGCCCTGGGAATGAATGACCAAATAGAACAAACGATTCTAGTGTCCGGATATTCATATTTGCTATGCAAGAGAAATTTTGCGCAAATTGAAAAGCGAAAAAGTGACCAAAACCTTTGTTTCTGTGGATATAACAGCAATGATACTAAGTGCACGTCACAAGCATCCTTTTACTGCAATAACCATGGAGGCGGAAGACTTCAAGGATTTCCAAAAAATGGCTGACAATGTTTTAAATACATCCATGTTGAAAATTACGACTAGTATACGATTGATAAAATTAATTCTACTTTGGTTAAAACTCGAAAATAACTTGGCAATATTGGTGAATGGCAGAACTGTAATGTTTTAAAAAAGGGAAAAATAAAACACGATATTTTGGGTCTTCAGCTATGCTTTCTGCGAAAACCAACTTTCTGCCGGGAAATTAAAAAATCTAGAAGATATGCTAGATTACATTCCTCTAAAATATCACTAGTTTCGGTCCAATTTAGTAAAAAAATCCAAAAAGCTGTAAGGCAAATCCATAATGCTAGAATTATATTTTCGTCTTTTTTTAGGATTTAGATAATTTGGCACATAGACTGTTTCTTGGTTTTTACAGTTACTAATTTTTTTTAAAGTAAAAAAAACCTTTACTTTTTTAAAATTTTCTTTTAGTTTATCTTAATTTATTCATGTAGTACATAAAATAAGACTTTGTTTATTCTGTAACGCTTGTTTTTGACTACCTAATATGTTTTTTTTTTTTAATCTCTCAACAAAATAGTTTTGGCACTTTTGAAATACCGCTGTTTTATTGAATTTGCAAGTACATTTAGCTATTTTTAAAAGAAGTGTGCTGTCTAAAGCGTATTCAATTTTATTGTAGATTTATACATTATATGTGTACAATAATAAAGTGAAGATATTATCATTAACGAGGAAGGTTATAGAATATTTTTCATGCGCCAAATTGTTTTATTCGGTGAACAGTTAAATGTATATCGAGACATATTTATAGTAATTTGGGATACCTATAGGTGCGATTTAAACATTAATATTTAATATAAGAATGGAAATTTTACGTTTATTTAATTTCTCCGTAAAGCAAAAGGAGTGTTTTATTTTATATTTATTTTTAGTAGCAATTTTACAGGTAAAATTAGAACATTTCCTAATCATTTCAATATCCAAAACAGGTGCAGGAATTTTATATTTATATACAGGGTGACAATTTAAAAACTTGAAATAACCATATCTTAGGAAGGAAAAACTTAATCAAAAAACAATCAAAACACTTTCTATAAAATGAAGAGGGAACAAATAAAATCGTATTATTCGACCCTTATCTGTAACCCCTTGGGCAGGGTGAGATACACTCCTAAAATCTTAACTAGAAAGAGGATCGAGTGATACATCATCTTAAAGCTCTTGAAAAATGCTTTCCGATGGTACTATAGAAAGCTGTTTTTCGTGAAATTCTTCCGTGTTTCTTAAAGGAAAAACACAATTGTGAAATTTTTTATAATTATTTAATTAGATGTTCAAAATGGTTCCCGTTGTTTTGAAGACAATAATAAAGCCTTTGTTCAAATCTTCGCGTACATTTGCAAATGTTCCTCTGGATATAGTACGGCATTCCTGAACTATCCTGTCCTTGAGTTGCTTAATTGACTCAGATTGCGTTTTAAACACCACAGATTTAAGGTGACCCCACAAAGAGAAGTCAAGAGATGTTAGGTCCGGGGATCTAGGTGGCCATTCAACAGGACCTCTTCTTCCAATCCACTGGTTGGGATAATTATCATCCAACCATTGCCTGACGGGAACCACATAATGAGGAGGTGCCCCATCCTGTTGAAAATGTAGTAAGCGTTCTTCTAATGCTAAATTTCCTTGTATGTACCTCTGATTTTCTAATTCCCGCACTATTAGTGGTTCAATAGACCTCTGTAGCATTTCGGCATACATGTCGCCATTTAAATTCTATAAATATTGGGCCGATAATTACGTCTCCCAATATACCAGCCCAAACATTAATTTTCTGGGGGTACTGGGTATGCCCTTCTCTAAATACGTGTGGGTCCATTCAAATAAAAGGTACATTCATCACTGAAACACATATTTTTAACTAGTCGAGGTTCTGCCGTAATTGTATCTGTCATTATTTCGCAAAACTGGATTCTTCTATCCGGGTCGTCGTCACCAAGTTCTTGCAGTATGCGCAGTTTATAGGGATGAAACTTATGAAATTTAAGTACCTTTCTTATTGTTTCACGAGATAAGCCAGTTGCTACAGATTCTTGACGAGATGATAAAGTTGAATTAATTGCAAACTGCCCCAGAACTTCAATTTGCGCTGCTTCGTCAACTAGTCTCGGTTGATTTCTCTTTTTATTCCCGACAGAACCAGTTTCTTCAAATTTGGCTACTAGTTGGCGAACGTACTCCCGACTTAAATTTTGACCTGGATGCCTATCATTAAATCTTTAGGCTTTGTGAGAACCATAAATGAAAATCATTTCTACACGTTCAGCTGTGTTGTACACCATTATTAAGGATAAATGCTGCTTTTCGTTTAAACTGAACAAAGAGTCAACTGTTAAAATATCAATACTAATAGTAGAAGTTACTTTTAAAGTAAATATTGAGATAATAAAATGCGAATATTCATAAACAAATAAAATACCAAGCTTAAAATGTTTAGAATTCTTAAGAGACATGCCAGGATATCGGTACCAATCATTTTGAACATTTACTTAAATAAAATTAAAAATGTTCATTCTATTTAAGATTTTAGGGGTGTATTTCACCTTGCCCAAGAGGTTACAGATAAGGGTCGAATAATACGGTTTTATTTGTTCCCTCTTCATTTTATAGAAAGTGTTTTAAGCGTTTTTTGATTAAAATTTTCCTTCCTAAGATATGGCCATTTCAAGTTTTTAAATTGTCACCCAGTATAACATATACCTTTTGGTACCTTAAAGTCACGGATTCGCGACGACGTCATATGCGTGTCTATTTTCTGATTTCAGTTGCAGTGTTGCCATATTAATTTTAGAATTTTTCTTGCATTTTATAGTGAAATTTGAATTTGCCGCTTCTTTTTATAACTCACTTTATTGACTACTTCCGTATTTTACTGTCTCGGTTGGCTAACGGCTTTCATCCCTTGGTATCCCCATTCCGGTTTGTTGTAGAGGCACTAACAACACCTCCATGTGTTGATCCGAAGAAAAATTCACGTTCGGAATATACTCAGCAGTAGTGATTTGAAATTTGTGTTTCTTCGTTTCTTCGTATGGTAAAGTTGTCCTTTTTAAGAAAACCTGGATTTTCAACCAGACATCTTTGGCCTTGCCGGAATCATATCTTTTGGAGCCCCTTTGTTTGGTAACTGTGGAATTTAGTTAAGGTAAGCTGGTTATAATAATTTCACGAATCCTCCTTACTGAAAAATGTTACGATGCTTTTTCCAGTTTCTATAATTATCTTTTGGGGTATTCATCCATGTCTTTTCTCTTTCTTTTTAGAATCCACCTGGGAGTCGACTCCCAAGTTTTGGCATACCCTACCAAATCATGAGTTATGGAAACTATGGTCTTTCGAGGTAAAAGAAACGTAATCAGTTGTCCCGTCTAGACTTTTTTTATGTGAATCCAGTTGTGTTACAATGCTCTCAGTTCCAGACATTATATTTGTTCCTGTGATTTTGAGATGTTTATATCTTATGCAATCCTTGAAGTCCTGATGTCCCCACAAGGATTTATACAGGCCAGATAATTTTTTTTATAATAATATTTAATTTTCTTCATTGTTTACTTAAAACATTGTTTAATACTATTCGTTGTTCTATTTGAATGTAAACAATTTATGCTATATAATAAATGAACCATTTAAGTTAATATTTGAACTTTCAGTCATTTGAGATTAATTAAATATATTAGAATTATTGAATTTTGTAAACTATAGTCGACTTGGGGTCTTTTTAAATTTTTTTATGAAAGATATAGTGAAACCTCTCAACAATGGACAGTAGCCGTGTCACAGAAACTGCCCGTTGTATAGAGGTGTCCGTTGTGGGGAGTGAACAAATTAAATACCAATTTAATTTTATTTTAAAAAATATTTTATTTTTATGTAAAAAAATAATACGTTTAGTACAAATTATTAATACAATTGTTACTACGTATACACCAACATCTTTTACATACATATATGCATACAATAAAAATGTACTACCTAATATAAAACTAATATACTACCTACATATACAGTTTGATACAGTTCTACCTTATAAAAAGCTGCTATTTAAAAAAATTATCGAGTGTTGTTTGTCTCAAACTAGTTAATTTATTTTTAGTAATTTGAGAGTCCATTTTAGACGCAACATGTGAGAGTTTTTCCCCTAAAACAGAATCTCTAGATAACATACAATAGTTTTCAATATCCCTTAATATTTTATATGCTTCCTTAATGTTCTTAATATTCATCATCACTGTCAGATGAAATCTGACCGTTCTCACTATTTTGAAATTCACTGATGCATTCACGTACACTTATGTTAGGATTTTCCGTGAATAAACTTTCAATTTCTGAATATGAAGTTAAGTCGGAAGAGTATATATTGATGTTTCTACATAATTCCGATAATGGCACATCATCATCACTATCGTAGCCAACGTTTTCCTCGAGAATTTCGTCGAATACAGCTTTGCGGAAGCAGCTATTGATGATCTTGGATTCGACTTTTTTCCATGCAGCAACAATCCAAATCAAGGCACTTACAACATTTATGGATTTCTCCCATTGTTCGGTAGATTCAAAATACTCCATGGATGACAAAAGTCGCACAGTGGGGCCAAAAGTATCAAAACATACCAACAATTCTGGAAAACATTAAAGCTTATACTTTTGCATTCAGGAATGTGTTTAAAGTGTAAATGTAACAAACCAATATCACCAGAGATATTATTCACACTATACAGGGTGTCTCATTATAATTGACACCTTTTAAAAGTACATCAGGCTATTCCTGAAAAATGTGTGGGAAATTCAAATAGTAAAACAGCAAAGTAGGTATTAGGAGAGATATTAATTTCTATCTTTTATTACAAAATTATCCCTGCTTAAGGTTACATTTGTTGGAGATAAATTAAATTGAAGAGTGGCAACATAGAACAAATAAAACACAACGAGATATTTTGCTACAGGACACACTTCAAACCAAAGAAAATACTACTATTTTCTTTTGCTATAAACATTATCAAAATACTAATTTAATATTAAAAAAAATAATAAAACGCTTTCATAATAATGTGTCGGTGGTTTGATCTTTGGTTTGATAATGTATTAACTAAAAATAAAGGCAATAAACTAAGATCTATAACTTATTCGAACAAAAATTATTCAAAACTAATATTTAATCAAAATTACAATCCGAAGAGCTATCACTATCAGAAACATGACTAATTTGGTCATTAACATCGGGTGGTAGAAGCATGGATAAAGTTTCGCTAGAAAAATTCTTTCTTTTTAATTTTAAAGTTTTTCTGTTACCAGTAACGAAAGGATCTGAAGAGAGAAGAAGCCTCTTGAAAACATCTTCATTAGTTTTCTCTCGAGCAATTTTTCTAGCGAATCTTTCTCGATATTTTTTAAAATCCTTGTTTCTACTTTCTGCAGCCTCTTCTGAGAGCTGACCAACTGGAAGAAGAACGGAACGAATAATTTCTGCACCGTGAATTAAAATTAAATGAACTGTTGGCGTCATATAACACCAAGGATATTTATCTACGAGTAATTGTGCTGTTTCCAGACAATACAATTTGAATAAATCCGCATTAATGTTATGATAACTGGTAATTACTTCCAAAATAACACCTAACCTTCTAAAAACCTCTAAATCAAGATGTGTTATATTAGAGAAAACTTCCGCGTTCTCAAAAAAACGTCTTGCCGTATTTCCGTCATTACTACTCCCGTATCCCGGTTTTGGTTGATCAATTATTAATCCTAATTCCTGTTTAAATTCTTGTTGAATTCTTTTTTTATTTTCAAAAACTTTTTCCTTATCAGTAGCGTTTCTAACTTGCCAACATTTTACTGGTAGTTTATACGAAAGGTGCAAAATATACTCAAAAAACCGGATACGAGAGTGCAAGACGGGAATGGCAAAACGGTATAAAGAGACATCGCAAGGTTTTGAAATCATTAATTGAATGTTATTAAAATCTTTTTGTCCTGAAGAACAAATGTAACATTTTTGCGTACTTTTGTTATTTGTTAGTGCATTTCTTATTTTACCATCAATCATGGCTAAAATAAAGATATATTTAACACATATAGTTATGTTACTAATTTCAATTGTTGTTTCCTGAAGACTTTCTATCTGGTTTTCAATAAATTTTTGCTCCTGTTTTGATGTTTCTGTGGTTTCCCGAGTAAACTGAATCGGAGAGACGGACAGGGATTTTGCCAAATAACGTGTTTCGGGTCTTCGGATTTGGGGTTTCCACATACTAGTTTTATAGGAACCAGCCATGTTACAAATGCACTTGAATCCGTATCGTAGTTATTTTCAAATTTTTGTTTATAATTTTGTTGTCCAGAGGAGCCATCAAAACCCCATTTGCATATCAACACTAACTTCTTTAGTATTTGGCGATCAAATCTACCCAGAACCTCTTTTTGTAATAACAATATTCTCTTTGTGGTGTGCTGAACTAGGGATTGAAGTTCAACTTCTACACAAGTGGAACCAACTTTTATATTATTAGGGTAACATGCAAGCTTGGCTTGTTGCACAACTTTATATGAGGGAAATCTGGCTTTGTCCTTTTCTCTAATTATATTATATTGATTACGAGATAAGTTCGCTTCCACCAAAACTGAAAGTGCCTCTTCTGGTGGCAATTGTGTTTTACTATCTGCAGACATACTTTTATTTAAAGCACTTATATATTCAGTAGCTCTCGCAGGATTCTTGGAAATTTCTTGTAATAGTTTGGAGGCTTGCACGTTACCAGATTTTCTAAGTTCCATTTGAGCCGCATAACAGATAACCTCGACCGTATTCTCCTTGCGCAGATCAGCAGTTTTCTGACGCTTACTACTTTCGCAACTAACTGAAAAATCTGTCAAAGGGCGGCCAATTTTAGATTGATCAAATGCGCGTGTAAAGTCGGTAAAGACCACTTTGGTATCTAGCCAGGTTTTATTGGTTTCAGCAAAAACTGACGTAACTCTGCAAGCTTTTTGCCATTTTGCTTTCAAGTCAAACATAAATTTTGAAATTTGGTTTGAAATAATCCGAAACTTACCAGTTGGGCAATTCGTTAAATTTCTTATGTATTCTTTAAGATATGTGCATTGTCGGTTTTGTTTTTTTGAAGGACATTCTTTAATCTTTTCCCACAGATCTCTTCGACTAATTTCTAAGTTCAAATAATCTAAAACAACAAAAAAATTTATAGCAATTTTATTAATACAAAAATATTGCCTATTTCACTTTCGGCACACTTGCAAAAACAGTTTTTACAAGTGTGTCGAAAGTAAATCCTAATAAAAAAAGACGGGAAAAGACCAACATGTCCATAAATTCCGATTTAATTAAGGTTTTCATAGGCTGCATATTATAGACGAGTATGTAATTAATTGTTTTGATAATTATATGATTTTTACATTTTAGGATCACACATAAGATAACAAAACAAGAAACAAAAAAATTAAAAAAAGTTGGCCGACTGCCAGTTCTAGTAATAGGGTTACGAAAATATCACCCTCCTGCGCCTGCCTAAATTACGGCACTATAAGCAAAAACTAGCAGCTAAGCGCAATACCATTTTAAGTAAAAATGTTTACGAAAAAAACTATGCCAAAATCCACACTGAATACGGCAGAATTTGCTACTTTTTGTCTAAGACAAATCCTATGTTTGAATAAATTTGTTAATTTTTGAAGAACTCATGGAAATGCCTCCTTGGAACAACAGTAAAATACAGCAATAAAAATGTTTTATACAATAATGATCCACTTACCTTGCCGATTATTTTGCATGACTATTATCAAAGTAAATTTAATTATTATAGCACAAAGAGTAGCCCGAAAAAATCAATAATTATTGCACTTGAAAAATTAAATCCATAAACGCGTCTTGAAGCTATTTTTGACAAGCTTTATCATTTGTTTTATCACACTGACAATCCAAGGCTAATGTGATTTGGAAAGAAGGATTTATAGGCATAAGTCACGGTGGTTATTTTTCTCAGTTACCTAAATTTTGATTTTAGAGTTTTTGGTGAGTTTTACCTAGAGTGGCCCCTCTGTGAGTCGGTTGATTAAAAACTTTCTGTTGTAGTATTTAAAATTTTGAATCACGCCCTGGTCCAATGGCTGTCGTATTTGGCGGTAAAAAAAATATTTTAACATTTTTTAACTTCAATTTTAGGTGAGATGCAGCATTATCAAAACATAAAAGTACATTTCGGTTTTGCCTTCGCATTTTTCGGTTAAATTTCATCAACCAATCCGACATTATATCCCTCGTCATCCAGGCTTTCTTGTTATAGTACCATTGTACCAAACAAATGGCAATTTTTCCACGCTTGATCCTTTGAAACAACGGGGTTTTTTACTTTTTTCAATCACCAGTGCATTTTCTTTTTCTCCATTCATAGCGGAGCAAAGTAAAATAGTGAGTCTCCCCTTGGACGCTTTCCCGCGTTTTATTTGGCAAGGCGCGGAAAAAGAGTCCCGTTTCATCGGAGTTATAAATGTCTCTCGGTGTCAAGTCTACAGCCGTTGCTTCGCCAGAGACGGATTTGAAAGAGATATTATGACGATGACAGAACTTTTCCAACCATCCATTTGATCCTTTAAAACCATCAACTTCTAGATTCTTCGCAATTTCTTGTGCTTTTTCCTTTATTATTGTACCGACAAATTGGTCTATGGCAGTACCCTCAGTTTTCGCAAATTTCTTTTTCTCATTAATGTTTTTCTTGTCTCTCAAAATATCACTAATTTGAGATTTTCCTACACAGAATTTTTCTGTTGATACTCTAACACTAAGTCTGTTTTTTTCCGTGTACTGGATTATTTCAACTTTTCCTTAAAGAATCAAAAACTTTCTTTTGCTTGAAGACATATTGATCGCACCACAGTGACATCAAAACTAAGATGTTCTATTGATGAAGACTACATTTTAGAAAAATAAGGTGATCTATTTATTATGCAATTCACCGCAATTTACCTACAAGCCAAACAGCATAAGCCAGCCTATTGTTAAACTAGTACTGTTAACAATAGGTAGGCGCCGCGCCGCTTATTAGCATAGATCTAAATATTACCCATAATGTGCAATAAAAATACTGGCATTAAATGTGGGTTTTTCAAAAATTATCTGAACACCTGCCCCTTCTGAGGAGGTAAATTTTACTGTTTTTATTAAAAATGTTCCAAATTTTACTGTCCGTGTCCTTTGTCAAGAGGGTTTAATACACAGGAATACATATACTGACGGTCGGTGACTTCAAAACTGTCCGTTCAGCAGAGATGTCCATTATTCGGAGGTGCCCGTTAACGGAGATTTCGCTGTATTTACATACTGATTTTCTTTTTCTATTTGGATCTGTACATTTGGTATAAAATATATGTGACGTAAGTAGTGAAAATTTACCTTATTTTTTAATTTATCCTGCTTACGCTCATTTAATTCATAAATAATCTATTTCTTTTGGTTTCGGGGTTTTCCGTTATTAAATATATAAAAAAAAAACAGCGTGGCGCCCTTTTAGTAGTTTATTAATCTACTTGTATTAATATTTTTAAGATTTAAATTTGTTTTAAACTGCAAACAGAAATTTACAAGTCTGCAGTTAACGTTAAATTTAATTTGGTTAATTATTATTCATTTGCCCCCGAACCCATAGTGCTCAACTGACGAAAAGCTGCCGTAAGACTGTAATTATATGCAAGAAGATTTTGTTTTTGAGCTCAACTTTTTTAATTTCTGAAATAAAGTAGTAGATTTTATTCTTAGTTTTTTCTTCTTTTACATTTATATATGGTAATTTTTGAATAGAACTCAACCAAACAAACCTGAGAAGAAATTTTCCTTATTTAACTAAATTTGCGTGGAAACATTCCTCTTATAGTCCATGTTCTTCACTTAAATACGAGTCTCTCATATTTTATATACTGAAATTTCCTATAGGGCATAACTTACTTTCTGACACTTGAACTATATCAAAGGAGACAGGTAACAAACAAGGAATGGCGAAATGATAAATTTCTTTTTGCTTACATGCCATTCTACATTCTGATATTTGCGTCACCTACATTAAAACGACATTTTACATGATCGAGTCAAAATGGTTTCCGACAGGGTCTTTCATCTACTATTTACCCATGGACACTACATTTTATTTTATTTTTATAAACATTGAAATGAGAATTTTATTTTAATTAATATATCAGCTATACTATACTTAAACCTTTCCCACGTATATTTTTATCTATTCGCCTGGCCTTCATGGATTTTCATCAAATCTCAGTTTTTTAAATGACCTTTACCACTTTTGCTAAAGCCCATACTTCCTTTATTTATTTTATTTTGGACTTATTAAAGCTTTTGTTTTTGTATAGGGTGTTTTTTAATTGATGGCTAAAAATAAAAGACGTAATTTTTTGCCTTATTTTAAAACTAAGAGATGTCTATGTGTGTCCGCAAGACCTTGAATTTAATTTTTTTTCATGGTTCATTTAAAATTTTATGGCTAAGAGTTCATAAAAACATATGCTCGAAAGGTCTTAGTTTTGGAGATACGGGGTGTTAAAATTTAAAAAAATAGAACAAATTTAAACTTTAACATCATGTATCTCAGATACTAAGGCCTTTCGAAATGAAAATAAAAACAGAAAAAAAAATTGAAATTTTAAATGTGTAGAGCCTTCGCATTTTGTTAACGTTCAAAATATCGGATTAAAGAAAGATACGGAGAATTTAGCAAACAATCTGATTTTTTTTAAAAAACCGTGTGACGTCGCAGTAAAAATGTCGGGGATGTCGGATTTAAAAACACCTGCATGAACAGACATTTTAATTAAATCGAATTACCACCAAATATCAATAACGAATGCCATTCTATATTCTGATATTTACGCCATCTGTACGATTTTATTAAAACTAAAGATTTATTAATTTGAATTTTGTGCAATCCAATTCTGTAAAACATTTTTATTAGTATGAATTTTCTCATTTGCGAAATGGATTTAAACGAATGTTTCTTTTTTTTTCAGGTAAGCATCACAGTCATAACTGAGGGCTATAAAGTAAGTACCTTGGAAATATGTAGTATGTTATTACAACTGCAACAAGCATTCGGCTATTTTCAATTCATTAAAAAAAAACACAGAGTAAAAGGAATTTTTGCAAAAAAAGTAAATAAGCTGCTACATGTTTAATACTCCCATATAAATAATATTTGTTTACATAGTTATGAAAGAGTTTTGTCGTAAACATTGACATTTGTACATTAATGGACATATTAATAATAAATTGCAAAACTATGTCTGGTTTTAATTAGATATCCAAATTATATTTCTCAGTAAGAAATGCTATATGTATTATCTAAATAAAATAGAATAAACACTCAAATTTATGAAACCATCTTTCACAACAATTTTATAATTATTAAGTATATATTCTAATATGCATTTTAACAGTCTGGAATATTAAAAAACACCATTATAACTAGTTAGGTTATGGTACACGTTTAATCTTAGTTTATATAACATACCTAATGTGACAAGCTACATGTATCTATATATATATATATATATATATATATATATATATATATATATATATATATATAAATACAATAAATTGATGGTAAGGAAAACTTTTTAAAAAATAACAAAATATTTCAGACTTATTAAGGTTTTTAAGCCGCTAATATTGTCAGGGTTCGACATAAATGATTTGTTTTCTTTCGTTCATCGAAACAAATTTACTCCATTTTAAAAATTCAAAAATAAAATAATGGTTATTATTTTGTTTATCAGTTAAATAGAGGTGTAACTAAGAACGCTTCAGTATAATAAAATGGGAAATAACTACAGGAAAAATGTTGTAAAGTAAAGCGTTTCGATTCGTTAACATGGTATTTATTTTCCAAAACGTCTTGACTACTAAAAAATTACCAGTTTAAAGCCAAAAATCATTAAAATCAAAGCTATTGGTGCTTTTACGAGAAACTAAGACAGATGCAATTATTTAAATAAATTCAAACATACATTTATTAGAACTTAAAGTGATGGTCTTGTTAAAAAAATAAATAAAAATGACAGTAACTATTAAACTGAGTAAATACATATTCAGTTTAAAAGTTTATTTTCTATTTTTAAAAATAAAGCTTGTAAATCTTGTCGTCCAAAATAGCCCTTTAAAAAGTCTGCTATGGGGATTTCCAAAATAGAGGAAAATTTAAAAGCAAAATTTTACATTCGTAAAGACAAGGTTTGATAACCAGATATCGAAATATTTTTACAAAAATATTTTATTTTAGAAATATAAAAATTCACTTCTTCAAATAATTTCCAGTTCATAAAACAGCACAATTCTTGATAAATATTATGCATTCTTTTATAATGCATTATTGAGTATATACATACTTAATAAAATATTGTTATATTGACTCATTCACAGTTATTTCTGATAACTTTTTTAATATTTTGGGAGCAAAAATTATGTCAATCATTTTGGAATTTTTTTTTTGATTATTTAATAGAGAGTGAAAGTGGAGTTGTAAGGTTGTCATTCATCTGCTGAACACCCTGAACAAATATTATCCGGTTTAGACTTGCGTATTATCGGCATATAAATGAATTTTACAATGTTTGGCTTGATTTTTGAACTGCAAAGTATATATTGAGAATAATAAAGGGTCTAAAATATATCACTGAACAGATTGAGCTCTAACATTCAAAAAGCTGTTTAACAGTATCATGGTGTGGACATCCACCCCAATAATTCCAATATCGAAGAGAGCAAGCTCTGACTTATGGTATCAAAGGCTTTAGAAAACTCGGTTATAGTTCGAACTACTACACCCAAGCCAGCCACACCCCTTATTATGTCATACGTAACATTTAAAAGAGCAGTGTCATAACTCTTTGCAGTAATTTAGGCAGTGCCAACAGCATGCTCACCGGTCTTAATTCTTTAAATCCCAGTGGCCTGGGAAATTTTTGGTTAAGGTGGGACAATTATATGCTTCCAACAATTGCAAAATAAGGCTTTCTCCACAAAAGAATTGATTATATGAGTGATAAAAAAAATTACTTAAGAACTTGCTAATAACAATAATTTGTTAACCTCTTTCTCAGTAATCATCTGGAAATTGAAGTTTGCTACACCAGCTTAACAGCTTTCTTATTGTCCCTGTACCAATCATTATGAGCTAGACTGGGTTTAAGTAATAGGTCAAAAAGACATTTTCAGATAAAGGATATAAAAACCACTTTTAGAGAAAAAGCCCTTGGTTTGAAGATTAACTTTTAGTAAGAGTATCTTTGTGCCTACAGCCTCACAAGCATAATTTTTAAGAACAATCGGGACATCGTGTATAATATTGTTTTATTTAATTGACCTTTTCTTGCGCGTTATAAAATACTAGTATTTCAGCTTTAAAGACAACAAGGAAACTGACAAAAATCTTGCAATAAAGGGACAGTGAATTCCTATTTACTTTACATTAAGTTAAATTGTTTTATTTCCATTTAAGACAATGCCCCTTATGGCAGAATTCTCGTCAATTTGTTTTTAAAGGTATATTATTAGCGAGAAAGACCAATTAAGTACATATTATGCAAAGTGTTCAATGTAGAATAACAAAGATGCTAATAAAAACCTTACCTTTGAAGCTACCTGTACACACAAAGATAAGGTTATTAAAAACTGTTCCTAAAACTAACGGTTTTGATTATTTTTTTTACACTATTTACAGAGGCAAAGATATTACGTGTATAAATGAAGTAGGGACAACCTGTATAAGATTTTTGGCGTCACAATATCAGAATACGCTATCGGAGATACGAAATCTGAAACTACTGTTGCATTTCGAGCTTGCATTAATTCTCATCTAATAACATAATAACGACACTGAATGGGTTACGTAGGATGCGCCTTCTGACCCATTTTACAAATAGGGTCATAATGCAATCAACACCACACAGCATTGCAAGCTAAGCTGCCTAATAAATATCTGATTGAGCCATTAGAGTCAAGTTGAGTTTAATCAGACTAGATTGTCAGGTTCGAGTGATCCTTGCTGAAATATATGTGCTAAGCCTTTGTAGTTCTAATTTGTATTTCTCTTTTTATTTTTAATAACAGTTCATATTTTTGTATTGTATTTGCAAAAAATTCACCCTTGGATTACTTCTCACAATCTCTGGAAACACTGATGTCATGTGCTCCATTTGCTACATTCGCTAATAAGTAATAAATCGATTTTTATATATGTAAATTGCCATTCAGGATTGTTGAAAATTTAAAAAATAGGTAAATTTCCCTTACCCGGGATTTCCCTTTTTATGAATCTTTCCTTTTATTGGGAATAGTAAAGTATGACCCAATTTAGTTCGGTGCGTAGTCATTTAGTAACACGTCTGAACTGTCTTTTTTATTGGGTGCCATTTTGTTCCACCATATTGGATACTTACCAACATTTTGCCAGTTTCTACACTCTAAAAAATTATGCATAAATCCGCACAATTGTGTAGATTTGATGCACAAATTGGGTCTGAATGTGTACTCAGAATAACTTTGTGCAGAAAATGTACATATGATTGGTCAGAATTAGTTGTATATATTTTCTGAATAATTCTATATATCCTCTGAATAATACTGCATTGAATTGACATGTAATAATATATAAGATTTTTGCATATTTTTTGTATACCGAATATTTTAATAACATAAATATGCATTTTCTTCAAACAATATTGTACATAATTATTGCACAAATCGTGAACATTTTATGCCAAAAGTTGTGCAACAAATTAGAATTATTTTTTTTTAATAATATTGTATATTTTTTTAGCAAAAAATATGCATCCTTTCTAAAATATGAGTGTACACTGTGTCCCAGATTGCTTGTAATCACAGGGTTTCTCGGAAACCAGCAGAGATATAACTTTGCGGTTTTCGCGACCCTGTGTCACTTTTTCGAGAAACTTTGAATGCCGCAAACAGAATTGTGCCACATCGTTTCGTTCCCGAGATACAGGGTGAAATAGAGATTTTGCGCTTTTGGGAGTGGTATCATATTTCGGACACCCTGTCAGATAGAGAAAAGGTAAAAACTGCTATGGATAGATATTTTTACGTAGAATCCAGTGTTGCAGTCGCACAAATTTTTAGACAATCCGTTTTTGAGATATAGCCCAAACTTAGTATTTTTTAAATGGGACACCCTGTATTTTTTTATTCCAAAAAATTTGCCTTTTTTTTCTCTTTAAAATGATGTATCACACTATGCACTTTTGACGTAAACTAAACCTTATAAACGCTATATTAAAAGAAAAACGTAAGTTGGCCATGGAAATATGGGTAGATATTAAAAGTGTCCAGAAGCAAAATTAAACAACAAAAAATTAATAACCATTTTTTTACTATGAAATAAATAAACTTGATAATCTTGATAAACTTAATCACAATACTAAACAAATTCTACATAACTAGAAAAACTGTTCAAAATGGTCGCCCCCCTCACGAACACATAATTGGCACACAGTGCGAATTCTTCTTAGAGCATTCATCATTATTATAGGTCTATCTTCCAATGATCTAAATGCCTGAATGGTCGCATTTTGCAGCTGCTCCATCGTATTGACTGGATTCAGGTAAATTTTGTTTTTTAAGACCAAACGAAAAAATCTAATATTGAGAGGTCTGGCGACCTAGCAGGCCACCTTACTGGTCCATTTGTACCAATCCAGCGATCGTGAAAATTTTCAAATAGAAATGGCCTTATAATTTGCGCATTGTGGGCAGGAGCACCGTCCTGCTGAAAGTAAATATTGTGCAGATTTGCTAGCGGCAAGTTATCCAATAAATCCGGTAGTATTTGATTTAAAATTGCTAGATATCTATCTGCTGTTAAATTATTATTGTCAATATGGAATGTAATCTTTGTTCCCAATATAAAGCAAGCGACGCTAAACCCAAACCTTTCTTGCTGCTGACGTTCTCTTGTTAAAAATTGGTTTTCCGTATACCAGTGTCTATTATTATGCCTGTTAAAAATACCACTACAACTTATATAGGCTTCGTCGGACCATATAACCTTGCTACCGAAGTCAGAGTTATTTTGGGTTTTTTGAAGATACCAGTTACAAAAATTTAGACGCCTTTCTGCATCTCCAGGATGCAATTGTTGTACTACATTTACTTTATAAGGCTTATATTTATGTTTTCTTAATATCCTTTGCGTTTGTGATTTTGACACCCCCACTGTTTCCTGAATATGCCTACATGAATTCGCGTGATTGGCCTGAATACTTGCTAATACAACAATCTCATTGTTCCCGTGATTTCGTTTATTATATGTTTTAGCCCTGTGCTTTGAAAATGATCCATCATTAATTAAATTTAATTTAATTCGGCGAAAAATTGCCTTGTGTGGATGAGGCCTTTCTGGATATCTACGATATAAAAAAAGCTTTTGGAAATAGTCCATAACTCAAAGTGGAATTGAAAAAAAAATTTGAAAGGAGGTTCATAATAATTTAAGCGCTTGGTGCTTACCTGTTAAAATATAAATCAGATGCTTGATCACTGTTTTCATGACATTCAATAAAACAAACCATCATATCATACTTATGACTATTTTCAAAATTATTCATTTCTTCTTAATATCTATTAATTTACCTGCTAGCATTATTGGTAACTCGTATGATAAGAGGATAAACACGGCAATATTTGATATATTTAAGAAACAAATAGTTTTGATTTTTGTTTCCATGCCATATTTCCATGGCCAACTTACGTTTTTCTTTTAATATTGCGTTTTTAAGGCTTAGTTTACGTCAAAAGTGCATAGTGTGATACATCATTTTAAAGAGAAAAAAAAGACAAATTTTTTGGAACCAAAAAATACAGGGTGTCCCATTTAAAAAATACTAAGTTTGGGCTATTTCTCAAAAACGGTTTGTCTAAAAAAAATTTCGACTACAGCATTGGACTCTACGTAAAAATATCTATCCATAGCAGTTTTTACCTTTTCTTTATCTGACAGGGTGTCCGAAATATGATTCCACCCCCAAAAGCGCAAAATTTCTATTTCACTCTGTATCTCGGGAACGAAACAATCTGGCACAATTCTGTTTGCGGCATTCAAAGTTTCTCGAAAAATTGACACAGAGTCGCGAAAACCACAAAGTTCTATCTCTGCTGGTTACCGAGAAACCCTGTGATTACAAGCAATCTGGGACACAGTGTACATAACTCTTGCAAAAATTGTGAACATTTTAAGCAAAAAATTGTGCATTGTCTTAGAATATTGTACATTTTTTATGAGGAAAATGTGTATGTTTTCTAAACATTTTTCGATAACTATGAAAATATGTGAAACAAGGAAGCCAAATAGCAATCAAGTACAGAACCTTTACTCAAAAATTATGTCAAATAAAAAATAATTTTTAATAAAAAAATGGTTTTATTCATCGCAGCAACTCCAACTGGATGTAGATAAACTTCTTGGTAAATCCCTTTTGAAATCCCGATATTACGTAACTAAAACAAAAAAAAAATCAGTGTAAAAGTATATGGTTCTTTAACGAGTGAACATAGTACTTATTCAAAACACAATGTTTTGTAAGATTAGTTAAGTTTTTTATTTTAGAACATAAGGGGTTCTGCAATTGCCATATTCTAAATTACACAAGAGCCAAACATAATTTGCGTTTTGTGAAAATAAAGTTAGTTCGAGTTTGAGGCATATTTAATACAAATTCAAGTTCTTTTACATTTTAACTAGGTCCATTGCTCATGAAATTTTGCTAGATTCACCGTATAAATATTATATAAAATGAGTCATCTATACAGATTCATAAAAAAATTAACAATACACATTGCCATAATATAAAATATACAAAATTGTCCTAAAATAAAACGAACTTCGTGCTATTAAAAATCTCGAAAACTATATGAAACACGATATTAACATGCGTACTTTTTTCCTGATGATATGGTGAACGCATTATATAATGTCTCCGGCGGAAGCGTAAACAAGTAAAACATTAAGAAATCATGGTTTTTGGGATTAGACCGTGTCGAATTGGAATTACTGTCCGACGTTTCACCTTCGATTGCACGAGGCATCTTCAGGGATCAAGCAATCCGATGAAGTCAGGTATGAGACAGTGAAGACCATAAAGGATCCAAAACCACCGAAGTAGAATCTCTCCGCAGGTGAAAAAACAGTCAACCTTACTCGGGAATTCATTATGTTTTAAAAAGGGTTAAGTATCTTAAACTGATATATATTTTTTATTTTTATGTAAGATTTTATGAAATATTTTTATAAGCATTCAATAAGACTATGCCATCTAAATTAATCCTAAAAAGCAAGCAGTTTATTCAGTTTATTGTCTTTAAGTTCAGAATAATTATACCCTCTCAAAAATAGTTGTATTTATATATTATCAATAGGTATAAGAACATACATGTGTATAGCTTAGTCCTATTCACCTTCATGAGCACAAAACTGCAGATTCCCCAGGGTAGAATATTTTAAACAAAACCGCAACACTACTTCACAAGAAAGTATTTTTTTTTTTGATATATTTAGAGTCTATAAACCAAACAACATTTTATATATGTTGCCAGTATGATAATCTGCCATTTCTGTTAATATATATTTCCGAAATTGCGATCCAATCAGGGCCTGAATGCGTGGGGTTAGATAAAATATAAACACAATTATTCAGTAAAAATAAATAATTTTTTTTCTGAAGATTCTAACACGTGACGCTATTAGTAGTTTTACACAAGTTCTATTCTTAAATCTGAACATTGTTGTGGTTTAGTAATGCACAGCGAATATTAGCCTTTATAACTTTGTTTTGTAGATAAAATATGTATAATTTTGGTTAAAAAACGCTACACAAAAGGCATCTATTTTGAATACTCCTGTGTGTATTTTCTGCACAATTGTTATAACATTAATGCACAGTTTTTTCTGAATACATTATTAAGAATTAATGAATATCGATTTTTTACAGTGTACCTACGCCATACTTGATTTTTGGGCATAATTCAAGTTGAACAAATAGTTGTTATACTGACTTTTTTAAGATCCCCATTTTGTTGCGTCTTGTTTTTTTATTTTACGTTGGTTTTTAAATTGGCCACCACACGGTAGAACGACCCCTTGTAAGCTGTAGTTTCTTACTGTACGATAGCTGCACTTTAACAATTCTTTAAAAATAATTACTTATCCACGTAACAACAACGTAAAAATGCATGTCTTAAGTGCATTCACATTTCGTGTTTTGAAGTTACATTTACTTTAAGGTGCACTTAGTCAAAGAAATATTTTAAGTATATCTCTTAAATTTCTGGGGTATATTTGAACCTTTTTCCATAACGTAGTGCCAGTTTTTTAGTTTTATTATTTCGCCATAGGTCTCGCTGACTATACTGTACATTTTTTATGAATTTTTAAAGAGATAAAAATAAATTTAGACCTAACTTAAAATGTTAGAAAGTGTTAAAGCAACCTTATCCTTCATTTCGTGAAAGAACATGCCTACTTCGTATAACTATTTTTAAAGTTTGCCCGATTTAATATAACTTTTAATCTCGAATTGAGCTTTGACAGCCCCTATCAATGCAAAATTCAAATTTTGATTCGAACATAAATGTATGCATATGCAGGGTGGCTCGAATGCGAGCCCCATCATTGGGATTTTGGAAACCATTAAAGATACAATGTCGGTCAAATTATGGTAAAGTCGCCCATATAGGTGCCTAACAATATGCCGTTTAGAAACTGTTGAAATTTCGGGTATTTCCGGAGACATCCGGATTAAACGAAATTTTGAAAAATTGTTCTTTTGAATCTCGAATTCTTAAGGATTATTGCTGTCAATAATTTTTTTTTTAATTTTCCGATTTCGTAACATGCAACCCTGTTGTGTATATGTACTGTGTATTGTCTAATTTTTTGAACTAGCTATCCATAAAAAGTTGCTTAGACCAAGGGTATCATAGTACCTAGTAGCGTAGTGTGCTGTTAAAACAATGATTTGTGTAATTTTGCAAACGGCAAATTGACACCTACAGTGGTGTAGTTTTCGATTTCGTATCTAGGTTTCATCTCGCTGTTATAGATATAAAATATAATTGGAATTTTTCGTAGAATCCAAAAATTGAATAAAATGCAAGGTGTCAATTACCAGTACATCTGGCAACACTGCAACTATGAAAATATTTTAAGAGCTAAATCGCGGTTTTTAGTAGAAGTAATCAAAAGGGTTCCCTCTTTTCATTCGTCAAATACTATTAGGCCAACGATTTTGAAGCACTCTGTATATGGAGCATATTTTTTACGTGGCTAATATTGTGTTGTATATGTTAATAATAATATGTAATAATTATTATTGCGTTAACCAACTAAATACTGTTTAATTCGTCCCATGTTAAGGTGTCTAATTTTGTATTCATCCAATGTTAATTTAATATTAATGTACCTAACTTTTATTTAAAGTAAATATAATTTAAAAATATCACCTCCTTTCTTTTCCTTAGTTATCTATATAACAACTGGTCCATAATTATATTAATTACATAAATATAACCAAAAATATGAACAAGAAAGTCAATTAATTATTTAATAAGTAGTTTTTTTAGGCTGATTTTTTTTTAATAAATACAGACATTTTATTTGGTCACCATTTTGTTTTGCCATCTTATATTCGTACCAAAATTTTACTTTTAATTTATTCTTACGTAATACTCGACTTTTGTACAAAAATTCAGGTAAATTGTTTAAGTAGTTTTATAGTAATATTTTTTAATAGTTCACTTGGCCGCCATTTTCTTTCGCTAAACTGAATTTTCACCAAAATATTACTAGATCATCCCCATATGAACCTTAATTATTGTCCAAAACTTGAAGTCAATCGACAGACAAACTATAGATCTCTGAGTGTTTTTTTTTACGATTACAATACTTTCCTCTTAGGGGGAAATGAGAAATTGAAACTGATAAAACTATGGTTCAAAAATAAAATATCGAAAAATTAATAATACGTTTAAAATTCAAATTTAAAAATAGTAAAAATTGTATTGTTTTAAAGTAATTCTCAGCCGATAAAAAAATGTATCAATATCTTTAAAAAAATAAGTTTATCATATTTTTCTTGCATATTATTTAAAAAACTTTTATTTTCTTATTATAACTATTATTTTTTCTACATTATAAAGTCTAGCAGTCGCTTGTTACTCAAAAGTTTTCAATTGTATTGTCAGAATTTTTATATCAAACATATCGGTAATCTTAATTCTTATGCACTTTTATGATATTTTGTTAGATTCATACTAGATACTTGATCTTTTTATTTCCTCTTTTCTTAATTTTCTACTTCCAAAAAATCTCTATGTCGATAATCAGCTTTACGTTTTAGAGAACATTTATGTTGAAAGATTCAGTACTGACCTACTTCCCGAAACTTTATTCTCATTTTATTCTTTACATTATTCCATCTGGAAAAATATAGAAAGAAAAGTAGCTTCCTTGCCAAACTCCTGGCAAACAGATTAGGGAGTGCCCAGCTCAGTATTTGCTTACAGAAAGTACAAATTTTTATGACTGCAACGTCTCGTTTTAAAAACAGAGCCATTATCCGTATCCAAGGATACCGTTTAATGGATAGTTCTCCTCGGAAACGTGAACCTTGTAATTTAACTTGATTAAAGACGAAATGAAGAATAATGTTCTTTTACCATCTTTAAATTGAAAATTCTAGGATGATATATATTTGTGGAAAATGTATCAGATGTATGAAAGGGATTAGTTTCAGGAACTAACTTTTCATGGTTGACCAGCTTTAGTTTTATAATTTAAAAGTTATGTATTCGCAATGTAGTTTTTGTGAGCTTAAAAATTATGTACTTAGTTTGAAATGGTTTTACTTAGATATTTGAAATAAACTAGGGAAAGTTTGAGGTTGATAATAAGTACCAAGCTACCGCGAACTAATGTTAGTAGATCAATATTAAAAAAACCGTAAAATCGCCTTTACCAAAAATTGTATCTGATAATAACTAAAAAAGTTTATATTATATTCTTTTAATTATTTTTATTATTTATTTTTTACAACATTATTTACGTAATCTACAAGACAAATTATGGGGTTTTTATTTTATATATATATATATATATATATATATATATATATATATATATATATATATATATATATATATGTTACCGTAAAAACCCATTTCATTAAAACCCGATATTCCTAGCAAAATCTAGTTTTAACTGTGCTTCCCAATTAAGTCTAGATTTAACTAGTTAAAACTAGAATTGTCTGATAATCTTAGTTAAAACCAAAAAATTGAAAAGTATTTAATTTTAAACAGTTTTAAACTAGTCAGTAAAAACTGCAATAGACCAAACTCAAGGTTGCGGCTCCAATGACTCGCGGAGCGTAGCATTTTGTAACAGCCGATGAGCGGATGTGAATCTGTTTTCTGATTGGTCGCTAGAAATGTGGTATGATCTAATCGAGTAATCATAGCGTGCCGTACAGTTGGTGATTTGTGTTTACGACGTGACGACTGTGCCAAGCTCTTGGAAAAGATTTTACAAAAAGAAAAAAAGAAAGTCACTATACCGTTATGACAGGAGACATGTATAACAAATTGATGAGCGAATTACAGGAAGCAGAATTAGCTGCAAAGAAAACACCTTAACAAAGCAGAAGATTTAAAAGATTTAGAATTATTGAGGTTGGCGAAATGAAAAAATCTACCTGTTGAAGATATTTTTGACATTATTGAAGCAGCACACGTTGCTATTGGACATGGGGGTCGAGATAGGTTGAAAACTGAAACTTCAAGGAAAAACGCAAATATAACTATTGACATGATAAATATTTTTCTATCTCTGTGTGAAACCTGCCAGCGCAAAAAGAGTAAGAAGAAAAAGGGTCTCGTTTCTAAACCTGTTCTACATTCGGAAATGAATAGCCGCTGCCAAGTAGACCTAATAGATATGCAGTCACAACAGGACAACGGGTTCAACTTTATTATGGTGTACCAGGACCATTTGACAAAATTTGTTTTGTTAAGGGCACTGCAAATCAAAAGTGCCGAGGAGGTTGCTTATCAATTAACAGACATATTTTTGACTTTTGGTGCACCGTGTATTTTACACTTAGATAATGGTAGAGAGTTCGTTAATACGGTGATCAACGAGATAATGTCATATTGGCTTGAAGTAAAGTTGGTTCACGGAAAACCAAGGCATAGCCAAAGCCAAGGGTCAGTAGAACGGGCAAACCAAGACATCGAAAAAATGCTAGTAGCCTGGATGCAAGAGGCCGCTATGTTATTCCGTCATATTGGATTTATACCAAAATTCTAGTGTACCATACCCATATAACCCTTGATTTTGACCAAAATTTCGAGTCAATCGGATTAGTAGTTTTTGAGCTATACCGCGTAGAAACCGACCGATAAATAGACAGTCAGACTTTAAAACGTAAAGATCTGTAAAAATCTCGGAGGGTTATTCTTTCACGATTAAATATTACTTCCATTTACGAGGGAAGTAACACTACCACATAAATCATAAAAAAATAATACTTAACATTTTTTTTATAAATATACTGTATGCATTATTATTATTTCTACAGAAACTGTATTATAAATTTCAATCGATTTGAATAAAGGGTTAAATGTGTGTGTTGGTGTGTTTTGCTTTTGTTACACTTGCAATCTACTTACTACGTAAGAACTAATTTTAACTAAACTATATTTAGTCAAAACTAGAATTAACTGATAATATTTGTTAACTCTAGTTTTAACTAGTTAAATCTAAAATTAACTGGTAAGCACACTTAAAACTAGATTTTCCTAGGAATATCGGGTTTTAACTGAAATCGGGTTTTTACGGTTTTAGGTATATATATATATATATATATATATATATATATATATATATATATATATATATATATATATATATATATATATATATATATATATATATATATATATATATATATATACAGGTGGGGGCAAAAGTAATGTCATAAGGTAAATTGACTGCCATTTGGTTATAAATGAAAAAATTGCGCTCTGTTTTCAATGAAGGTTTATTTAAAAATGAAAAATTGATGACATTAAGTTGAAAAAATTATATCGGCCAAATGACCACCTCCTGAGTTGATGCATATTTCTGCTCGTTTCAATAGTTGCTCGCAAAACTTCTGGCTCCAAATTGGTGATTTCTTCTTCAATGTTGCCTTTTAAGGCTTGCAAGGTTTGTGGTTTGTTATGGTAAACGAAAAAGCCCCAAAGGAAGAAGTTTCTTCTTTCAAATCGCCAAAACGGGAGATTATGTTCTCAAGATCTCCATCGTTGCCGAGCTGTGTGAGCGGTTGCTCCGTCCTGCTGGAACCAACAATGCTCGAGACCCAATTCAGCAACTTGCGGAAAAAAAAACTCGTTTAACATCTGTCTGTGGCGCTCGCCAGTTATGGTTACGGTGTTGCCGCCGGCGTCCTCAGAAAAACAAGGACCAATCAGTTTTCACTGCAAATGCCGCACCAAACAGTGACTTTAAGGGGATGAAATGGCTCTTCGTGCATTTTATGTGGATTCTCCGTGCCCCAGAAACGCAAAGTTTGCTTGTTTACATAACCACTTAAGTGAAAATGGGCTTCATCGCTCATTATGATTTTGGATACCAAATCATCTTCTTCTTGCACCAGGTTTAAAAGAGCATAAGAGTAAGTTAACCTCACTTGACGATCAGCAGGCAACAACTGGTGAACGGTTTGCACTTTGTAAGGAAACATCTTCAGGTTTTTCACCAAAATTCGACGTACCGAACGTCTGCTGATGCCAAATTGTGTGCATCGTTGTCTCGTCGATGTTTGTGGACTCTCTCGGACATCCTCAGCCACAGCAGAGATATTCCCGGTGAAACGAGCAGTACGGGGCCGGCCACTTCTTGCGATTTCCCTAGTGGATCCAGTTTGAAAGAGACGCTCAGCCAAACGTTCAATTGTTCGTGCAGATAGTGCAGGACGACAAGGAAAACGGCGACGAAATTCACGCTGCGTTAAAACAACAGACCGGAAATTGGTCAAATAAGCAGTAACAATAATTCCGCGTTCTTCAGGTGTGTATCTCTCCATTGCTTGTTGTGAACTAATTCTCTATTTGTCTATAACATAAATGTGAAAGCACAATGACATTTGACGCCATTTGCAAAAATTATATATATATATATATATATATATATATATATATATATATATATATATATATATATATATATATATATATATATATATATATATATATATATATATATATATATATATATATGTATAAATGTATATATATTCCTCCAGATTTCTGGTCCTCATAGACTCAAGACCTCTTTGGTCTAACCCCCTTCTTCTTATTGGTTTCATCAAAAAGATTCTTTTCAGTCGTCGCTCATCAGAAATTTTCATTAAATGTCCAAACCTCTTTAAGGATTTTCTGTCAGCTGTATCTATAATTGTGTCATCAGCTTTCATGCTTGTTCTAATTTTCTTATTTTCTACGCGGTCTAATTTTGAGATATGGGCACTGCGTCTAAGGTAATCTACTTCCGTAGCAAGCAGCTTTCTTTTGTTGCCCGCACTGACTGTCCAAACCTCGCAGCTATAACATAGTACGTTTCTTTTCTTCAAGCATCTCTATTTTGAATGTCATATTCCTCCAGATTTCTTGTCCTCATAGCTTGTATGATGCCCTCGTTTTAAGATCTCCTTGGCCTACCTCTTTTCTTCTTATAGGGTAACTTCCTCTAAAAGATTCGTTTTAGTCATCTCACATCAGGCATTTTCATTAAATGTCCAAACCACTTTAAGGACTTTCTCTCAATTCTATCTATAACTGTGTCTTTAGCTTTTATGCTTGTTCTAATTTCTTCATTTTCAAGGTGGCCTAATTTTGAGATACGGGCACTGCGTCTAAGGTAATCAATTTCCGTGGCAAGCAGCCCTCTTTTGTTGTCCGCATTGACTGTCCAAACCCCACAAAAATAGTATGGGTTTCAATAAGGAATGACCTAGTATTGTTTTGGTTTTCAAAGAGGTGTGTCCATCCCACCATATACTATTAAGACATTCAGTAATTTTTTTGCATTCTGAATGCGGGTCTTTATTTCATGCTCATCTAGTCCCTTCTGGTTACTTGTTACATTCTGAATGCGGGTCTTTCACAATTCCTTTTTTACCCTTTCGCTTCAACATAAATATTGAACAAACATGGGGACAAACTACACCCTTGTATAAGTCATTTAGGACTGGAGGTGATTTGTCTATTCCCACTCTAAAAAATTTAGCTTTCTCTGCATAGTTCTTTTATAATGCTCATGAGCCTTTTATCAAATTCCATACCTTCTAGAACCTCACATAGTGAGTCGTATGCCTTTCCAAATCAACGAAGGCCAGATGTGTTTCTTGGTTGACCTTTTTCTAGAAGCTGTTGCAGATTATTCAAATCATCGGAGAATGACTTTCAAGGAGTAAGGCCGCATTGATCCTCCCCAATTTTGTGGCCAACATTGTTTCTGAGCTTAGATTGTAGAATTTTACCAAATAGTCTGCTCATTAAACTGTTCACGCTAAGCCTTTTTGTGTCCCCCTTTTTAAATATTAAGACATTCTTCGAATTTTTTCTGCAATAGCTATTCATCAGCTCAGTTAGGAGTTGCAGAAGAACAGTACCTCCGCATCTAAGCAGTTCTGCGGGTATATTGCCTGGAACAGGTGATCTACCATTCTTTATTTTCCTAGGTGCTTTTCGGACTCCCTATGCCGCCACCGTTTTCAGAATTTTCCGTTTCTACATCTTCCATGAACTCTTCCCTAATCTGTATCAATAGCGATCGATAATGGGATTCCCAGCTTTTAATGTCCATCCCTTTTATTATCTTCCTTCGTAAAAAGATTTTATTCGAGGAATTGGAATTCTATATAAACATTTTATTAAGCCGTCATTTTGTTTTGCTATATATAGGATTCGTACTAAAAATGTACCAGCCTATCCCTATTTATCCTTATATCACACTTTATCTGCGCAAATCTTATAGTCCAATTGGCAAGTAGTTCCTCGATGAGGCAAACATCTTGTTCCACCATATTGGATTTTTACCAAAATGAAATTATGCAAAAATATGGAGGCATGATTTTTTCACGATTACAATACTCATTCTTACAAGGGAAATAAATATAGAAACAAAAGCTAAATATATAAGGTGTATGGTTTTATTACTCAGTGTGTAGCAAAATAGACTGGCCGACAAAAAATGTTTTTTTTTTGTTGTAACACAAATCAGAATAGCATAATCTAATAGAATGGACCTATCCAAATACGAAAATGACAAATAGAAAGTTGTAGCACGTAGAGTTTTCTTGTTAGGGTTGTAGAACTATATTGAATGTTACGATACTTAAAATCTATAGAAAAAATGATTTCAGAAAATTCTTAACTCTGTTTATTGAATATGTTTACAGTTTTCGCCTATTAAACATACCATACATCTAAGAGAAAAGCAAGCGAAAAAAATATTAAGTTAAAACACTAATTAAACTTTATTTTTTCCGTTTATGAGGTGTCCTATCTTCTCTCTTTAAAAACCAACAGTAGTCACCCATCATGGCTGGATCCCATCGTCCTTGGTACCGAATTTCCATTGTTCTGATATTTTGGTGAAACCTTTCACCCTGCTCGTCACTAATAGCTCCCAAATTTTTAGGAAAAAATGACAGATGGGAATGGAGGAAGTGAATTTTTATTGACATTCTGGCACCAAGCGCTTTATAGGCATCTAAGAGTTCATTAACTAATTGTTCATAATTTTCGTCCATATTGTTGCCTAAAAATCCTCTTATTACATTAACAAATGAATTCCATGCTCTGAGTTCCTGCCTGGTAAGCTTGTCCATAAAATTGACATCGTCCAGCAATTTTCTGATTTGTGGCCCAATAAAAATGCCTTCTTTTAATTTGGCAACACTGAACTGGGGAAAGATTTGTCTTAGGTATTTAAATCCATCACCATCTTTATTCAGAGCCTTCACAAAGTTTTTCATCAGCCCAGCCCAAGTTTATTGTGAAAAGGACATTTTTAGGATCAACAAGAGGTATATTTTAAGATCCCGGTTAAAATTTGCTTTTTTCTGGCCAAATTTTTGTTACATAATGCTGATTTATTGCACGACTCTCCCATAAACAAAGAAAACGGCAATATTTTGTAAATCCCCCCTGAAGTCCCACTAAAATCGCTATAACTTTTAAGGCCCCACATATCTGCCATTTATACCTATTGTAGTTTATTTTATCCAAAATCGAGCGCATATTTTCATAATTTTTTATCATTGCAACTGAATGGGCAACTGGTATAGAGGGTTTTAAATTTCCATTATGCAATAAAACAGCTTTTAAGCTATATTTAGATGAGTCTATGAATAAGGAGAATGTTCAATATCAAGTTCCTGCATTAAACTTTCTATATCAGTACAGGCGCACAACAAATTTTCCATACTGTAGAATTCAGAAAACATAGCATTTCTTTTTCTGAAATTCGTAATTTTTGTTTCTTTGGCCAATAGGTTCCATTCCTTAAGACGGGAACCCAGAATTTTTGACTGTTGCTTGGATAACCCCAAATTACGTACTAAATCATTTAATTCACTTTGAACAATCAAATGTGGCTCGTCAGAACTGGGACCTGTGGTAAAAGTGGGATCGGTGCACTGTTCTTCTGAGCTGCCTGATGATGCGTTATCTCCATTATCTCCCAAATCAATAGCTTGCCAATTTAAAGGCGCAATCGGCACTGGCAAATTTGTATTATAAGGAACAGGTCGTATGGCAGATTGCAAATTTGGGTGTTCTTTCCGCTGGTTATCTCACTGATCGAGTAGTCGCACAAACCTACTTAGAAGAAACTTGTTCAAAAACAAATTACACTCAATTTTCGCAAATCAGTGAACATTTACCAAGTTGAAGGTAATGTGCTTTCCCTTTTTGGAATAACCTTTCAGTTGTCAGACAAAAATAACAATCGACAGAATGATTGGTGGGTTCTCGCCATACCATTGGAACTGCAAAAGGCACACTTTTTCTCTTTCCCTTCATCCACTGCACCAATGATACACTACAACTAACACAGCAGACATGGAGAGCCCACTGCTTATCTTGATTACCAATTAACACACCAAAATATTTAAAGTAGGCTTTTTTTTTACATTTTCGGAAAATGGCCTGTTTTGTGATTTAACCAGAAATTCTCCACAAATATAACAAAATTTGTCAGGAGAAATTTTGCAACTTTAGATGAGTCAAACGGCGCGTTTGACTCGACATTCTCGTCTTCACATACACTTGCTTATCGATACACAGAGAACCACTCAATTCGAAACTCAACAGAAGAGTGATGTTTAACGTTTATTTTATGTCTAATGTTGTAAACAATCCAGTCTAGGTAATTTTTCCGTTGTAAAATGGACATATTTTAACCCGCCCACAATAAAATTGTTTACCTGCCAATATAAAAGGTTCTAATTAGGCTATTAAAAAATGGTACGTATTAGGGCTTTCCGAATATTTTTTTTTATTATTGGGAGGATATTTCCATTGTGAAAATAATGAGCTGGCCTGTGTTAGAAAAATCTTATGGGCCAGTGTTTTTATTTATGAATACAGGAAGCCTCAAAAATATATATCAAACCCATCCTACAATTTTTTAATTGAATACCTGGTATATTATTGTACCTCCCCAGTATATTACAGGGTCACTTCTAGCTAGTTAAAAATATACTTTATCTAAATAAACTAGGTCTAAAACTAAATCTGACAAAAACTCTGCCTGCAATGTATTAGAGGGCCAACATTTATTTGGGAACAAAAATACTAGCTATTATTTTTATTTTAAAAACCTAAATTGAGACATAACTACCCTATATTATAATAAAGGTTATAAAGTTACTAGTAAGAAGAATATTTCTAAGTACTTACAACAAAAATATGAGTGAAAGGAAACATTTTTAAAGTAATACGAATTTCACTGCAACTCCGATTTTCCAGGCACTGGCGATATTTGCAGATTTATGTCGATATGTTTTCTATTTAACAGTCATTTTATTTTGTCAAGTTTTAAATAAATTGTCAATGAAATTTCGGGAAACGCCGTCACTTTTGGCATTTATTTAGGGATTATCGGTATAAGCTTTCAAATATATTATATTTACACAGACACCGTACAAGACAAATGGTTAAAATACCATTCCTCTTGATATATGTGTCACTACTTCAACCAATTTGTAACTTTTATGCAGTTTTTATGGAAAATAAATTTAAGTACTTTTTGAGACTACATAGATTATAAATTAATTAAAACAAGGGCTGATATAAATTATCTACAAAAGAATAGTCCAAATTAATTGTTTGTTTGGGAAATTAACCGCTAACTAGTCTGGAAGTGGTGAAATTAATTACTTCGGATTCAGGATTTCATGATTACAACTCTTTTTATTTACTAGTAATTAATTTTTGTTTTAATTCTGACCTTATTGATTTAGAAAAATCCATTTGATCCCTTTTTGAAATTTTAGCCGTTGAGTTAATGAGACCATTCTCAAGAAGTGAATCGGGAAAGACACTTCTACCAGTAGTAGCAGGTTGGTTTCCCAAAGTTTAATTTCTGCATACGTTAAGAAAGATTGATGCTGGCTGGATTTGATAAGAGAATAAATTCAACTGTTCGAAAAAAACCCAATAACTGTCATTTTTTAGAAAAACTAGTTATTTACTTCATTGGAGTAACTAGGTAGTAATCTATCCTATCATAATCTAGATATAAGTAAAATAACCTTCTTTTAAGAGATTTTGTTAATGTCAAACAGACTTACTACTTGCAAAGGGTATATATTCCAGTATAAAACACAGCAATTTAATTCAAAAATCCTGTAAGCAAGATTTAATCAATAGTAAAAAAATTTCATTTCCGCAAAACATAATGTCTAATTGCCGAAAATAAACAGGGCTTTGATACCTGCTTGGGTACATCAATTCCACTAATAACATCTTTCGACGGATATAAGAGTTCGTCTTTCTTCTGTGACCTTAATATCTGCGACATCCTATTTTGCTTCAGTAATTTGCAAAGCATAAAATTCACTTTCATATGAAAATATTACGTATTCGCCAAACTTTTTTTGAAATTCCTTCAAAGTATCTTAGATGGGGTTGTTCAAGTATAGAAAAATTTTTCTTCCGCCTCTTGCTTCATTGTTGTTCAGGGTCGTGTATTAAACCAACTAATTTCTCTTCATTTTCACTCTAGCGCAAAAGCCCACGAATAGTTTTTCGATGTATTGCAATGAATCTATTATCAGTTGCACTGTTAGAAGGTTGTTGAAAACTTCGTAGGCAATGGTTTTCCAGGTGCAACTTAAATGCGTTTCTTCATTCTTGGTTTAATGTTAGTAAGTTAACTCCTTTTGTTACACTCAATAAAAGGAGTTTTGATATCAGATGAAAGAGTTTCCCTACTTGACCGTAGTCAGCGGGGTTAAATCCCAAAAGCCCACTTTCAAGTTCTCTAATGACGGTTCCGGATAATACGTTAATTTAAAAGCTCAGGAAAACATTGTTCTTCCGGCGTATAGCTATTCAGTCTTATATATATATTTCTTTCCAATCAGATAATATTCGCAGCCATGCTCCTTTCGTAGGAATAAAGGAGACGCAATGTCATGTTTTAACATAGTTTGAGGATTTGTAGTTAATGTGAGATGATAGTTTGTCGCCCATTACAAAGCTTTTTCCTTTTCCCTTCTTTAATGTGGGCAATAGTTATGATACTAACCAGTCGAAATAAGTGCGAGAACTACCGCAAAGACGGGGAACTATAGCGAGTTCCCGGTGGTCCATGTTCTCACATATACTTCGATTTCTAGACAGTTTACAGTTACCAGTTACTATTAGAGACATGCTGGATTTAGAACAATTACAAATTCGTTAGGAATATTTAACTCCACGTTTTGTTAAAACTGTCTTATAACCAGGATTGTCTGTCAAGTTTATGTCATCATAGTTCAATATTCCATCCATATTCCATCTCCTGGAACACATAAATTTCGACTCATGCATTTTTCGGAGATTTGTTGCTTTGGAGCTTTTCCACTGTTTCACCAGGATATATATTTGTTAACTATTAATAAAATATTATATCAATTCTATCATTTATAAATTTACTATACAGGGTGTCCCACGACGAACTGCGGCGATCGATTTCTCAGAAAGTAGGCTTTGGAAAAATTTGAAATTTTGGCAGCTAACTAAAATCGATGGGGGCAATTCGAGCAAAATATTTTCAAGAGGCCGGCACTTCCGGTTATACATGAAGTAGACGTCAACTTTCTTTTTTTAAATAGAACAACCTGTTTATTATCGAATTTTTGGATTCCTCGAAAAATTTTAGGAATATTTCATGTATAATATCCTACACCTAAGTTCAACTGTTTTTGAGATATTTTGAATTTTATGTAAAAAATGACGTTTGCAGGTCTACACATAACTAAAAATATCTGCTTATCGAAGTCTCTATTATTTATTTGCGGTTGGCTTCCCTGTCCAAAAGGGTACACTTTAGTGGCCTGTGCTGATATTTTTATAATAAATAAATATAGGGTAATCAAAAACTGACATTATAAATATACTTTAAAAAATCGTTAAAAGTTAATTTTTTCAAACGGAAACCCCCAATTTTTATAATTTTATCTTATTTAACACTTAAAATAAGGGTGACTTTGTATAAAGTTGTCTATTCCAAAAATTTGTAGTTTTTGAGTTATTGACGATTTAACATTTTTTATTCTAATAATACCAGAGGGCTTCTGATTTTCTTGTTAGTTGGCCATGACGGGGAGGCCTGGTGAGAACAAAACCAATTGGTTACTGTAGAAACGTAATATTTGTTGTCGTTTGACAATTACCTACTAAAATATTATTTATTTATTATAGTAATTATTATAATTATTAAACTAATAATCATGCCGGGGCGATTAAATTACACACACTAGGATTATTTGAATTTGTTTATTATCTATGGGAAATCTAACAGAGTTTTAACAAGAACATGCCAGATATTTGGTGATAGATATCCAGATAAACAGAAACCGTCACCGAACAGCGTTAAACAAATGTTAGAAAACTATAAAAATGTTGAAACCGTGAAGACAAAAATTAATTAAAGAAAGCCTATTCCCATTATAGTCTAGTCTACACAAGAGCACAACTTATTTTTTTAATAAATGTTGAAAATGTCCACCTTGTACTTCCAAACATTTTTCGCATCTCCGAATAAATCGCTCGTGGGGGGCCGCTCTAATTGAAGCTGGAGATAAACTTGAACGCGCCCTTTACCCTTGCAATACAGTCCTCTTTCGTTATTACTGGATTAAAATAAACGATTCCATTTATCGTTCCCCATATAAAATAGTCTAAGACTGTCAGATCGGGGGAAGGAGGAGGCCACAGGAAAGGTTTATTGTTGGCAATTAACTTGTCGTAAAACGTAGCTTGTAAAAAGTTAGTAACTGCAACAGTTCTATGTGGTAGGGCGCCATCGTGTTGGTAGAAAGTTTGACTATGTTCTGCCAAAGGTAAACTACTTAAGTATTCGTTGTCCAACTCTTCAAGAATATTCAGATATCTTTCTCCTTCAAAAGTTTATAGACATAATTTTACGGAAAGAAATGCTTTGATAATATACATAGATTTATTGAGTTAAGAAGAATCAAAATACATCAAAATTCAATTAATTTAATCTGAAGAGTGCTTAATAAAAAAAGAAGGTTTAGTACTTTATGACTTTCTAGAGTACCCTGTGTAAAGAGCTTGTAAATATCTAACTAAAATTAACTTTCCTATAAAACTTGGGACGATATATTTTTTTAGATATGATGTGTTACGGTATGTGGACCAGTATTTGTATGAAGTAGTGTAGTGCGACCTGTATAAATAATTTAAGTTAATTTATTTATGTAATAATATTTACTAAATCATTTATCTAATTTTGGTTTGACGCTAAATTGATAAAAAAAATTATTGTAATATTACCTAAATGGATTATTTTTCATTAAAAATGTCCTTGTGTTTAGGCAATGTATAACTTACCATTCAAATTTTCTTCGTAAAAATTCAGTTTTATTATTCCATCGTTTCTTACTGCACAAAATACATTAAATTGCCAGGTTTCTTTAAAGTTCCGCGGTCTTACAGCATAAGAATTCGAATCACTCCAAAAATGGGAATTGTCTCTATTGAAAAGGCCATTTTTAGTAAATTTTGCTTCATCGGTCCAAATTATATTGTCCAAAAATCTAGGGTTATCCTGTACCATTGTTAAAATAAACTCGCAAAACTGTACTCTTTTTGGCAAATCAGTGACTTTTAGATGTTGAACCAATGATATTAAATAAGGTTGGAAGTTATGTTTTAACAGAATCCTATGCACTGAGTTCCTCGAGATTCCTGATTGTCTTGCCACGTTTCTTAGGGATGTCATTGGATATGCTGCAAAATATCCCAGAATTGCAATCTCGACATTTTCATTATCAACAATGGGTTTCCTCTTATTAATTTTTGGTTTGACGTTTCTGTTTATTTGTATATCTATCAGCAAATATCTGGCATGTTCTTATTAAAATTCTGTTAGATTCCCCATAGATAATAAACAAATTCAAATAATCCTCGTTTGTGTGATTTAATCGCCCTGTCATGATTATTAGTTTAATAATTATTTTAATTACTATAATAAATAAATAATATTTTAGTAGGTAATTGTCAAACGACAATAAATATTACATTTCTATAGTAACCAATTGGTTTTGTTTTCGCCAGGCCTCTCTATCATGGCCAACTAACAAGAAAACTCTGGCGTTATTAGAATAAAAAATATTAAATCGTCAATAACTCAAAAACTGCAAATTTTTGGAATAGACAACTTTATACAAAGTCACCCTTATTTTAAGTGTTAAATAAGATAAAATTATAAAAATTGGGAGTTTCCATTCGAAAAAAAGTTACTTTTAACGATTTTTTAAAGTATATTTATAATGTCAGTTTTTGATCACCCTATATTTATTTATTATAAAAATATCAGCACAGGCCACTAAAGTAAATCCTTTTGGACAAGGAAGCCACCCGCAAATAAATAATAGAGACTTCGATAAGCATATATTTATAGTTATGTCTAGACCTGCAAACGTCATTTTTTACATAAAATTCAAAATATCTCAAAAACAGTTCAACTTAGGTAAAGGATATTATACATGAAATATACCTAGAATTTTTCGAGGAATCCAAAAATTCGATATATACAAGATGTTCTATTTAAAAAAAGAAAGTTGACGTCTACTTCCTGTATAACCGGAAGTGCCGCCATCTTGAAAATATTTTGCGCGAATTGTCCCCATCGACTTTAGTTAGATGCCAAAATTTCAAATTTTTCCAAAGCCTACTTTCTGAGAAATCGATCGCCGCAGTTCATCGTGGGACACCCTGTATAGTATTGAATGTTCTAGTTGCTAAAATTTGTAATAAAAGCTTTTTATAATAGTAAATCTAGAACTTTTCACTTAAAAATAACCCCAAAAACCTAATTAAGGCGCAATATACTCAAATAAATAATTTATTTTTCTTTTTCCCACAGGAAAACAGGGCGTTTGGCGCGAATGCTTTTAAGACGTGCAAAGACATACACATCGATTAATACCCGCCGTGCATACAAACTTTTATATTTTACCATTTCGTTATTTCACCCAAAATATAAATATTTAAAAATATCTAAAAATTTAATTTAATTTTAACATTTTCTAGAAAACATAATACCCTCTAGAAAACAAAAAACAGATGGCAGATATTAATTTTATGAGTTTTGTATTTGTAAAGACTAAACCACTCTTTAAAAAATCATACATATTAGAATACAAACTATTTTAATCATTTTATCAATAAATTGGAAATATTTTATTATTAAATGAAATAATGAAGGTTTTGCAGTATATTTTGTCACCACGCATGGTTGCTCATGGATTAGTTTTTATTCAGCGTTCGCGGTAATATATTAAATTTTGTTATGCACAGCTTAATTTCCACTGATTCGTTAAAAACCCACTGAATAAACAATGGCGTCGTGCTGATTGAAACATTTAAACATAATTTAAATATCGCCAGCGTCCACGAACTGTCAATCGCATAATAAATCATTAAAATTAATAAATTTTAATTTTATTTTAATTATTTGAATTGAAACATTTATGGAATAATAATGTACAGGGTTTTTTCTTGTAATTCGCCACCCCAACTTTTAATTTAAAGGAAAAGAAAAAGCGTTGGTTACACTAAAATGTTTTTATGTATATCGACCGTTAATATTCTTATTTACCAATAAGTTCTTCTTTACCATTGAATATTTGGCCAATAGACCGTTAGATAGTAGCAGATTTAGGTGCCCCATTCTCGCACACAAGCCTCTAACAGGGTCGAAAAGTACACCAATGTTAAGCAGAATAAAAGGAAATTTCCGAGTGGACTCTCTGTCTGTGTCGTGAAATGTTAAAAAAATTATTATTAAAAAACTACTTATTCAATTTATTTCACATTGTGCACAAACATCGTATTATGTTGGAATCAACGGTAAGATTTTGGTACGAATCCAAGACAGCGGAACAGAATGAGGCATAATAAAATATTTAAAAATTCAGCCTAAAAAACTACTTAATGGATTAATTTCAAATTGTGTGCTATATCTGGTTGTGTTGCATTGATCAACTAGTAAAACTGTATTACTAATTCAAGATGGCACAACAAAATGTCTGTCGGTTTGTCTACATGTCTTTTAGTTCTCGGCATAGCTTAAAAACATTTTCTTCTTCTTCTTTGAGTGCCGTCTTCTACCGAATTTTGGCGATCATTCTGGCTATTTGTATCTTGGAGACAGCTACACGAAAAAGAGATCTAGTCATTTTGCCGTACTATTCTCTCAGGTTCTTAAGACACGATGTGCGTCTTCAACCTGGCGCTCGACGTCATTCTATATTTCTCTGTATAATAAACTGCAGTAAACTGTATTTTTTCCCTCGCATTACGTTGCCAAGGTATTCCAGTTTCCGTCTTTTTATAGTGAACAGGACTTCAGTTGTTGTGTTGAGACGGCGTAAGACGTCAACATTGCTTACTCTCTTGGTCCACGATGTCCTCTGCAGTAATCGGTAAACCCACTTATTATTAGCTTAAAAACTACATACCCGCTTGACTTTAAGTTTTGACCAAAAATTAAGGGTCACATGGGAATGACTTGTTAATATTTTGGTGTAAATCCAATATGGCGAAACAATGCTAGAGTGGTGTATTATTTGGAATTAGGATCCAGTACAAAAAAACGAAAGTCATTTTTTAAATTGTCGACGTTTCGACACATATACAGATTCTATATCTGGCATGGAACCAATATTATCAGTCTTTATCTACTCCGTTGGTCCGCAGATATTTCCCAGATATTAAGTTTCTAAATGATTTTCGTTATCGACCCTCTTGTTGTTATGTTAGAACGCTGTGTTATCTTGGGTTAGGATCTAGTAAAAAAAACCAAAAGTTTTTAATTTCTCGACGTTTTGTAACTTTACATCCTCAGGACACATCAATTCTATGTCCTGTATGAAACCCATATTATCAGTCTTTACCTACTCCGTTAGTCCGGTTTCCTGCAGGATATAGAATCTATATGTGTCCTGAGGATGCAGCAATAAAGTGGCAAAACGTTGCAGATTTAAGAAAACTTTTATTTTTTTTAACTGGATCATAACCACAAATAATACACCACTCGAAAACCATTAAGAAGTTAAAATAATTATTACTCAAAAAACTAATTTTCCAATTTAGCTCAAATTTTGCGCAAAAAAACAAGTGTTACATAGGAATGAACTGGTAACATATTGATGTCAATCCGAGATAGAAAAACAAAATAGCAGCCTAATAAAATATTTTTTCGTGCAGAAAAGTAACTTTTCCACGCTATTTGTTAAATTAATGAATATCTTATCTAAAACACTCGATAACTTTTGTAATTACAGTTTATTATTATTGAACTCAAACCTAATTGACGTTTATCTGAGGACTATATCGATCGCAGGCAAAATGTTGTACCTAACACATGCGAAAAGTGTCTTTTCCGCCCTTGACGGCTGGATTAAACGACGCGAAGCCGTCGCGAACGGAAAAGTACCACTTTCTGCACTTGCTAGGGTAAATAACTATAAAAATCACCATGAAAATATTAAATTAATTTCAATTTTGTGCAAAAATTAAGTGTGATATAGAGACAAATTGGTAAAGTTGTGGAGTTTAAGAGGGAGAAACAGAATGACGGCCAAATAAAATTTTTAAAAAATCAGCGTAAAGAAACCTTGTTCAATTGATATTAAATTGTGCAGAAAAATTAAATGTGAAAATGGGATAAGCTGGTACGAATTCAACATGACGTAACAAAATGGCGGTATGTTGGTCCCTTGTCTAGTAAAAGATACAATTTCAATTAGATAGTTTAAATATATAAACAGATTTATTGAAAAAGTCTATATATATTTTTATATTCCTGATTACAATAAACGCAAATGAAATAAATATAAAATTTAGCGGTTTTTATAGTTAATCACACCAATGCATTTTCTAGTCGTTCACATTTTATAATATAATGTTTTAATTTGTTGAATCAGCGCGGTATCAATATTTGGTCAGTGGATTTTAAACAAATGAGTAGAAATTATTCTATGCATAATAAAACGTATCAAATTGCCACCAAACTGGAATAAAAACTAATCTACTATGGATAACGCCTGGTAACAAAATATATCATAAAATATTATTATTTTGTTTATAATTATAATATATCTAATTTTCATACAAAGCCTGACTAAAAAGGTAACTGTTTTGTCAATTTGTTGTGAAAATTATTATTCTCTATGAGAGTAAAACGGTAAAAGAAAAGGGCCTCAAAGTTCTAAGGTAAAATGATTAATGACTAACATAGCAACAAGTAATTTGCACTCTATTATGTTAGACTTATAGAAAGTTTCTTTATAAATAAAAAGATTTAACGTAGAACGGAATCACGACTTTAAGAAATTGTAGTTCTTGGAATTAGTTTATGCTAAACTGGAATGAACATCCGAAGTTTCACCTTCGATTGAGCGAGGTATTTTCAGGGATCTTTACATCACGAGATCTAACTATTAGAAAGCTCAGATTTTTTTTTGACTATGGGGAATGCTTTTACGCACGAATTTCCTTCTGGTAGAAGGGAAAACAGTATGGGACTCGTTGCTCTGTCAGGTTTTCACCTGTCGAAGTCAACAATACCCACTAAACCCCAACGGGCCCCCATTGGATGGACCATCATTGAACTAGCCAAGGATCCTTCGATGGGGTTGATGCCGTCCTTTCGAGAGAAACTCCTATGAAGGACATGGTCCTCACTGTCGTGGGGGGGAAGGTCCTCGCTTGGCAGAATGTTTTTGCCACCTCTCGGTACTTGTAGACATCTGAAATAAAAAGTATTATTAATAGAGAAAGTGTCCTCTTACCAGGTGGGATATTTCTGTGCTGTCCTCTTTTCGTCTGTCCGGTTTACCGCTGCCTACGTTCTACTGTCCCGTGGTCCAGTCTGCCGTTGCCAGTGTCCTTCTGGGTTCTCTTCTGTGCCCTCAGCGACACTGCTGTTCCGTGATCCTGCAGTGTTGAGGCTCAAGTGGGGTGTTCTTTTACCTTAGGTTCAATTGCAGCTCACGCCGGAGCCAGTTGAGGTGCCTGGGATCCTCTACTTTTACCTCAGGTTCAGCTACAACTCACGCCAGGGCCGGCTGAAGTACCTGGGAATCCTCTTCTTGGAGTTTGATGGCAACTTGTTAATACTTTTAGGGTTTCTGAGGAGCACGGAGACTCAGAAATTTCGATTTGCCCACTTTCATCCTAAGTATATTAGTGCAGGAGCCCGTGTCTAGGTCTCCTGTAACTGTCCAGTTGTTGCGTCTCGGAGCTAGCGGATCATAGTCTACCTGGTCACGTAGGTTTTCGTTGGGGTGGTGTTCGTGGTGCCCTGTGGCGTGCCTGAAGGCACAACTAGCCTTTTGCCGCATGAAGTCTTCAATAGGTGTTCATTGAAGATCACGCTGCAAGTCCTCATTCATGATAAACCATGAGGCGTCAGCTGCCATCCTAATGAGTGTGTTTTCTGTCCTCTTTAGCTTCATAAGGCGGGATTTAGAAGCATATTCGAAGGATGTGGAGCCATAGGTGAGTTGGCTCCTAGCTACTGTTTGGATCAGTAGCAGTTTGGTCCTCAGTCCCATTTCGCTTTTCCGACAAAGCAATAGATAAAGTTTACCCATTGCTTGTCTGGTTTTTGTCCTCGCTGCGTTGATACGGTTATTCCATTTCAAGCTTCTATCCATTGTCATCCCTAGGTACTTGGCTTCGTTTGACCAAGTGATCTCGACATCTCCAACTCGGATTCTAGCTCTTGGAGCCAGTCTACTATTCTGGAATAGGATTGCTTGGGACTTCTGGGGTTGATCTTAACCTTCCATTTGACACACCAGTCATAAAGGTTATCAATGTCCTCTTGCAGTCGTTTACCCATTATCCGTAGTCCGGTAGTTTCTGCTTTGGTGTAGGATGGCTGCGTCATAAGCGTAAAGTCCCATCGTCTTCAATCACTACAGGGGGGATTTTTGGGGTAGGCACTTGGGGGACTACACTTTTGGCTTCTGCTGTTTCCATGAAAGCACTGGTTGTTTCACAATTTTCGCTATTTTCACTATTTACAGCGTTTTCCCAGGTTTCACTGGGGGGGGGGGGATTTAAGCCTTTTTCTCTTGGTTTTGGTTTCGGCTTTTGTTGTTGGAAGTTTGCTTGTCCTGGGTTGCCGAGTCGCCATAGCTTCTTGTTTTGTAACTAGAAGGCTTTCCAGTCTGTCAAGCCTGTCTGTAAGGCATCGATTTTCCTCTCTTAATGTCTTCAGGTTTGCGTTGAGACGAATATTCTCCTCCTTAAGACGGAGGATTTTCTCTGATTTAATTTCCGAAGAAACTTTCGTAACTTTAGACGACTTGCTTGGCTTCATCATGTTTAGCACTAAAGAACCTCACTGGTAATATTTTCAAAAACGGATAAATATCCACTTTCACACTTCACTGTACGGAGCCGGGTGAACCGAATCAATCCGTACTGTATCGTTGCAAAAAGCGAACTGACCTCAGAAAGAATCAGGCCGGGTTTTATACGCTCGCCGAACCGCAACCCTGCGTAAAGATCGGTATCCACGTATGATGTAGACCGTAACCTGCGTAACGGAATGTACTATAGCAATAGAACAGAGTATATAAATTCTTAATTTATTTTTTCTCATGACAAATGCTAAACATGAGTATTTCAAAGAAGTCTTTATCTAATATTAGTTTTGACAGTTTTTAAAATCTAAACAAAATAATAAATATCATTTATCTCAAATGTTATCTGCTAGATTGTGTTGACAGATTTACGTATGGATAAATCTTCTCAAGTGTTATCATCATCTATGCCTCCCTTTCTAGAGTTTATGGGCCTATAAGGACCTGTGGCGTAGAAAACTTTCATTTAATTAAAGCTAATAATAATTGAAACGTTTTATTTGGTTCGATTCAATTATAATAAATTGGCAACTTACTATGTTAAAAATACAATAGAATATTTCATAATAGGTGTTTCAAAAATTCAATGTTTTTCTTGGAAAGCATTGTTTCCCTTCATAAATGACTGGCTTCTTTAAATTTTTTTTTTGCGCCATGGTCTTTTTGAGCCAGAATGCTAAGTTAGTTTAAATTTTACCGCCGAAGTAATATAGAAGGTCCTTTTATCTTATTTACAGAAACAGAAAAAAAGACAGAAATGTAATTATTTTTTCAATTTCATACATAAAGTAGAACTCTAAGCGACACCTATGAAGTATTTATTAATTAAGGGTTCAGGGTGCATCTATGACGACGTATTGCATTTCAGCCAACCAGAGGCAGTTCTTGTCAAATTAGGTGTCGACCTTTTTTTTTATTTCAAAAACAATAGTTAGTCTGTGTCAAAGTTCTGATTGTTACAGTCGATTTCAAACTCTTCTGTTGTGGTGGATTATGGGGTTTTACGTGTACAGTGAGTTATTAAAGATGAGGGATTATCAAAGATATTTTATTTTCATTCTATGATTTATTTTCATTCTATGATTTATTTGCATATTTTCAAGTGTTCAATTTATGGTTTATTTAAAGATTTTTGTTTTCTTTTCTTTTGCACTAAGTTTGGGGATTTTAAGTAAATTCCGTCATTTCCTAGATATAAATACTTTTTTGTTATTAGTTTTAAGTATTATTTTTCTTCAGTAATTCACTTCCTATACTTTTGTTAATAGATTTTTAAATTGTTTTTAAAAACCAAATATTTTATTTAAATAAACCACCTGCTAGTTATAATAAATATATCCAAGAAGAAGATTCTATCGTTGTTAAAGTTTACTGTTGTTCGAGTTATAAGTGGTTGCTGAATTGGTGAGATAAGATGTATAATTAAATTTGTACTAATAATTATATTTGATAACATTGTAAATTATAATTTACGAAGAAACATACAGCATAACTTTGATTTTACTTATTATATCTTAGTTAATTTCAGTAAGGTGAAAGAGTTGCCCACTATGTCTCAAATAACTAAATAACATAAACAAATAATTTTAGATATTATAAATAACCGCCCAATAACCTTGTTACACCTGTATCTCTGCTAGAATTTATTGTACGTTTAAAAATTTCAATAGATTCTCTAGTTTCCAATCTTCTTATATATACTGAAGATTGGACGTGTGTTGAACCGCCGAAGTAATCGTCCTATTGTGTCTATAGTGCCATGTATGTAGGGAAAAACAACACTCCTTTTCATTTTCCCTTTACGGAGTTGGATACTAATAACCGATTTCTTATGTGCTGGATAGTGGTAGAAATTTATATTTAAATATCTATTTGTATGTCAGTTTTCTATAACAAAGAATGTCCTAATGTACGATTTTCTATACTTTGAACAATAACATCTAGAAAGGCAATCGTTCCGTTGCATTCAATTTCCATTGTGAATTTAATATTAGGATGTGAAAATGTGATCTTGAAAAGATTTAGTCACTATAATAATTTTACTGAGTCAGGACAAGCACCAACATACAGAGGGGTGGGAATATGTTTCCCTCCCAACATTTTGTCCTGATGGCCAAATGTTATCTTATTATTAATATAATATGTAGCTTTGATGACAACGAATTAAAAAAAAATTAAATGTGTGTGTTTGTGTGTTGGATATTTTAATTTTATTTTTCCGTTGATATGTTAATAATGTTGAAGGTTAATAAATCACACATATTGGTGGTAAAAAATGAGTAAAACAAAACTAGTTGTTGCGAAGAAAATACGAATTAAAAAAAAGCCTCGTTGTACAAAGTATGTGGTTGATTAAATGTCTATTATAATACTGCAACCGTACTATCGGGAATTAAATCCAGTAGAATTTGTTTGAACAGAAGTTAAAAGTTTTGTGACAAAGCATAACACCACTACCAATGAAGTATATTAAAAATATTTGTCAAGAGGCTTTAAAGCAAGTCGATATCCAAAAGTGAAGTAAATATGTAGATTAGGGTGGATCGAAAGAGTGAATTTTGATTTGCTCAACGGAGTAAGTTTCAAAAGTTGTATTTTCCAGAAAAACTTGAGGTTTTTGGGATTAAATCTTGACCCTGCCAAATAGCTTAAATTTACATATTGAGACTAAGGTGGTCCAGAAACATGTGGAGATTTTCCTGCTGAGAAGGCCAAATAACAAAAGTATCATCTACATATCTGAACCAGTGCTTTGGTTTAAGTGGAGCGGATATTAAAGCAAAAGCCTCCATAAAGGTATTGGCTAAAACAGGTAGTAGAGAAGATTTCAATCTCTTCGAGCTCATTCGAAATTTCTATATCAAATATCAGACGAATTTAAAGAACTATTTAGTTAAAATATTGATATCTGCTAAAACTAACCTGCTTAAAAAATCTGTAGAATATAGTCACGACCACAGATTTGTATTAAATCAAAGTCATACTGTATATTTGAGTAAATAACGAAGACAGATTAGGTAAGCGTGACCAACCAAAAACTTTAAATTTTGAACTTATTTGTATATATCAACACAATTTTTTAAGGACACAGGAACACTAACCCTTTCATAATGATGAAATGTTTATTTTTAACTTGTTTACGATGAATTTAAGAAAAATCGAAAGAAAATTGGTCAAGGATGAACTACTACAGATAAGTAAAGCCATGTTAGTCAAAGGCAGCCTGGTTGATGTCAGGAAGTCGACATGTGTTTGAGGAACTAACGGGTAATTTAACAGGTCACAGTAAACTTAACAGGCACATGTATAGGATAGATTTAACAAACTGTCTTTCTCAATTATGGAACAAATGAGGAATACCCCAACAACATCGCCGGCATGTGAAAAAGATAGGATGATTTTTTTGGAATACCTGCGATTAGAGTCCCTTTCGAAAAAGGAATCGCAGCACTTCGTCTGGGACAAGATGCTCTCCTTCATTAGAAGGATGACTTGCCTTAGTGGAGTAGTAAAGTAAGGTAAGTGGAATTGGGGTTAGCGAAAAAGACTTTTTTGCTGGGCTAATCTCCCATCTTACTACTACTACTACTAGCTAAATTTCAACTTGCGTATTGAATTATTACCTATTTAATAAAAATTTATTTTTATGTTAAACCAGAACCACATAACTGATTTTTTTACGAGAAACGGGAGCACTATGAGAGCATGTAAGGTTTACAAAATCCTGTAGACTGTATGACTATGTAAAAATGAGCATGCATTAAGGGGCAGACAATTAAATTTGAATAATAAATAAAAAATGTTTAATTTCAACTCAGCATATTTTAGTTATAGTTGAAAGTCCTATATTTCAAAAACAATTAAACCAATTTAGGATATAAATATATAGTAAAAAAGCCATGGTTGGATATATTTGTGAGGTGTTTTGTTTCTTAAGAAAATCTGAATAGTAATGGTTTTATACCAAGCAGCTCAAACATTCTCTTGTTTTCAAGGATCCATTACATTCTACCAAGCGTATTTATTTTAATGTTGGTCGTATTTCATCTAGTACGTAAATGGATATTATAGATTAAAGCCTGGAACACAATACAAATTACGTCAATCGTTTACGTTCATTTACGTCAAACTTTATTTTTCGTTATGTGTTTTTCCGTGTATTCTTAGATGTTTTCTCGAAATATAACCTATATTTAAAAAAAAAACTATTAAACGGTTATATTTAGTTCCAACGTCATAATTAGCATCAATTTTTGTACTACGAATGTGTACTTCCTTTTTAAGTTTTGGTTTTGTTGGTTAGTTTTTACGTTAAAGTCCATTGTCTTCTAAGCATTAAGAAAAAAATGATATTTGGGTTTCACGCCTCAGAAAGTAGCAAATCAATAAAAAAGTTAATATATTTTATTCTGTGGTTTTTAGTTCTGGGTCTATTGTGAAGGTAGAAGAACGATACTAAAAAATATCTAGTTTTTTAAGCGTTTGGGGCAAAATCTACCCTCGTCTTCAGCAAGCTCTAAAAAACTAAGAGCAGTATTTATCCTATTTTTTTATATCAGAAATTCAACCGAAATGACAAATCTCTGAGAATATCAATTTAAAGGTTTAATTTTTATTCTTAAGGTAAGGTGAAAAAATTATATGTTGTTTGTTCATTCTAAATTATTGTATTTTGTGGGGTCCTTTTTTTGCTTCAGTATTTAGCAAATTTAACCATGTGTTACTAAAATTAAATGAACAATATCCTCCATAGTTGCCTTTATTTAACAATATTAAGGCAATGTCTTTTATTTTAGTTTTCTTGGAGCTTGGTTCTTTTGCCAAAGAACTAAAAGCATTCCAATTATGCGTGTTAGCAACTCCCTATTTTTTATGTAAGTTTGGTGTTTTCTTATTGTGTTGGCTAATGACCTAAAGCAGCCATGTCAAACATGCGGCCCGCGGGCCGCAATTGGCTCAGTGAGCATTTTTCTGCGACCCAAATCAATTTCATCAAAACAGTTTTTGATAATGCGCGCCCGCCTGCAACAACGATTGGTATAATAAAATGTACAATTGTACATAGTGCCATCTATGGTTAGGAATATGAACTACACATACTCGACTTAAAATCTAAAGCCAAACGTTATCTGGCTCGTTCCATGAAATTCTATCGCGCAAAAACACAGATAACGCTATCTGAACATTCTGGAAAAAAGTCGTTCAGTGTTTAGTCAGTTATGAGTCATTATTATTGTTACAACACTTAACAGTACTTATTATACTTTATTTCGGACACAGTTTTTAACATGTCTTTTTCAAAACCAAGTGGAAGTAAGAGAAAACTTGCAGATGAGCAGAGAGAGTTTTTTTGGTGTGAAGTGAAAGAAAAAATAATTTGTTAGATTTGTAACAATACAGTCGGTGTCCCAAAATTATATAATATAAAACGTCACTATAATATTCATAAAACTATGTATGACAAGTATACAGGCATGGTCAGAAACGAAAAGTTAAATAAGTTAAAATCACGGTTGAAAGATCAGCAGCTTATGTTTACACGTCCAAAGCAAGAAAATAAATCTGTCCTTCAAGCGAGCTACGTACTGTCGGAGTTGATCGCGAAACACTCAAAACCATTTCTTGAAGGTGAATTTATAAAAGAGTGCCTTGTAAAGGCCGCGGAAATTGTAAGTCCCGGGAGCGTGAAGGTATTTCAAAATATATCCTTGTCCCGTAATACTGTCGCTGAAAGAGTTACTGAGTTGGCTGCCAATAAAAGTGATCAGATAAAAACAAAATCAGACTCTTTCATTCCATTTTCTCTTGCCTGTAACAATGCTTCGTGTGGTTGTGATTGATACAGATATCAATGGGTATGAAGAATTACTGGAATTAGTTGCATTGCATGATACAGCAACTGGGAAGGATATTTTCAATGCTGTTTATGGACTTCTGCAAAGGTACAATTTAGATTTGTCAAAACTGTGTTCCGTTGTAACAGATGGAGCTCCTTCAATGACTGGAGTAATAAATGGCTTCGTTAAAATATTACAGACAAAGATCAGAGAAACGGGCAATGACAAACCAGTTTTTCATCATGTTCATTGTATAATAAAGTTGGAAAGTCTTTTAAAGTCAGTGAAAAAATGTATAAACTTCATAAGGTCACGAGGCCCTAATCAGCGACAGTTTTCTGCATTTTTACGGGATTTAGAAAGTGGTACTCACTTTCACTGGTTTACCATATTATGCAGAGGTGCGATGGCTTTCGTGTTCTATGGTACTCGGCCGATTTTGTAAACTGAAAGAAGAAATACGCGTTTTCATGGAAACAAAAGGAGAAGATGTCAGCTTATTACGCGATGTACCTTTTTTACAAGATCTTTCATTTATTGTAGATATCACAAAACACTTGTCGGACTTAAATTCGAAATTGCAAGGACCACGTCAAGTTATTACAGATATGCATGATCATGTGAAAGCTTTCAAGTGTAAGATGATGTTGTGGAAAAAACAGTTAGCAGTGTTGGTACATTCAATTTTATAAGTACTTGCCTGTTTAATACCAAGAAATGAGAAAATTTGCCTGTAAAATCCTATCAATGTTTGGAAGTACCTATAAGTATGAACAACTATTTTCTTTGATGAAAGGAAACAAATCTCCCGCAAGTTCGCGATTGATTGGACGCACATTTGGACGCAGTTATTTCCGCCAAATAGACAACCTAATTAAAGACAAAAGATTATCAAATATCTGGCCACAAAATTTAATGTTTGTAGTTTTTTGTAATGTCCTTTTTATTGGAAATTTAATAAACAGACTTGTCCTATAATAGTACTTTTTCTCAAGATTTTCAGTAGTTTGTCTTCTTTAAGATAAGGTTTTGCGGCCCACCTAGTCGATGGTCTTCATGCTTTTGGCCCACCAGTTACTTTGAGTTTGACATGGCTGACCTAGAGGTTTCATTTATGTAAATTATATTGCGTTGCCACGGAATTTTATAAATAACGTTTTTTATATTTTCTTGTTATATAATAAATATAAAACGAATACGTAAACGTTTCAGCGTAAGGGCGGTATTTAACATGAAAAAACAAAACTAACTTCCGTGTAAATGCAATAAATTTTACATAGGTGAAACCTCTAGAACATTGGCCAAAAAAATTTAAGAACACCAAACTTACATAAAAAATAAGGAGTGGCAAAAACCAAACATTTGGCAGCAACATGCACTGGACAAAAATCACAAAGTGAATTAGAATGCTTCTAGTATTTTGGCATAAGAACCATGTTCCCAAAAATGTAAAATAAAAGGGCGAATATTATTAAATAAAGATAATTGTGTGCATCTTTTTTAGTTAATTTTAATAATGCATGGTTATATTTGCTAAATACTGATGTAAAATAGACACCTCAAAATGAAGTAACAGTTTAGTTTTTAATTTTTCAGCTTGCTGAGGGCGGAGGTAGACTTTTCACGAAACATCTAAAAAAATATAATTTTCAGTGTCGTTGCTAGGGTACCCTCACACTGAAAATTTTAAGGTAATTTGGTATATTTTTTTTATTGATTTGCTACCTTTTGTAGCGTAAAACTCAAAAATAATTTTCTTCTTAAATCATGAATCAGCCGAAATTGTAGTAATTTCGTTAATTAGTTATTAATAAACGTCAAGCGTCCAGTTACTTGCTTGAAACAAGACTATAATACCAGAAATAGATAATACTTTTAATAGATGATCCATCTTATGCAAAATACTACCCCCAAGTGGTTCCCAACTTTATATTGTTTTGCAGATAGTTGGGATCAATCGAGATTTCCGTGAAGTACAATGCCTCGCGTCGAAGCTGTATGCCTCGCACAACGCCCAGAGTTGCCATTCCGCAATGTACTACATCCAGTACCCAATACAACATGAGCAATTGATAGGGTTAATTTATTTGTCTTTTTTTTTTCGAATTCTGTCAGTTTAGTCATGAAAATTTAAAGATGCAAATTAATATTGACCTTTTTAAAAAAACTATACTGGGATTAAGTGAAAGTTTACTAGCTGCCGTAGTAACTATGATTTTTGAAATATATTTAGTTTTCTATCTTGATAAAAATGTATTTACAAGTTTGGATTTTTAGTCAGGCATTGTATAAAATTAACAATCTTACATATATAGTGATTTGTATTACTTTGTATGAATCCTTTTAGAACTAAGATCCCTTCGACAATAAAATTCGGATAATTTCCTCGAACATGGGTCTGAAAATACTTTAATATCTAAATACAAGAACTTAAAAAATTAGGAGATAAAGCGTTTTCTTATTGATACTGTATTATTTTTAAAATCCTTATATCAATATTTTTACGACATACACCTTGAAGCAAAATAAATTGCTACTTTTTTATTTTTTAACCGATTTTAAAAGCTGTTATAGCTTAATTTTTAAATGGCTCTGTTAAATTGTAAAAGATTTAAGCAGGACTAAGCTTGGTTATTTTTTTAAACTATGCTTTTCGGTTATGTTATGAGTGGTGTATTATTTGGGGTTAGGATCCAGTAAAAAAAAAGACTATTTTTAAATATTTGACGCTGCCCAACTTTATTGTTGCATCTTCAGGACACATATGTAGATTCTATATTCAGCATAAAACCTACATTATCAGTCTTTACATATTTTTTTCGTTAGCGTTAGCGATCCTCTTGTTTCTAAATTAGAGTGGTGTATTATTTGGAGTTAGGATCCAGTAAAAAGCAAAAGACTTTTTAAATTGTCGGCGTTTCAAAACTTTATTGATGCATCCTCAGGACATATATATTGGTTCTATATCCTGCATGAAATACGTACTTTCCGTATTTACCTACTACGTTGGACCGCAGGTATTTCCCAGATATTAAGTTTCTAAATGGTTTTCGATAATGATCCTCTTGTTTTTATGTTAGAGTGGTGTATTATTTGGGGTTACGATGCAGTAAAAAAACAAATATCTTTTTTTTTTAATTGGTGACGTTTTGCCACTCTTTTGTTGCATCCTCAGGATATATTATATATATATATATATATATATATATATATATATATATATATATATATATATATATATATATATATATATATATATATATATATATATATATATATATATATATATATATATATATATATATATATATATATATATATATATATATATATATATATATATATATATATATATATATATATATATATATATATATATATATATATATATATATATATATATATATATATATATATATATAGTTATATTCCTTTCTGGAATGACGTCACGCTGGTTTCAAATAACGTATTTCTTATATTATTTATATTTCAGCGATGATTCCTAACCTAAACGTATGCAGTGATGTAGATAGGAGGGGTGCGTTCAGCACTGGCTAAAGCGAATTTAAAATTGGCATTTTCTGTACAGAAAGCGCTGCAACTTGTCGAAAATGGCTGGCAAAAAATTAACACTCTCATTGCCATAAAAAAACCCTCATTTTGCACACTTAATACAAAAATAACTATTATAACTTCAAAAACTAAAATTATTTTGCAAATAAGACTTTACTAATATAAATTCTTTCATCTTAGTCTTATTCTTTGTTTGCAATGTAATAAATTGACGCCAGTTACCCATTTTCATCAAAATTATTTTAATTCTCAATTACAGACAATATAAAAAATATTGAAAAGGGGAATAACGAACGATGAATCCTTTACCTCCAGAATGTTTCAAAAACAAAAAGAGGTAAAAACAAAAATCACAGATTACTTAAAGAACAAAATAAGAGATATGATCTATTGCGTGTATGCTAAAAATGAATGTGTTACAATGCAGACTTTGCTTTAAAAACTAAAAGAGAGAAATTAATGTATAACTAACTAACTTTAAAAATAAAAACTACTCCCCTTCACTGTCTTCAGAATCAGAACTAAATTCTTCATCGTTACTGCTGTCTTCGTCGGTACTAATTACAAGTGGCGCAATGTCTGAAGCATCACATATCTGTATTGTCTTCCAAGCTTCTTGGATTACCCTTTCTGTGTGGCTGACATAATTTTTCCAATGCTCTGAAGATACTTCATTTATCGCTTTTCCCCACATAGCCAAAACTTCCGATGGTGTCCCCTTCAGACTAGCAATGTATTGGTCGTATTTCCTCTTACATCAGACCATACCATTTCAATAGCATTAAATTGACAATGGTATGGAGGAAGTCTTAGTATTTTGTGGCCCAAAGGTTTCACATATTCGTCAAGGTAGAATGTTTTTTCAATGTTACAATTTTTTTCTACAATGCCCAATATTTCATCCTTCATGGCCCTCTCTGGGAAGTCAATGTTCTTTTCTTTTAACCATCCAATCAATCTCTGCTTTGTCCATGATTTTCTTGGAATATCCTCTAAAAGGCCGGAATGATAGCTTGCGTTGTCCATCACTATCAAACTTTTTGGAGGAAGATTTGGTACCAGCTGATTTTTAAACCAATTTTCAAAATTTTGCTTGTTCATATTGTCATGATAATCTCCGCTTTTTAGTCCACTTTTAAATATTAAACTGGCCCCCTTAATAAATCCTTCCTTTGATCCAGCGTGAACTACAATATATCGATGACCTTCACTAGCTTTTTCAGAACTTGTAGACATAGTGTTATCCTGCCAGCTGTTTCTAAACGAACCTTTACTAAAAATCCAAGTCTCATCAATAAATACGGTGGTATAAGCATCTTGTCCTAGATTTTGATTTTTGACATATTCCCTCAAGAAATTGATTCTCTTGTGGACGATGTGGGGCAAATCCATCAGGTATTTTCTATTATTTGATTTCTTCCACTTAAAACCAATACTTTTTACGTATTTTCTTAGCGAGGTGATGGAAAAATTAAAATATTCATTTATCTCTTTTAGTTTTTTAAGCAAAGTCTGCATTGTAACATATTCATTTTTCGCATACATGCAGTAGATCGTATCTCTTATTTTGTTCTTTAAGTAATCTGTAATTTTTGTTTTTACCTCTTTTTGCTTTTGAGACATTCTGGAGGTAAAGGATTCATCGCTCGTTATTCCTCTTTTCTTAATATTTATGATTGTTGTATGGCTAAGTTTTGTTGCATTTGAAGCTCGTTCAATTATATTATCAGTTTGCGGAAGGATTCCATTTTTAGCTTGCTCTTTTTCCAATTGAAAAAAAGCCAAGATATTCAAAACTATTAGCTGTGATTGCTGATTATATCTTCGCGGCATCTTGCAAAAGTTTAAAAAGAATCACAACAAATCAATGTCAATTTTGACGAATATATTCTGAAAGACACATAACCAAAACCGGCATTGACTGTTGTAAAGAAACGACAATGAGTTTTTTCAAAATGTTTTTGTCACTGTCAGTTAACATAAATCAAACAAAAATAACCAAAAATGACGTCATTCCAGAAAGGTAATGCGCCAACTATATACATATATATATATATATATATATATATATATATATATATTATATATATATATATATATATATATATATATATATATATATATATCCTGAGGATGCAACATATATATAGATTATATTCTCTGTATGAAACTCATATTATCAGTCTTTATCTAATACGTTGGTCCGCAGATATTTCCCAGATATTAGGTTTCTAAATGGTTTTTGTTAACGATACCCTTCTTTTTATGTTAGAGTGGTGTATTGTTTGTGGTTAGGATCCAGTAAAAAAAACAAAAGTTTTTTTTAAATTTTCGACGTTTTGCAATTTAGTTGATGCGTCTTCAGGTTACATACATTTTTTATCCTGCATGATACCCATATTATCAGTCTTTACCTACGGTCTCATGCAGGATATAAAATCTGTGTCCTGAGGATGCAACAGACGAAACATCGGCAATTTACAAATGGGTCTTTGTTTTTTTCATTGAATCCTAACCTTAAATAGTACCCCACTCTTATATAACAATAAGAGGATCGTTAATGAAAACCATTCAGAAACTTAAATATCTGAGATATCTGAGGGCTAAGATGGCGAAAGAAAATGACGACCAAATAACATTTTTAAAAAATGAACGTAAAAAAATCTTGTTCAATTGATTTTATAATTTGCGGAAACTTTAAATGTGAATATGGGATACTTGAATTTATTTTAAATTATGCCCAAAAGTTAAGTGTGGCATAGGTAGAAAGGAAATGGTAAACATATTGGTAGGAATCCAATATGATGGAACAAAATGGCGCCAAAGAAAAATTAAGAGACAGTATATATAACACATATATATTGTGACTATGTACTGAGCTAACTTGGACCACACTTCACTCTTTCCAATAAAAGTAATAATTCATGACGAGGGAAGTTCCGGGTAAAGGTATTTACCAATTTTTGTTTTCAATTAACTTTAGTTTGTTCTGGTCAATTTTATTGCCCAATACTTTTCTTAGCTGCTTGGAACAATGTTTATTGAATATCTTTTTCATCCAACAGTTACTATTCTTAAACCCATACTATCTGAAATGTAAACATACCAAAGAAACCTTGGTATGTTAGTGATCTACGCTATACCATATTTAGATCCCAAGGATTTAGAAGTAGCACAGTCTAAGTTTGCAAACTCCGCCTCTTTTGTAAACATATAATGGAAAAAATTGCTATGTCCCAAAGGTGGAAAATAAATATTTTACAACCATTCTAAAAAATGCTCTATTATAATTTTCAAGAATCCTAACTTTCAAAATAACTATAGACTTAAATCAAGCAACGGGTATGTGTATGGCTACAATGTTTTTTTGATATTTTTTATTTGATTTTAAATGAAACAGAAAGCCGACCCTTTTATAAAGTACAGACACTGATCTCATTTTAATTTCTAAAAACCAGGTCTTTGCTCGTTTTACCCCAAAACGCTAACTTAACGAATTTAAAATTACTAGAAATAATATAAATCCATTTTATTTTGGTGCCGTTTGCAGATCCGGGGCTGTAGGGAAGCTATAAAACTCGCAAACAGCTTGTTTTGCCAACAAAATTGTTCCAAATTTACCGTTTGAGAATAATATAAAATAGAGATGTTAGAAAATTGCTTCTATTTAGAGCAGCTTTCAGCGAAGTTCGGATAAGATTTGTGCTCATTAATATTATTCGTGCATTCTGTTTTAGAAACGGAACTGCAAAACGTTATGAATTGTGTAACAAAAATTCAATAAATAATATCTGCGTATATGACAAAAAATTTTTTTTTTGGCTTTTCGCAACTGAGCAAAATGTCTAACTTTAAATTGATTGAAGTAAATATTTAACACAATTACATATCTCAACATATACACTAGTCAGTTCCTCTGTATTCTGGGGAACAGCTTATTATGATAATTTACCTACCTGCGTTTAAGGTATGGGAATATTCGACCATTAAATGAGACTTATTTGGATTTATTATACCAGGTGTACTTTCTAAAAGGTTTAAATATAACATAAATCCTAAATTGTCAGATAGTTATATTTCAACCTCCAGTTGATCGAGAGCTGTTCGTATTTGAGAAATTAATGAGTTTTGAGCAACATGTTACGAGTTTGTGTAAATAAACAAGATCATTTTTGTTTTATAGTGACTTTTGTAAAACAAAAACGTACTCTTAGCCCTTTAATAAAAAAGGCTTACCACTTGTTTTTTGGCTGCAAAGTTGGAGACCCATAACTGCTACAACAAATGTCTGTCCAATATTCGCGGCTGGCTAAGTGGAAAAAAGCGTAAGTTGCCCTTTGCTCTTGCTATGATCTGGCGAGAACCGAAAGACCACGTTACTGACTGTTAAGTATCTAATCCACCTCAGGATTCTCACCGCATCAACCTCGGATTTTATCTATGAATTTCCCAGTTAAAAGCAGAACTGTTGGCCTCTCGATTACAACAATGGAATTTATTTCAAGATGACATAAAAAATTCTGTGCACCCAAGCCATCAGAAAAACCATCATTTTTTAATATGGAAAACAATTTGGTAGCTTGTAGGGCCACCAAGAGTCTTTTGAGCCAGGAAAGAAAAATGTAATCAGCACGCCATTAACTCCTTCTGAAAAGATTTTACTACTTTATGAAGCCATTGACAAAGAAGGCCATGCTTTCTGTTATTTAAAAGAAAAGTTCCCTAGGATCAGTGACGCTAAAATTAGAGGGGGAATTATTGTGGGTAACGAGATTAGGAAACTTTTCGGAGATGCGCAATCCGATTCCATACAACAAAGTCAACGAAAAAAAAGACGCTTAGAATGCCTTTAAATAGGTTGCAACAGTTTTTTTGGGAAACATAAAGGCGGAAAATTATAAAGACCCGATTGCCCGACTTCTTTTGTGTTACCGAAACCTAGAGTGTGATATGTCGTTGAAAATTTGATTCTGGATAATCATTTCGATTACTTTCCGGGAAATTGTTGTGTGATGAGTGATGACCACAGTAAGAGGTTCCACCAGGATATTTGAAACATGGAAAGAAGGTATCAGGGAAAATGGATATTAGGCGACTACTGTTGAACTATTACGAGGTGCCCCAGAGGCTGCCTTCAAAAGGCAGGCTAAGAAGCACAAAATGACTGTCTAAAGTTTAGATCCATTGATAAAAAATTGCTTTTGTTGAACCAACAATATATTGTTATCCATATTTTGTATGTTCATTCTATATGCCTATAAATATTTTTTTTATTTTTAAAATTTAGATTATTTTTTGCGAGCCAACTAAATTCTTTAAAAGGTATTAGATTTTTTTTTGAGCCATTTAAATTCATTAGTAGTTATTTTTTAGCTAGTTGGGTGTAGTTAAATCAAAAATATGGATTATGTTTAAAAAACAAAAAAAAAATTAAATTTTTTGTCCAGTGCTATTTAATGTTTCTTACGATCAGCCTACTGATGAGTCCCGACAGGATGAAAGCAATTGTACAACGGCTGCAATGTTTCTATAAAAACTTAAGACAAATGACACAATTTCTTATGTTTGATTAAATAATATTGTTTATATTATGTATCGAAACATTCCGTAGACAGATTAGTCTACATGTTTAGATATGTAAAATATTTGCTTCAATTAACTTAAAGTTAGATATTTTAAATCAGTTGCGAAAAAGCCGAAAAACATTTTCGTTTTGTCGGGTGTACATCCGTTCACTGCTGTCGTTCTAAAAAGGACAGTTTTGCTGACGTTTCGCCAAAATCACATTTGGCATTTTCGAAGCTTTCTTTCTCGCGTCCGAATAGAGACTGAAGTGTTGGTGATTGCGCCGCTTCCTTTTATATCGCCACCCGGGGCCGAAGTTTATATCTGCGTGGCCGTTGGTCGTTATTTATGTTTTCCGGATAGTGCTGTTGTTGTTCCGCTAATTGCGCTTGAGTTTTTACGAATATTGTTTTCCATACTGTTGGTAGTTTTAATGATTCGTCCCTTTTATTCAAATCACCTGGTTTTTCAATTTCTATGGCTTCTCGGATTATTCTGGTCTTATAATGTTCTATATTGGCAATCTCCCTAAACCCATCAAAATTTATTTTATGGCCGGTTTCCTAATGATGTAGGAATAAAGCTGAGGTTGTTTGTTTGTTTCTGATGCTGACTTTATGATCTTCAGTTTGCCCCACGTAAAACTTTTCACAGTCCTGGCACGGAATGCTGTATACTCCGTGTTTTCCAGTTTGATTTTATCTTTTGGGTTTCCAAGTAGTTTACTTATAGTGGTTTGTGACTTGTGTATTGTTTGTATATTGTGTTTCCTACAAATTCTTCCGATTCTGTCTGTTGTGCCTTATACATATGGTAAGACTACTTGTTGCTTTCCCGCTTCATAATTTTTGTTGTTCGTTGTTCGGGAACCCTGTGCATTAATAGCTTTCTCTATAGTGCGATTTGTGTAGCCATTTTTTTTAAAGCATTAGATATTACCTTAAGTTCGTTTTGTCTCGTCTGTGTTTCAAGTTACAAACAAATAAAACATTGAATTAAAAATTCTAACATATTTTTACAAATATAAAATTAGGACGATTTGTTAGTCTATGACTGACAATCCGTACAAGAGTAAGAACTAATTTGCAGACGAATAGATTTTATTATTTCTAAAGAAAACTAATACCAGTGGCCATTCTATGAGGAAGTAGTAATTTCTGAAAATGAATTTCTTTAATATCAATATTTTGGCTGTAAACATATGCTTTTTTTTTTAATAGAAATGAGAAATATCTTTCTTCTTCTAAACAGCTAGGTTGTAGTGTCATCATTGGGATACATAAAAGTACTTGGCAGCTTTATAGTCTCATCTAATACGACATATCCTTTCCACATTTTTATGTTTTTCTTAATTATATGATCTATATTAGGGTGGATAGAAAAAGTGAATTATTGATTTACTCAACGGGATAAGTTTCAAATGTTATATTTTAAAAATCCTCTCTTTCTTGTAAGAATTGAGGTTTGGAGATTAGATCTTGAGTTAAGCAAATAACTTAGAGTCTGCATATTGACTCAAAAATCGCGTTTGTTTTTAATTCAAAAGTCGTGTTTTCTTTAAAAATATAGGATATCGCTTAAAATGTTCTAGTGGAATCATAATTTAACATAATAAAATCTGCAACATTCTTTATATTTCCTTGGGAAAACACTAATAAAATATCTAGAACAGATTTTGTTATATAAATGTTGCATATTATATTAGTAATAACATGAGAATTTGCCAACAGGACAAAATATTGGAATCGGGATTATCTCCCTATTCCACTTTTTTTTGTCCCTGCCCTGAGCCAATAAAATTATTATAGTAACTTTAAGTTCTCCAAAAAAACTTTCTTTTCTTGATTAGATAAGTTTTATTATAGATAATATTACTTCTATTCAACGGAATGCAGACTCTATGCCAATAGAATATGCCAATCCCAGATAAAATACGTAATAAAATATAATAAAAATGATAGACGGTTGTAAGTCTATCATTTTTAAACGTACTTTTGAAAATACTATTTTTTAAAAGTAATATTCTTGGCTAATATTATTCGTAACTTTTATAAAATATACATAAAACTCAAAATATAAAGCTGACAACACGGGATCTCGTACGCAACCGATCATTAACATATATGTGAAATGGCTCAAATATACATGCTGCCCTTCAGGACACTGACCATCCGTCAACGCACGGGCTTGACGTGAACTTCACGCACCTCCATCATTTAATATCATTATTAAAATTATTAAGAAACAAACTCAGAATCTTAGGTAAATTAAGAAAAATGGTAATAAATCGATTCCAAAATAGTAAGACTCTACCAAATGAGGAGGTAAGACAAGTTTTTATTGCATTTCATTAAATACTTCTAAGAAATTCTTTATTGTTATTTTATTACTCTCGACAAAAATTCTCCTTATCCTCATTGTTAGAAACTTATACATGAGAAAACGACGTAATGCTTTCTTTAAAATCAATTTTGCTTTTACCTTAATAATTTCGAGAATTATTCTCTTCCATTAAATATGCACTAATGCCTATTAAGGAAGGCTTTCTGAGCAGGCAGTCTAAGGACGAAACTAAAAGCTAGTTCAGGTTTTGCGGCCATATCTAATTGATGCAGTGTTTCTGTAGCTGCGCTAAGTTAATACTTGAAAAGCGGAATTCTACTTCAAGAACAGTAGCAAATTTATTGACATAAAACAAAAAAGTAAGTTCAGTTGCGCTCACTTCCTAGTATTTTGAACAGCTGCTGTAAAAACGGAAAACAATATTGTATTTTTTTTTAGAGGAAATAATACTTCCAAGTAGCAATTATAGACACTTATTGGGCAAAATGTCGATACTGCGTCGACACGTAGTTTTGGACACGACACATTTTTGTACTACTTTGTCGATACCGCGTCCACTTTAAGTGGAAAATGAGGCAGAAATGGTTATCAAAATGTATGCCAGATATTGCCGAAAATACACTCAAAGGTTAGTCCAAAATGTGCCTTTACTTTACTTATTAAGCCTAACTTATCGGCGCACACAGAATTTCTGATAATAGTTGATAAAACACTTCTAAAAACCACACGCGCCTTAAAAACAATGAATACTTTTAAATATTTAAGTATTGTTATTTGTTTTAAAAATATTTAACGAAAAACAAGTGCTAATATATTTATTATGAATTTCGACAGTACATTGTGTATGTTTTTGCTCAAAATTAGCAAGAAATTTAAATTAAAGTTAATTTAATTTTTTCCGCCATTGTTATCAAATTAAGTATTGTGGAATTTTGTTAACAAACCATGCAGTCTTAATGATTGTGTCGAACTGAACACATGTTTTCCATAATAGCCCCTTTTGTTTTCAAAAATTGCCTAATTTGACACATAAAAACCGGGAGAAACATTTTAGCCCCGTGTTTTCGATATTTCAGCGAAAATCTACTTAAACGTATCTGTTTAACCATATAGAATTTATTTGGTACATAACATAATGTACCAATCAATGGGCCGATTTGTTTTTTCATACACATTGCTTATAAAATACGCCCTGTTTGTATCGACGGCTCCATTTTGGGCTCGATTCAGACACATTCCTACTATCTACAAGGGTTTTCTAACCTTGAACTATTTAGTTTTGTTTTCGCCGCCTACCGCCACCGTTATAAGCATACATAATAACCAATGGAGGTTGAAACTTATTGCTAACTTTATTGGCTTATTAAAACTATCAAATAAACATGTTTCTTGGACATTGTACCAGAAATTACCTACTCTTATTGGTACAATATCTACTTAAAAGGGTGTTTCATGCAATATTCTACTATCTCTAGATAGACAACTAAGGGTATAAGCATACATAATAAACCAACGAGGTTGAAACTTATTGCTAACTTTATTGGCTTATTAAATATTTTTAGATTCTCCATAAGCGACACTTGTATTTTTGGTTCCTCTTCAAAATCACTGTTATCATCACTCAAATCATAGTTGTACTCATCATTATTAAAACATATATTTTCAGAATTGGAATCCAACGGTACATTCTTATTGATCTTTTGCTGACAATGATTGAATGCTGCAGCCTCGTTTTCATCCCTGAAAACAGGTTTTTCGTTCCCCTCATTTATTAATCATTTCTGACACAACATGATTAGACCGATTTATGTAAAAAATTAATTTATTTTGGGTTTCCTCTATTTCCTTTTGTATATAACGGTGGTAAGTTGTGTTGTACATTTTTCAAGTGGTTGTTCTACTATTTTTAGGCTTTTTTTTAACATTATGGTTAAATTCGCAGAATCAACTTTATTTAATGGTCAATCTACTCATCTAAGGCAAACTACACATTTTTGAAACACAATGAAAACTAGGTGTTTGAAATGAGTTCATATGAGACCTAAAATGTGCCCATCAAACATATTCTCGAAAAAAACACGAAAATTGTGCTTTCAAATTGTGTCCTTTCAACACATTTTAGTAAAAAAGCGGAAACAAAATTTTCGGAAAAAATACAGACACAACGTGTTGCAAAAGTGTCGACACCATGGAGCCCAAGTTTTGTTACTCTGTCCAAACTAGCACATACACATACATATATGACGTCCAAAAAAAAGATTACTAGTTAGGCACAAACTCTTCTTTAACACACAATTGAGTTGATATTGTGTCGACACATTTATAAAAATTAGACACGTTGTCAAATAAGGCACGATTCCAAGAACAAGTGTCAACACTATTTAGACACAAAAAAAACTGTACCCAACTTCGAACACATTTTGTTCTTTGGGCTAGAACTAGCCCTTATTCTATGGAAATTCATTTTTAATAGGTAAACAAAAACACTAGTTTAAAATATCCCATTTAATTTATTTTCAAAAAATGTTAAATCTTTATTAGGCTATAACGTAAAATGTCCAACATTTTACCTGAATAATATCTGCAATTTAAAAAACGGGTTCATGTATTGTAAAATAAGAGGAACATTTAAACAAGTGATTTTGTTTACTTCTACTTGCTAATTTATTTTGTGAAATTTTGATGAGTTAACTCTTAGGCTCCTGATTAAGATGCAGTGTCGTGTGAAAATATCTCTTTATATGCAATAATTAAGACATTTTAATAAGCTATAGACCTTTCGGGTAGGACCTGTTTTGCAAATGCGTTTATTTAATACCCAGTATTATATTTTCTGCTGTATACAAATACATTAAAACAAAACTTGGCCAAAAGTCTTTACTTATTTTTGAGAACATCTATTATTATTTTAGCCTAACCCTAACATCAATGATACATTTTTGGTAGAATAACATCAAGATTTTTGGTTAGAATAACATCAAGATTTTCGATTAGAATAACAGAGAAAAATTATTATCAAATATAAAACATTAACAAAATATGATAGTAACCTTAAAAACTTTCGAGCTTGCGAAAGAAGGTTTGTTATTTCTTCCTGAGTACTTCTTTCTATTTCGCATATTCTTATTTATATAGAGGATATATAATTTATATATTGTTTAGCAATTTGAAGGGTACGTGCTTCAAATTTGTTGGTATTATTAAAATTCCACAAGAGATAGTTTTTAGAATCATGACATCTATCAATTAAGTTACTATCTATCTTTGTAATTTAAAAAAAAACGCCCAACAGTGTTGCCGTTATTGGAGTTTCCATAAGACTGCTTTGGTTTATCAACAGTTAGTCTTATACATGTTTTTTCTTGTACTTGTTTGTATGATAGATATAACAGGTTTTCGGAAATGCGTATACATGGGTCTAAGGTACAAAGTCTTTATTCATTTTTGTCTTTTTTTATCAATTTTAAATTGTTAAAGTTTTTTAATGTTAATGAATAAAGGTAACATAAAGTTAGATGTTGACTACTAAAGTTTCTATTTTGAAGACTTTTTGTTCGAGGACTTCTTGTCAGGTGACATTATACGCTGCATTATAGGTGGTCCAGCAGATCTTGCAAAGGCAGCTCAACTTTTGTTTTTGTGGTTTGTGTTGTTGGAGGATAGCATTTTTCTTTAGCTTCCTTGAATTTGTCATATGAAGGAAATACGCCGCAACAAAACTAACTCTTGCATTTCTCACCCAATTGCTTTACAGTCGCTTTAAAATCGCTGAAAGGTTACTGAAGAATCGTCTTATGCCATTTCTCCTTAAACCTCAGATAATATCCCCGGATCAGTTATAACTGAAGCTCAATAACAACCACCCCTCCGCCTTAGTTTTTGTGACTTTGTGAAAACCGTGGACTGTCTTAGTCATGAAATTTTGATAAGCAAGCTTGTATCATTTATGGAATCCGTGGTATTTCTTTAAGTTGGCTTAAATCTTATCTCGGGAATAGGCAAAAATGTGTAAGGGCAAATAGTTCAAATTGATTAGAAGTGGAGTCTCTCAAGGTTCGGTCTTGGGACCTATTCTTTTTTTGTTATGCATTAATGATATCACCAACGTAAAAATTATTGGAAAAATCTCTCTCTTTGCTGACGACACAATTATAACATGAAGTGATTTTGACACAACGTCTTTACGTTCTGATATTTCCAACGACCTTGTTATGATTAAGGCTTGATCCGATTCCAGTCTGCTTTGCTTCAATGTGGTTAAACCGCTGGCCTTATCTTATAAGGGGACTTTACAACAACTTCAGCTAGTTAACAGCATTATTAAATACGTTAATTTGGTTAAATTCCTGGGTTTGAATATAAATAACAACCTAAAATGGTCTAAGCATATTAACACCTTAACTAAAAAACTTTCTACCGCCTGCTTTGCCATTCGATCAGTTTCAAAAGAACTGGACGTGTCTTCTGCCAGACTTACTTAATTATCTCTAATCGAATCCCATCTATGGCCTTCCCTTTTGGGACTGCTGTACCACCGATCATACCCGGAACGAGTGAGAACCGTTGCAGCAACTGGGTCATGTGGAAATCCCCTAGCAGAATAGACTCCATTCAATTTATACCAAAGCATCTTGGCGAATCTACGCTGGATAGATTCAAGGTCGTCTATATGAGTTCCGTAATATGGGGACAATATTTCAGATTCAAACTCTAATTTTGGCCTGACGAGGGTATAGTAGAGGAACTTAAGTGTGATGGGGTATTGGAACTCTCAAGATACCCGCATTATAAACCCAAACGTTTTAAATAAATCGCAAATGATAGTCATAATGTGATTCGTAGATGAGAGATTCTTGTCAAAAGTAACGCCTAGGTCCTTAAAAATTTCCGGACGCGTAAGAATAGTGCTGTCTATGTTATAATTAAATTTAGTGATATTATCCTTGGTTGGAAACGTCATAACGTTATATTTTGAGATATTTCAGCTTAATCGGTTACCATAGCACCAATCACACATACGAATATTTTTTTCAGAAATATGTAATCAACAGCAAACTGCACGTCTGGACATCTAGCACATTGCTCGAACCAATTGCGCTATCGTACCACTGATAAGCAATTTGTTAGAACTTATGAATATTCAAACCCACCGGTATTTTAACCATTGTTGATCCTGCCAAATATTCTAACTTTATAACTTATACGGGCATAATGAAAAAATTATAAATTTGCTAATATGAACGGTATCTAATAGCTATGTCAGATTTGACGTCCAGTCAGGAACGTCACGCCATATGGTTAGAATATTTGGCAGGATCAACAATGGTTATTATACTGTTGGGTCTGAATATGTACAAGTTCTAAGAAATTACTTATCAGTGGTCAGAGATCCAGAGGTGCGGGTTCGATCCCCCCTGGTACCATAACTTTTGCTGTTGATTACTTGCAGGCTGCTTTGGAGAATATGTGGCGGAAAAATTTTTTAAATCATCGGCGCCAGCAAGAAACTGTGAAATTATCTGGTAAGTCTTTAATAAAAAGCGTACATAAAAGGGGGCACAAGGTGGATACTTGAGGTACCCCCGAAGTGACCAGGTAGTCTTTGGATACGGCACCACCGTAATCACATATTGAGTAAGTTGGTTTAGATAAGATGTAAAAAATAAAATAAGTTGTTCTGAGAAGCCATAGAGCGATAATTTGTGTAACAACATTATGTGATCAATGCGGTCGAACGCTTTAGAAAACTCGGTGTAGACTACATCCATTTGTAACCGATTGTCGATGCCCTCAGAGCCAAACTGCGTGAAGTACAAAGGTTTATTGTTATAGACCTGCCCTTCATGGGAGATACCTCAGTTTTGTTCTTTGGCAAAATTATTGCGTATAATGAAATATTCCAGATTTTCAGGAAGTTGTCGATAATAGAGATGGGTCGGTAGTTACTAATCTCGTGTATTTCATGTTTCTAATAATAGGATATACTTTAGACTTTTGCTTATGTTTGAGATAGAGCAAAACCGAGGAAACATAGTAAAAATGTTTGTCAATTGCGGGGTGAGTATTGCACAACAGTCCCTGACAAAGAAAGCGGAGAATTTTTGGGGGGCTTACGGTTTTAGCTTTTTAAACTAACTTATGTTTATATTAAATATTAAACGGTTCAAACATTATTTAAAGACCAGGGCACAAATAACAACATTTTCTAATCTATATTCAAATAAACATATGAATAATGTAGGTGTACTACAAGGAAGCAAACTAGGTCCTTTATTATTTATTTTATATATCAATGATTTACCGGATGTTTTAAAAAACTGTAAAATACAAATGTTTGCAGATGACACACTAATTTACATTAAAGATAAGGATATTACATTAGAAAGTAATAAGATATATAGAGAGTTAAAATTAGACCTTTACTGGTTAAATATAAGTAAGTTAAAATTGAATGTAGAAAAAACAAAATGTATGACTATTAACGCGACAGACAATACTAACATATTTATTGATGGTAAGAATTTGGATATTGTTGATTCCCTTAAATATTTTGGTATTATTTTAGATTCAAAGTTAAAGTTTATTGCTTTTTTTGAAAAAACTATTTCGAAAATAGCGGGTAAAATGAATCATTCATCACTATTTGCTAAAAAAAAACAATTCATAACTCAATCATATTACCACATTTCTTGTACTGTCGAACAATTAGTGTGATGTTCAAAATTTGACATTTTTTTATATTGGTGTCTTCATTTATAAAATTGAAGACAGTTTACTTCCAAATCATTTAAAGTAAGTTACAAATCAAAATTTAGAAATTCATCAATATAATGCAAAGCAAAAAGACTATTTTCATTTAATTCTACCCTCCAACAATTTGTTATATAAATCGATATTTTATAAAGGATTAACAGAATTTAACAATTTAAAAGAAGAAATAAAAAATGAACCATCACTTAAGAAATTCAAAAAGTCTTTAAAAAAATACTTATTTAAAAACAGTTTATATAATTTTTATTTGTTAAAAGTTTTATTAATATTATTATTATTGTTATATTTGTATAGATTAATAATAACTGTATATTAGTTACATGAAGTTGTGTAATATGTACTTTAAATAATATTGTAATGTAAATTTTGTTACAGATTTTTGCTACTAAACTCTTATACTAACTATTGTTAATTAGAATGCAAAAATCAGATTTCGTTGCAAGATTTTGAAAATTGGGAGATCCTAAAGGCAAATATAAGCTGCAGAAGAATTGTATAATCGCGTTAGCAATTTATTCAGATTCATCGAGACTTTGCTTATTAAGGAGGAGCCTCTTTTAGAGGACACAAAAGACAAAAGACAAAATATGTTCCTATTAAAGCGAACTCAAACGACTGCATAGTCTACTTGTTTGGCAATTGTTTATTTGCCATCGGTTGTCGGTAAGTATGGCACATGTCAAAGTGTGGTGCGTAAATGTATTAAAATGTTTGTCATATAGACAAATAATCTGTTCGAGCATCTTGGATACTTGCCAAATGGACAATTATTTGCGTGTTTATTAAAATACGCCAGTCTGCCTTTAGATTACAGCGGCGACTACTAAGTTTTGCCCAAATTTATATTTGTTTTTGCTAAGAAAACAAATGAGTTTAAGATAATTGAGACAAATAATGTTTGGGAAGAAAAAAGTATTTAGTTCTAACAGTTTTTAACCTTGGTAATGCCCAAATTTCTGTGGGGGATGAATTTCTGCTGACAATGATTGACGAGAAAATCTGTAGGGCTTTGACCAAGAACCGATCGATTGGATTCTTATTCTTATGTATTTTTTACTTACTATAGTAGCTTGTCACAGGAAACATATACCAACTTAATGATAAAAATAAACAGTAATAAATATAAACAAAAATTAATAAAATAATAGAACAAGTTAAACATATTCATTTATCCAAGTGCGTCTCTTAGGGCAACCCTCTTTAATTCTGAGATATGCTTTGTACAAAATATCTTAATTTGATAAACCATTTATTTGAGACAATACTACTCTAAAAATAATTTTGTTCACCTGGCTCATTCTATCCGAAACACTGTGGGGTCACCTGAACTTAAACGTCATTGTAAACTGATTTTCTCACTATAGCCAAATTACTAATTATTTGTCATTTGTATCCCTAAGGCATGCGTTTTGGTTAAAAACCTGTATTTTTTAATTATCTTTGTTCTTTCACGTATGTCAGTTTTATCTTACTCCTATAACGAAAATGACCCAAAAAATTACATATCGAACGTAGGCACCTTCTTATAGGTATATATATATATATATATATATATATATATATATATATATATATATATATATATATCTATTTAACAATTAAAACTTGTGATCATCCCTGTTCTGCTCTCTAACAACGAACAAATTATTTCCTTCCCAAGAATTTTTGGGATGATGTCAACCGAAATTTGGAAGTAGAGCAAACTAATCAATATAGGAAATGGCTACAGAAATGGAGGAAATTGGAGAAAATGGTTTCGATTTGGCTTAATAGGGGTAACAAGATTCCAGCGATGCTGAATTTGTCACTCCGGAACTGAAAATGGCTGCTAATTTGCTTCCATCACCGTGTGAAATAATGTAAGCGATCAGTGCGCCTTTTTTGTCCTGCAGTTTTGTTCATGCTTTGGTAAGTTTTATAGACTAGGGATTAACTGAAGAGCATTTCCGTTTTTGCTGATTGCTTGTTTACGTGAAACCGTTACAAAAAATTTAAAGGGACCCCTCGTTTATATTACAAGAATAGCGGTATTTAATTTATTGTTGCCATAGATGTCACACCAGAAGTTCTAAAATACATACAAAATATAAGTGTTTTCAGGGGCGCGTGGTGAAATTTTAAGAAAGTAAATGAATTTTTAGAAACTTACCCATTTTTAATGTAATTCGATTCTTCGATCATTTTTTGCAAATTCGCCTAAGACGTCATCATAAAAACGTCGATGCAGCGACATATTTTGGGGAAGTTTATTTTCAATGGACAACAGCGATATATGCTAAGGTCTCCTGCCCCGTTGAATTTCTCACGAAATTTTGTATACGTTTAAGTATTGAAAAATTGCGTTCTACTGATAAACTTGTGGAATGTATTCTCAATATTAATATTCTCACAATTTCGACACTTCGGTGTAGGCATCTTCCAGCTCCTTGTCTTTTAAAAATTGTATAAGTTCCTTAGCGTTATTTTTTGCGCTAATGTCATTAGTTTCGTAAATCACTTTTAGTTCAGATCGCAGTAACACTCGGTCGAAGAACTGGCCATAATGAAGAAGAAGAGATTTAAACGCATCTTCCGGAAAAGTTTTTCCTTTAAATGTATCAAAATTGCAAAGCTCGAGGAATTTTAAATCATTTGAACCGTTAAATCTATAGTTTATTTGTTGCTGAATTTCATCGATTATTTCATAAAAGAGGCGTCTGAATGATGTTTGATCATCTCCGACCTTGTCTGTTCAAAGACGCTTGGCTTTTGGCTCTACATTTAAAGTCATCGTTTTCTCCCAAAATAGGTCAAAGTCATCTCTTTTTTGGCTTAACATGGATTTAAAATCATCCACTTTTTTTTTAAGCAAAAAGCAATAACATTTGTTTTAGTTTGTAATATATTGTCCGAGAACGGAAATATTTCTAAAAATATGTTCAACAAAAAATTAAAATTAAAATCTCTTTTCAAACAGTCCAAAAACCCCCTCGAACTATTTATTGCTTCTGAGTCCCACGTTTCATTATTTTCTATTATATTCTCAAATAGTTCAATCACTGATTCACGATTTCCAGATACTGTTAACACAAGTCTTCCATTATAGTTCCAACTAGTAGGAGCTACTTTGAGCAATCGTTTGTGGCAATGGAGTCCAAAGATTGTGTACGCTTTGTTGACCTGAAAAAAAAAGCAGCCATTCCACTTAAAGTATCGAAAAATACTTTACACTCTTTAATGTGATTGATGGACTGGGATAAAACTAAATTTAATTTATGAGCAAAACAATGGACAAACACAGCACTTGAGAAAGTTTCTTGAACTTGAACTCCTAATTGTCCTGCAGTCACTTCTCTCCATTAATTTCTTTAGTAATGTTATAAACTACGGTATATAATGCATGCTGTATGAATATCGGACACATTCTTAAAACTTAAAAATCGCTAGACTGCTCTAAATAATTTTTTAAGCAATCATCATATTTAGCCATTAAACTATGTAAATCTTGAAAATTTCCTCTGTTTGAAAAAAACCCTTGTTTAGTCATGACCTCTAAATCCCAATTCGTGCTGTCCGAGAAAACAAACAACATCGATAAGTCTTCTTAATAGTTGCCTATTTTTATCGACTAGTTCATTGTGATGGCAGTGACTAATGTCCAACTGTTTATTAAGGGCGTGTTCAATTCTGGTTTTGCCGAAGACTTTTTTTTTTTAAGACGGCCTGCAAATGCGCTTTGGACATAATGTGTCTTTTTACAGCTTTAAAAATGTTCAATACAGTTTTTCATTTTTGTGGTTAAATTTTTCATAGGCGGTTTTGCCCTTCCTTCCCTTATTTGAAGCTTATCAGCGAAGTTTAATGTTGAAAATCCCTTTATTATTAAAACACACACTACACATTCACACACACTCTTCTTACTAAATTCTCCAACATTTTCAACGTTATTACCGACAGCCGAAGTTGACGGTATTTGCATATCCACGTCCGTATTATTGTCTTACATATCGCACAACACACGGATAGCCGTTCAAACAAAGAATCTACTCCAACGATAGCTTCCGCCCCCACTTAAAGCACGCGACTGAAATGTAAAAATTTCAAATAGTCGGTGGAAAGTTCAATAACCTCTGGCTCGATTCACAGGAAATCAAGCATACAGGACTTGGCTGCAGAGAAGCTAGCGGCCCGCATAGGTTCTGTTCGATGTCTATTGTGGCTCGGTCGGAGTCAAGGCCGCATTTATTATGGGTTTGATAATTAAGATAATATGTTAGCATTTTTAATATAAACTAAATGAATGGTTTCCTATTTCAAAAATTACATTTTAGAAGATGTTTTGTAATTTTTTTGGGGAAGCACCACTTCCCTTGCTTCCATGGACTGCACGCCTCTGGTGTTTATAAGTATAAGATGCATATTATTTTTTTTAACAAGTATCAACACTTAAGTTATGCAATGTAAAAACTTAAGATCTCTTTCCTGTGTGAGACCAGCTACATGTTTATACAAAAAACTCTGAGAGGAAGAGCAGTCAATCTCACAGTCATGGAGACAAGATGATCGTTATTTAAAATTTGCTTAAAATCGTCCAATGTAAAAAAAGAATCTAGTAACAGGGCTATAGAGCAGAGATTTATAATATTTAAATTTATTTATATATCTTATTTATTTATTTGAGACATAGCGGGCAACCCTATTACATTACTCAAAATTAACTAAGATATGATAAGTAAAATCAAAGGGACTCTGTAAGCTTCTTCGTAGATTATAATTACCAGTGTTATCAAATATTATTAAACGTCTTATCTCATCAATTCAGCGGCTATATATTATTCCTCTTAAATACGGATATTTTAACTAACCGGGGGTATATTTAAATATTTCGTTTTTAAATACAACTTAAAGATCTACTAACAAAAATTGAAATGATGTAAATTACTTTAATAACAAAAATACTGATTTAATAAATAAATAATCAAATAAATCATAGAATCAAAATAAAATAACTTACTCTCAACTTTGACAACCCACGATATACGTAAACCCCTATAAGCCACCACAAAAGAAGAATTTGAATTCAACTGTAAGAAGCAGATCTTTGACTCAGACTAATTCTTGTTTTAGCAATCACAAAAAAGGTCAACACCTACTTGAACAATAACTGCCTCTTATTGGCTGAAACGCAATTCGTCGTCTGAACTCTTAATTAATAGATACTTCATAGGTGCCGCCTAGAGTTCTACTTTATGTCTGGAATTAAAATATAATTACATTACCGTCTAAATAGAATAAAAGTATCTTCTATATAAATGTCTAAAAACTTAAACTAACTTATCAGCGTTCTGGTTCAAAAAAACCACGGCAAAAAAAAGAAAGGCAAAGAAATAACCTCCCAGCCAATCTCTTCTGAAGGGAAACAATGTTTTCCAAAAAAAACATGGAATTTTTGAAACGCATATTATTATAAAATATTCTATTGTATTTTTTACATAGTAAATTGACAATTTTTATAATTGAATCGAACCAAATGAAATGTTTCAATCATTAATAATTTTAATTTAAATGAAAGCGGGCTCACGAAAGAGCACCATATTATAACCTTAAACTTTTGAAGGTGGTGTATGGAAGCGCGTCGATCTAAAAGATAGCGTTTGTGATAAGTGATATTTATTATTTTGTTTAGTTTTTAAAAACTCTCAAAACTAATATTAGATAGCTTTACTTTAACGACTTCTTTGAAATACTTATGTTTAGCATTTGTCATGAGAAAAAATATTTTAAGAATTAATAGACCCTATTCTAATGCTATAGTCTATTCCGTTACAACCTGCAATATTGGCAACAGATTCAAATATATTAATAATATATTATGATACTGTGTGTAAATATTTTAAAAACTGGTGAGGTGAGAAGAAATTAAGGCATACCATCTGGAATATTTTATTGACGTACTTCCAGTTGAAATCGTAGTAATAAAAGATGTCAAGCAATGTTCAATATTTAAGACCATGTTTTTTATGATGAAATATGTCGAGATAAACAGATACAATTAAGTTTCGTTTTTGAAGAGGCGGATGGGCTAAATTTTTTAACAAATAAATGAAAGCACAAGGTTTACTTTGTTAACTGTCACTTATTTTATTTTTGCACTAGGCATGGCTACAGTTTCGCACTACTAGTACATTTTCAAACGCAATGAAAATATTTACAATGAACTATATAAACAGAAAAAAATTCTTAAGAGTATGATTAGGGAAAACCAACTGTACATTTTTTATAGTCAGAAAGTTTTAATAGGGTGGTATTTCTAACTGTTTAGGGGTTAGGTTGGGTCTTTATATTGTTTATAAATTTCTATTGCTATAGACCAATTTGCGACTTTTTTGTTCATAATGTAACACCTCTTTTTTATGTTGGGGAATTTATGTGAAATTTCTATAAAATGGTTGGGGAAATGAGGGTTCTGAAATTTTGTTATATATTGATCCAATATATGTAATTGTTGTATGTTTTATATGGGAATCTTTTACCCGTAGGATATATTTGTTAAATAGTTAAAAGTTTACGTTTTTTAAAAATTAGTCCGTTAATTTCAGATAACTTATAGCCATTATTTGTTGCAATAGAGCTAACGACGTCAAGCTCCCTTTCTAGGTAATATTTGTCTAAGGCCATAGAAAAAACTCTATGAATCATAGACCTATATGCTATAGTCTACGTGATGGAGAGAGTCCTTTGGCATAGTTACTAATATACGTATAAGATCTTTTTAATGTGATGTATAGAAAATGTATTGAATCGTTTTCTTCCATATCGAGTGTAAATTTAATTTTGTTGTGGATTCGTTTTAGGTGGTATAAAACTGGGTATAGTTGTTTTTTATTTTCTATGAAGCAGAGCAATGTCATTCATGAATATACCAAAAAAAGATATCCTTTGCATAGGCCGTATTTAAAAAATTTCTTCAAAATGTGTTATATAAATTTCTGCTAGTAATGGGTTTATGAGGGAGACCATTACAAAACCGTCTTTTGTTTAAGTATTCCTTGCCAAATTCACTTCACTTTTTCGTTTATGTATAAGGGAAGCTTTTTCATAAACTCTTGATGTATTACAGGGTTTTTATGTTTCTTTTTAAGTACGTGGTAAATTACACTAAGGCATTTTTCATTTGGTATATTGGAAAACATATTGATGACATCAAAAGATGCTAAAATGCTATTTTTGGCGAAGTTATATCTTTTGGTTCTTTAGTAAGTTCAGTGGACTTTATATTCCTAAAAATTGTATTAAGTTTTACAGCGGTATTCCTTCAAGGGGTGTTTATGTAAGAGACATCCGGCTTTATTGGTGGATTACGTGGATGACATATTAGTTTGCTTAATGGAGAAAATAAAAAATAATTACACACAATTTTAAATCACTGTGTTTCAATCAATATCAAAATTAAATGTCCACTCGAAACGAAAGAAAACAATTGAATAAATTTTCTAGACATCACATTAAAAAGATCACTTAATAAATTTAAATTTAATATCTACAGAAATCCCACTTATAGAGATGTAACTATACCAAGGGACCCCCTTAATCCCGTAGACCGTAAACTTTTAGCATATAGGTCTAAGTTTAATAGAGCTTTTTCTGTGGCATTAGACAAGCATTACCTAGAGAGCGAACTTGACGTCATTAGATCTATTGCAACAAATAACGGTTATAAATTATCTAAAATTAATAAGCTAATTTGTATTAAATGTAAACCTTTAACTATTCGACAATTATATCCTAAGGTTAAAGATTCTATAATATATAAAATATACAACAGTTGCTTATTTTGGACCAATATCTAACAAAATTGCAAATATTTTAAAAACAAATAAATACTCTAGTTAATTTTCGACCCTCACAAAAACTCTCTAATTTGATTTTCGACGTGAAAGCAAAAATAAATCAGCATAAAGTCTGGAGTTTATAAGTTAAAATGCGACGAATGCAACGGATGCAATATTGGGCAAACAGGGGGAAATTTCGATATTTGGTTCGAAAAGGATAATGCCTCATATAGATTAAAAAACAGAACTTTTATTTCGCCAACAATTTTTCAGAAACTTCACATAAATTCCTCGACATAAATAACTTAGAGGTATTACATTATATCAAAATACAAGAGTTCTAACCATACTACACACAACTTGTTACGTTCTGGACGCGCGTTTCGCTAACCAAGTTAGCATCATCAGCAGATGATATAAACTAAAGTAACTTATCCTATCCTGCGCCCGACTGCACCGTTGTCAAGTAAACAATAGAGAAGACTATAGGGAATAGGCCCTCTGTCTTTATTCAGTGCTTTCTTACCACATTTAACTATTTCTATACTCTCAAATGCATCCAATAATCTATTACTAGATACATTTTTAATCAACTTAAGATTATTTATTCCTATTTGGTGATTGTTTTCTAAAGCATGTTGGGCAACGGTTGACTTTTCTGTTCTTCCGTATCTTAAATGTGCCATGTGTTCTTTAAAACGAATGTTTATGGAGCGTTTAGTTTGCCCAACATATTTTAGATCGCAGTCATTATAGCTAATTTCATAGATGTCACTCCTCTCCTTCAAGTCGACTTTGTCTTTAGGGTTTCCAAGGAGATTTTTCAAACTGTTCTCCGTTTTGTATTTTATCCGATTCATTTCATTGTTAAAACGCCCTTTACTTAATGGAAAATTGACTAATCTGTGAGTTAAGAAATGAAATGCTGCCATTTTGTGCTGACGGCAATGCAATGAGTCAGATGTTATATACCTATCAGTATTAGTAAATTTCCTATAAATATCGAATTCTAATTTATCGTTATTTCAAATAACTAACGTGTCGAGAAAAGGTAATTGCCCATTGTTCTCCTTTTCGTACGTAAAATTAATAGAAGGATATTTATTGTTTAATGTTTCTAAGAAAGTGTCCAAATTTTCTGTTTTAATAACAAAAATAGCAAATATATCGTCTACGTATCTATACCACACCCTTGAGAAATACTTGAGTTCTTTTTTGAACTGGGTTTCTAATCTACCCATAAACAAATTTACAAGGAACGGAGATAAGCAATTGTCCGTCGCAGTTCCCTCAAGTTGTTTATAATATTTATTGTTGATTCATACATAATTTTGTAAGAAGTAAATATTCATCAATAATTTCTTTCTTCAAATTATTGATTTCAAGTACATTCTTAATTTTATCTAAAAATTCTAACAAGTTAGTAACCTCAAAGTTATCGTACGAGATATTTAATCTGCTGAATTCTTCTACTAACCATTTTGAAATATTGTATGTTTAGTAGTTTATATCATCTGCTGATGATGCTAACTTGATTAGCGAAACGCGCGTCCAGAACGTAACAAGTTGTGTTGTAGTGTGGTTAGAACTCTTGTATATTGATCTATCGTCCACCACAGGTTCCAGTGTTAGGACAGTATTACATTATGACAAAAAAACTCGCCAATTGAACTGCTTAGATGCAATAGAAAAACACCACAACGACCCAAATATTATATTTTAAATTTACAAACAGATGTTGGATATACCACCCTAATAAAACTTTTTCACCATAAAAAAATGTACAGTTGGTTTTCTCTAATCATATTCTTAAGAATTTTTGTCTGTATATATACCTAAGTTGATTGTAAATATTTTCATTGCATTTGAAAATGTACTAGTAGTACGAAACTGCAGCTCAGAACAAAAATAAAATAAGTGACCGTTAACAAAATAAAACTTGTATTTTCATTTATTTCTTAAAACGCACTGTCATAAAGTAAAGTTTAAATTTTTAAATTCAAAAAGTTGCTACACACTAGTGCTTCAAAGTATATTTTCTTACTGTGAAATGAGAGTCAAACTTTTACTTTCCGCACGCTCTAAGAAAGATACATTTTACATACGATACAAAAGAAGTGCATCTTAATTTATGTTTATCAATTTGTACATATAAGAAAGTCGGGGTCTCAAGTCTAAGCTAAATATTGAAGTAACGACTTTAAAATAACTAGAAATAACAACACAAGTATACTCAGCAGTTGCGCTGTTTGCAGAATCATACCGTAAAAGACCGTAAAACTCGCAAACTGCCTTGTACTTCCAAGAGTATTACTTTACTTTTGCCATTTAAGCGAAACTTGAAATAACGATTTTGCAGGCGTACCCTTTATTCAGATCAGCCAAAAACAGTCTGGTCTCGTATGCAGAAATGTGCATTTTATGGCATCATTTGTATTTAGTATGAATATTAAATTTACACACAAATGAAATTATATAAATATAGTCAAATGACCGTATACAAGTTTAGTTTGGTGAATATACAGGGTGTCAATTAAGTACTTGTTCAAACTTTAAGGGGTGATTCTTTGACTAATTTTAGGATGAAAAGTTCATATGAACATGGGTCTGAAACGGCTTTGTTTCTGAGATACAGGGCGTCCAAAAAAACAATTTTATTTGGTTTTTTGCTTATATTTTTGTTAAGGACCATGACAATTGGACAAAATTTGCGATTCTGGGTATGTTGATGTCGAGAAATTCAAATGTTAACTTAGTTTTTTATTTAATGTTACAGGGTGCCACATACAGTATTGTTCCTAAATTTAATTAACCTTAAATTTTTTGTGAAACCTTTTATGTCATTTTTGACTAGGCAGACCTATTCTCCATTTAATTCTACATAAAAAAGGTGCTCTTAGTATTTGTCGCTAAAAGCAGCCATTTTGGATAAAAAAGGGTTTGAAGTTAAATCTGCCTTGAAATTTTTTAAATTGGACCATTTTCGAGATTTCGAAAAATAAGCAAAAAAATATATGTTTTATTGATTATATTATCAGGTAAAAACTTAAATCATTTACAAGACTAAAACTAAACTAGTTATTAACATTATTTTGAAAATGACCACAGCCCACTTCAACGCATGCAATAAGTCGCCTTAACATTGATTGACGAACTCTTTCAAATATACCTGGCGTCTGATTAATAATGGCACAAGATTCAAATATCCTATTTCTTAGATCTTGTTAATTTTGAACTGGACTTTTATAAACCAAAGAGTTCAAGTAACCCCTCAGAAAATAATCCAAAGGATTCAAATCTGGTGATCTGGGAGGCGAGGGTTGTGATCCAGCCCTTGCTATCCAATGGTTAGGGTAATTCTCGTCCAGAAATTGACGCGCACCGACACTAAAGTGTGGCGGAGCTCCGTCGTGCATTAATCACATCCTGTTTCTGGTTTCTAAATCAACTTCTTCTAAATAGTTGGGAACTTCGTGTTCCAAAACCCTTCGATATTCTTCGCCATTAAGCTTTTGCGGAAGAATGCAGGGCCAATAAGGTGATCACCGATAATTCCTACCCAAATATTGAGAGAAAATAGCAACTGAAAATGATTTTCTCTGATAGCATTCGGTTTATCCTCAGTCCAGATATGGTTGTTATGAAAGTTAATTATGAAATTTCGAGAAAACGAGGCTTCATCTGTAAAAAGCACATAGCTTAAGAAATCCGGGGTTCGTACTAATCTATTACGCAACCAAACACAAAAATCGAGTCTGAGGGGAAAATCTCTAGGTAATAGAGCCTGCACACGTTGCATATGATAAATATAAAGTTGTTGGGACCTTAAAATTTGCCAAAAAAGTGTGTGTGTAACATTCATTTCAAGAGCTATTTTCCGCGTACTAGTTTGCGGTCTTCTTCAATTCTGTTTAACATAGCTTCTTCAATCTTAACTGTTCGAACTGTTGCAGGCCTCCCTGGAACATCTGTTGTCCTTTTAAAGCTGCCAGTTTCACAAAGTCTTACGTGAATATTAATAAAAGTTTGGACGTGTGGCACCACTCGTTGAGGAAATCGCGCCTTGCAGCTTGTGCATTAGCGAGCCATTCCATAAGTAAAATGAATGTCTCCCATTTCTGCGTTGGTATATTGGTGCATTTTGGACAAAACACGCGATAAATTATTACCTATAATGCCAAATGATAAAAAACTACTTGTTTTATTCTAAATCAACTGCCATGACTGATTCTGCTACCATGGAAACCTCTATTATTTTTATCCAATTTTCACTAATTTGGTAATTGTGATATGTTAATGTGATAGAGTAACATAGCACATGATTTTGAAAAAATAATTTTTCGCTTATTTTTCAAAATCTCGGAAATGATTCAATTTAAAAAATTTCAACGCAGATTTAACTTCAAACCCTTTTTTATTCAAAACGTCTGCTTTTAGCGACAAAAACTAATGGTAACTTTTTTATGTAAAATTAAATGGAGAATAGGTTTGCCTAATCAAAAATGGCATAAAAGGCTTCAGAAAAAAGTTATGGTTAATTAAATTCAGGAACAACACTGTATGTGGCACCCTCTAACATTAAATAAAAAACTAAGCTAATATTTGAATTTCTCGTCATCAATATATCCAGAATCTAAAATTTTGTCCAATTGTCATGTTCCTTAACAAAAAAATAAGCAAAAAACCAAATAAAATTGGTTTTTTGGACGCCCTGTATCCCAGAAACAAAGCCGTTTCAGACCCATGTCCATATGAAGTTTTATTCTTAAAATTAGTCAAAGAATCGCTCCTTAAAGTTTGTACAAGTACTTAATTGACACCCTGTATTGTGTTTTACTAATGTTTAATGCAAAAGTAGCTTAAAGCAACAACTTAATTGGTTTTATTTTAAACTAAGTAGGTTCTTAATATTTATGGAGTCTGCTTACTGTAGTACATAATTTTACAAATCGATGGAACTGCTGTTAATGTAACAAATTGCGAAAAGTGATATTTTCTGTAACTAATAAATCTCTACCAGAAAAACCTAACGTGTTCCCGAAAACTAAAAGACAAAGCCTTTATGAATCAGATCTTGCTAAGGCCAAATGACCTTTATCATTTATGATTTTTTATTATTATAAAGCCAAAACAAATTTTCCCATGATAATAGCCAAATTTATATTTAAAAATTAGAACTAAAAAATATATTTTCAATTATAGTTATACATTGTTGATATTTTAGTTTTCAGCTGAGTTACACTTTTTATAAATTTCATACATCAATCATTTGGCAATTGGTATGTTTCGTATGTTCCAGTAGGGTAAACAGTTCTCTCCAAAATATTATTTTATAAAATAATGATTATACCAACAGAATAGCTGCAAAAAAAAATTAAAAATTTATTTATTATAAATGAACCTAATAATATTTTGAATCTTATTATTAGTGGCAATAACCAAATTTAAAAAAAAAACAGGGCAATGCAGCAATACACGTTTGTTGAAGGTAAAATTCATTCTATGTCTGATAACTTTTACTTTATAAATATCTAAATGTCTAGTTATAAACCTTATTACTAGTATATCTAGAAAAAAAATGTATGTAATAGATAATTATTTTGCAATAGAATAAATTTAATGTATTTTGATTCTGAAGTTCATTCACGTTTTGTCAATTTTTTTTTCAATCAAACAGCCCTGCTTAATAGGTACTTCATATTACTCAGTCTAGTATAGAGAGTTTAAAAAATCGGTAAATTTCTTTTACCCGGAACTTCCCTCGTTATGATTTGTTGACCCAATTTACAAGTAATGTAAATAGCGTCTGAACCATGTTTTTCTTGCGTACCATCCTGTTTGCACTTTTTTTTCTTGTGGTGCGGTGTCAGGTTAAAAAATAATAGCTCTGATGAAGACTAGGTCGTATTTGAAATTTTTGTAATATAAATATTACTATAAAGATATCTGTATATTTATTTATGTTGTCTTAACTACCATTAAAGAGCCAAATACCCAAGAAAGTCAGTTAAAGAGTTTATTTTCTGTATGGTTCAAGAAATCATATATATATATATATATATATATATATATATATATATATATATAATAAAGTAGTGCATTTTTGTACCATTTGATCTGAAGATGGTATTATGTACCGAAATAATAGTATGGTGTATTTAATAAATAAATACTGGAAACCTACAGTTTTCTGTTGGTTAAATTTAATGTTTGTACTATTTCCTGGTCTATATAGAACGCAGTCCTCAATCTCTGTAACGGACACTTAAACCTTGCAATTCAGCTTGATTAAACTTAACTTGACGTTAACGGCTAATCCAAATATTTATTAGTCAGCGAGTCAGCCCAGTTTGCGCACTCTATGCAGTGGTGATTGCAGCCTGGGACGGATTTATATGTGTCGAGGAGATTTAGGTATTGTGGTTATTGGCGATGTTCGTGCTGTTAATTTTCGTGGATCGTTGTCATGTTCACTTTGCTAATGCCTTTCGTTACTTTTGTTCAGAAAATTCAAGCGTTAACTGAGTTTTCCGCACAAATTAAATAATTATATAGAAATTGTATGTTTGTGTATTTGTTTTGCATTTACGTTCGTTTGAAAGTGGTGACCTATGTTCGCAGAATTAGACTATTGACAGTATTGCAAAAATTAGCCTACGTCCGTATAGACTTATTATACTTAATAAATATATATATATATATATATATATATATATATATATATATATATATATATATATATATATATTTTGAATTTTTAGTCCTTCACGGATGGAAAAACACATTATATATATATATATATATATATATATATATATATATAATTTATCCAATATACAATGGATTAACTTAAAAAATGAAAATTTCTTTCAACCTACACAAATAGATGAGAAGTCCTCTCCTATGGTTGACGCTTTTTCTTACTTGGAATTAATGCAGTTTAATGGTATACCTAATAGTAGTAACAAAACATTAGATCTAGTATTAAGCAACAAAAACTTAACATCTGAGGTCAGTCGTTCCAGCAATTGCCTTGTGGATGAAGACTTACACCATCCAGCTTTATAATTCTCAATTTCTACTGTTGAAATAAAACCTCTTACACAACAAAATAGAAAGATTTTTAATTTTAATAGGGTAGATTACGAGTCCATAAATATTGGCTTGGGCGAGGTGCAATGGGAAACATTGTTTTTTGAAATATCCTTAGACAATGTAATAGATTATTTTTACTTAGAAATTAACAAACTTATAGAACAATTTGTTCCATCATTTAAAATAAAGGGTAAGTACCCAATATACTTTAAGGTAGAGACAATAAAAATAATAACAGAAAAAAATAAGCTTCAACAAAAAATATAAAAAATACAAAGATCAAATATCATATTATAATTTCTCTCGTTTAAGACGCCTTTCCAAACAACTAATTAAAAATGATTTTCAAGAATATGTCAATAATATGAAATCGGAAATCTCTAAGAAGAGTAAAAAATTCTGGAACTACGTATCAAATAAAAAGAAAACAAAACTGGGTGTACCTCGGGTTCTGTACCATGAAAATTTTGTTGCTGCTAACGGAAGGGACATAAGCAATTTATTTGCAACATTTTTCAAAAGCGTGTACGTGGATAGTTCCACTGGCGTAGCTAATACAAACTCTGTACGTACACCATGTAGCGAGCCTCCTATTACCGTCACCAAAGCCTTAATTTTAAATATTATAAAAAACTTAGACATAAAAAAATTTGCAGGACCTGATGGGATACCTCCTGGATTTATAAAGAATTGTGCATTAAATCTGTGTGTGCCTTTGCACTTTATTTACAGTTTGTCGTTGAAAAATGGAAGACATCCCATGTGACACCCATATTTAAAATTGGAGATAGAAGTCAAGCTGCTAATTACCGTCCAATAAGTAAAATAAATACATTTGCAAAAATTCTTGAAAAAATAGTTTACGAAGATATTTTAGTAACAGTAAAAAATACAATTATAGAACAACAGCATGGCTTCTTCCCAAAAAGGTATCTCGAATCAAATTTATTATGCTATTCCCATGACATTTGTACGGCTATGGACAGTAGAACGCAGATTGACGCCGTTTATACAGACTTCAGCAAGACTTTTGATAAAATCAGTCATAGACAGTTACTTGAAAAACTTGCTGAGGTCGGAGTAAGTAGGGTAATCTTAAATTGGGTATCGTCTTACATTCGTGAGCGAAAACAGATTGTTGTAGTCAACGGGTACCATTCAGATACGTTTGAAAATACTTCAGGTGTTCCTGTATATATTAACGATATTAGTAGATGTTTCTTAAATAGCAAATATATTTTATATGCAGACGATCTCAAGGTATATCGTGAAATAGGGGACCCGACAGACTGTCTCAAACTACAGAAGGATTTAAACAGACTGCTTGTTTATTGTAATAGGAACAATTTGTTCCTAAATTTGGACAAATGCCTCTCAATTTCCTTTTCCAAAAATATTAATTTATTTAAATACGATTATAAAATTGGCAATAAATCCCTAAAAAATGTCGATCATGTCAAAGATCTTGGTGTAAGTCTGGACAACAAGTGGTCCTTTCGTTTACATTTCGACAAAGTTATTGGAGAAGCCAGTAGGATGTTGGGATTTATTACTAGAAGTTGTAGAGTTTTCAGAAATCCTAGGACGATTCTTTCGTTGTATTTTGCGTTTGTCCATAGTAAGATTTCATTTGCTTCAGTGATATGGAATCCCAACTATAAAGTACACATAAATAGGTTTCAAGCGATTCAAAATAAGTTTTTAAAAGGACTAGCCTACAAAGCAGGTTGTTCAGTTGAAAATGTAGCCCGTAATTGTAAAATCTTACCGCTTGAAATATGCCGTAGTATTTCTGATATCTGCATGATAAGCTTATAAGCTTATCCACCACCAAGGAGATTCTTCCCACCTTTTTGTCATTTTTGAAATTTAATATCCCTACTAGGGAGCTCAGAAACCACTCACTTTTTAATGTACCGTTTCGCAGAGCAAATTTGGGACGCAACGCCCCATTCATTAGATTTCAAATTACATGTAATGAATTGTCTGATGATATCGATTTGTTTTGTGATAAGATCTCTACATTCAAAATTAATTAAAAAAGACCTTACTTTTCTAAAGTTTTTGAAACTTAATTAATTAAGAAAAAATATAATTGTATATATTGTTTTGTAATTTATAATATTGATATTACTGATATTGTTATTATCATTGTTGTTGTCGTTGTTACTGTTTTCAAAATGTTCTAACTTTAATATTTAAGTTATCTAAAATTATCTAATGTTATAACCCAATAATACATAAATGTATAAAGTGGATGCTTTGTGGAACAATGTTCTGTCGTGTCCTAAATTGTGAATAAATAAATAAATAAATAAATAAATTAAATATATATATATATATATATATATATATATATATATATATATGGGTATTCGACTGTTAAAATTACCTGTATTTAGTTTCACAACTAAATATAGATTTCATATGGATTTCAAGTCACATAGGAATATTTGGTAATTATAGGGCAGATCTCATATCAATCAAAAAACTATAGCCACTGTTCAAATTCCTACTCACAAAACTAATATGATTAGCATTTTAGCTAAAAACTAGTAACATTAACTAGCCATCTCAGCCAACTAGAAAGAATAGTCAACCACGCATTAACCTAGTATTTAGAAAAACACAATTTCCTATACAAAAATAAATGCGTTTCAGAGAGAAAAAAATCATATCGCAGCAGCTTTTGTCTGCACCAAAAAAAAAAAGTTGGCTGTATTTAGAACTCTAATTTCATGAAACATCTCTAGCAAACTCAAGACATATGAACAAGAATTTCTTCGCTATGGATAATATACAGTTAAAGTACACATACCTATTCAGACAAATTTTTACCAAACTTCTCGTATCCCTCAAGCATCCTCAATTAGACAAACATTTCTAGCAGTGTAAGCAAAATAAAATAGTTATTTATACTATAAGGGATGTAAGTAACATTTACCAGTTGAGGACGAGTCTGGGCCCGAGCGATAGCGAGGGCTGGCAAAAAAGTTCAAAACTGGTTAATGTGCTTACATCCCATATAGTGTATAACATTTTTCCCCCTCCCTGTATTGTATGTTTACAAGAAAATGCTGGATATATTTTTGGACTTTCATTATCATTACATTCGATAGCATTCTCATTAAATTATGAAGGCAGCCGTGATCCGTTGCCAGAGCAACATAAGCAGTTTTTATTTTATCAACAACGTCAAGTTGACAATTCATAGCGAAAAATTTAAAGAAGTCGAATTGTTTGAATCTTTGTGAACAAAATGGATGTTTCAGACGTAGAAGAATCAGCGAATATTGCTTATTTATCTCTACAACCGGAAAAGTCGAAAAAAAAGTATGAAGCAGCATATAAATCCTTTAAGAATTGGTGCCAAAGCAACACGACTACTGCAGTGTCAGAAACCTTGTTTTTGGCGTATTTTCACGAAGTGCTATATTGAAGTCCCCGTTAAGCTTATGGTGTGATTATTCGATGTTGAAGTCCACCCTTTTTATAAAGGAAAATATAGATATTTCTCCGTATCCGAAACTTCGAGCATTTTTGAAAAAAAAAAATGCTGGTTATAGACCCAAAAAACCGAATGTGTTTAACAGGAAAGATGTGAATCAGTTCATGCTTGAAGCCCCCGATGATATATACTTATTGATGAAGGTCGTAATGGTAATGGGAGTTGCTGGAGCGTGTCGTTCTAATGAACTCTGTAAAATGAAAATGGACAATGTTAAAATAAGTCAAGAAGTCATAATTGCGACCATTCCTGACTTCAAAAATGGAATGTTACGTACATTTACAGTGTCAAAAAGTGACGACACTCAGGCTGGTCGTTTCAAAATAATTCAAAAGTACATTGATAGAAGATCCCACATGACGACTGTTAATCCGGGCTTCTTTACGCGATATCAAAACTGAAAGTGCTTAAACCAGCCTGTCGAGAAAAATACGTTTTCGTCAATTTCAAGTAAAATTGCGAAATTTCTAAAGTTTGAGAACTTCAAAATGTATACTGGACACTCTCTAGAAGAACGTCGGCAACTTTATTAGCAAATACTGGAGTTGATGTATTAACTATCAAGCGACATGGTGGACGGAAATCCGCTACTATTGTGGAAAGTTACGTAGCTGAGAGCCTCAATAATAAAAAGGAAGTGCCAATAAAATTTTATACAATAAGACGCAGCCAGAAGTCTCTTGCAGTGCTTCAACAGTGACAGAAACATTGGTTAGAAATGAAGGATCTGTGGAGTCAGAAAATATAATACACATGGAGAAGAAACGAGAAAACGTGTTTCCAAATTTTGTTAATAATGTGAATAATTGTAATAATTGTACCATTAATATCCATTTCAATTAATATCACCGGATTTTTGTCAGGATTTTTCTAATATGTTGATGAAATCAAAAATTAAAGCTACTTATAACAATTTTAGACTATTATTTCCCTAGGGATGTAAGTTGACTTACTTACAAACTAAATGACAACAATCCTTCTTGGGCATGGCATTTGACCACAATCATAATTGGAAAGAAAATATAAACCAATAAAAAATTAAATGCAATAAAGATCTAGCAATCATAAGTATGCTTTCAAACACGAATTAAGGTTCAGACAGAACAGAATTTCTCAGTTAAGAATGTATAAAGCTTTTATACTAATTGAGCTAAATCTTCTGCCCCCCAGAAAAACTAAATAGAATACAAAAAAAAATAGGAACCTTCCTGTCTCGCACACAAGAACCTATTTAATGTTAAATTATGCAAAATAATTTAAGATTAAATAAACTCATAATAATAAACGTACTCAATTTACTCATATCCAATATAAAATATTCAAAAAACCAACATGACTAGAATTATCATCCAATATGTAACACAAAACTTACTTCACATACACTTTTCTATCGTACTTGCTCACTATCAACAAAAAAAACAAAAATCATAGGCAAATCTTCACAGATGATTCAAAGAAAGAAAACTCAGTGGGAGCTGCTAATTACCCTAGATATACTGAACTATCATTATCCCTACATAAACCACAACAATACTAACAGCAGAACTACTGACCATATTAACAGCTGCACAATATGGCCTTAATTTAACTTATTCTAAAGAGGTCATAACTGCAGACCTACTACACTCTATTCACTGTCTCAATGAATACTATTCAATACCTTCGTTAGCTTAAGAGACAAAAATAATTTTATAAAGGGCAAGAATTTGGAAATTTAATATAGATTTTTTATGAATTCCTAGTGACATAAGAATATTTGGTAATGATAGGGCAGACCTATTAGTTTCGAATCAAAATAATTTTAACCACACTATTAATAATATATTTTATGTTATAGATAATTAAATTCATCAAACAGCACTCATAAAAATATTGCCTCAATTAAAATGTGGCCTTCCAGATACCTCAAACGAATTACAAATTTTAAAAGACATATTATATACCGACCAATTCCCTATAAAGAGGGAAACCAGTTTTTATTATCATCACAAGAGTAAGAAATATCAATATTAAATCATTATTTTCCAAAAAACGTTCGAAAAACTTGCTTCCATTGGAAAGTAGCGTTGCCTATACTTTCCATTGGAAGCAGGTTTTTCGAAGTTTAAATGTTGATAACAGCAAGATTTTTGTAGTATTTTTAATGGCAAATATCCTAATCGAAATCCATTAGCTAGATCTACTCTAAGTAGTAAAGTTCCGAAAAAAATTCGTGAAACTGGAAATGTAAAAGATGGTACACACTCTGGCAGACAACAGATGGTGATAGATGATGCCTACTTGGATATTTCGTATAAGAATTAACAATACAATACAATAAAATAAACAATAAAATAATTTAAACGTTGATGAAAACTAAATAAGATATATAAAATACTGTCCATTAACTTCCTGACAGTAACCCAATACTGTGGAAAAACATTTAAACAATCAGAAGGATATCAGTTTCCCTCGATTCTTCTGCATTCTCTTTCTATCCTTAGCTTTAAATCTTTGAGAGAACATCTAGATATTGGCGAACATTTTGAGCATAATACGGCCGAGCACCATCTTGTTAAGACTAAATTTGATCATTTGGCGCTCGATTATCACCTGAAAAATACCGTTCAAATATTCAATACGACCGGTAAAAAAGTGGCAATAGCTACTTATGATAATTTTCGCGTGTTCAATAGGTGGTGGTATTGGCATTATAACGATCCATCATGTTATTTTCAAATTCCAATCACCTATCGTAGTCATCTTCAGAGAGTTCTTGCACCAAAATTATTTTGTACGGAAGCAATTTTTCGGATTTTAGGAGGCAATCTACGGACATGTGCGAAATATTGCTCTTTTTCTAGTGTTCTGGTAGATAGTAAAACATCTAGAGCTTTATCGCCATCTGTTGCGCTTTTTACAACGGTTGCAGCTGTGTAACACTGGCGGCTCGCGGGTGAAAACGTAAGTGAAGTGCAAATGAAGCAAGAAAAGATCGCAATAATTTTTTTTCCAGAATTTTTTTTATATGTGGAAGGGGTACAATATTTTTTAGGACTTACCTAGATTTTGTGTACTAAATCAATTCTCCTATCCTTCATAGCAGCCAATTTATTTATAGCATCCTCATAAAATGGATGAGTTGCTCTAATCTCCTCCAGAAATTACTTTTGAATTGAAATATTGCCTAGAGAAGTAAGTCTTTCTTGAGATATTGTATTCCTTAAATAAGTTTGAAGCACTTGACGGTATTGTCAAAATAAGGGAAAACACTTTATATGGTTTGGTTAAAATATTTTTATTTTCATTAATTTTTTTCACTTGCTCTTCCAATTACTGTCACTGGCCAAAATAAGACCAAGCTCATTTTTGAGTCGTTGACTTTTTGAAAATATTTCCCCATATAACTGTAACACATTTCCAAACGGGCCAGTCGGAATATTTAAACTATATTCGGAAAATTTAGCAGAATCTGCCAAACATAAAAATGTAAGTTTTTCACAGTCTTGAAAGCTTAGTGACATTTCCATTAAAATATGGTCCAATATTTCATAAAAAAAGGGTTTTATACTTAGCCCTAACTTCTTCAGGTGAAAGCTTACCAAGCTCACGTTTGTAATGATTTATTTCTGTAATAGAATTTGCTTTATCAAACATGGTATTAAAAAAATGTTCATTTCTTTTTTTACAGAGCGCCTCACGATAGCGTTTTATATTAATTTTAAAAATCCTTTCACAAGCCGAACTGATTTTTCATTTTGTCACAGTTTGCAATAAATTCAAAGACGTCTTCTAATTTATTCCAGTCTTGAACAATCACATTTACTAACTTCGAATTTGAAGACCAACGAGTTTCTGTAATTGCTGGTATACGCCTCGTAGATGCAGATGTAACAGCATACGTTCGTTTGGCTGAGTGATAAAAAAATCAAGAATAGCACTGAGGCTTGCAAAAAAAATTCGACATTTAGAAATTTGTTTGAACTTTGCTGCATCACAAGGTTAAGACGATGCGCAAGACAATGGACAAATACAACCTGCGGCGCTTATCCTTTTTTTTTGTTGAAGGCCATTCAGATGGCCAGACTTCACACTTCATTGCCATCGCAATATTGTCCTATTAATTTATGTTTATAGTCAAATTGGTCCAAAATTTGATCTATTAGAGAATATAAATTCTCCGACGTTCTATCGGAGCTGATATTATAAAATTCTAAGAATCCCTCGACTACTGAACCTTCTGAATTATCGTATCTTAAAATTATGGAGCACTGGGAGGTTTGCGTAGTATCAGTGGTGTCATCCACTTGCACAGAAAAAAACTGTGTGTTCATTATTTCATGTTTTACATGATCATTTAAATAATCAGAAATGCATTGAATTATTTCGTTTTGAATAGTTTTCGAGTCAAGAGAAAAAACATTTTTATTTTTTTCGTGATGATCTTTTAGTTCTTGGGAACTTCTCGATATTGATAAACCAAAATGCTTTTTAAAATTCCCCCAATTTATTGACTCGCTGCTCTCATCATGGCCGCGAAAGACTAACTCTTGTTTTGCAAGGTACAAAACTGCATCAATTACCAAGCACATAAATAGTCTATTTAATAGGACGTTTTCGTTAAAATGTTTTTTATATAGTTTAGTATTTTCTTTTAAAGTGTCAGCTATAGTGCTTTGATTTTTTACAGATGTTTTTAGCATTAATTCACATTTTAAATACTCCGCCGAGTCTTCATGTTTATATAAAGACCTTCATATATTTAACATACCTGCAAATCCTTCCTTATTCCACACTGAATTTTTATTGGAAACTAGTTAACAAGACCAGCAAAATCATTTTTGTAATATTTGACTACTACATAACCATTTGTACGCCGAAAACCAGGATGACGATTAAAACTCTGATCTTGTTCTTTCCATCAATTGAATGGAGTTTCCGACAAAATGCAAACCACATCCGTGATCGGATTCATCAGTAATGTAAATTAATAAACCCGACACCAAATAAAGTTGTAACAACACCATAAATAAATATAACACAAAACACTGCAAAGGAACTAACCGGTTGCAGCGAAATCCGCGAAAATAAAAGTAAACAACCACCTTAAACTGAACGACACGTGAGTGTAGTGTACTGCGTTAGCAATTCACCGAGAGCGTTGTATGGCGCTTGTTAACATTATTCTTCCATGCGCTCGACGTCATCGCGTACGCGTTGTCGTGACAATGTAGTAGGAAAATCATAAACTAAACATAGCACCTCCAGCAAAGTCGAAGCGGTTTGCGTCACTGTTATAGTTGTTATAATAAAGTTCAATTGAAAGTTTTAAAAAGGCATGTCGCCAACGGTCAAGTACAATATTTATTCCAGATGTACAGTTTATTTTTTGCCAATTAGGTGAATAAATAAATGTAAAAACTTAAATTTAAAAAGAGATATATAATAAATATAGTTAGATGTTTGCTTGTTTATTTTTCCTGGTGAAGTAGCACTTCACCTACTTTTTGTCACATACTGTATAACAATGTTAACCATACTAAAGTCATGTCTCAACATTTGAAAATTGAAAATTTCAGCGTCACAACGGCTAATATATTTTGCTATTTATGCAGTTTCAACTTAAAATCTGAATGGTGGTGTGTTTATTATTAATTTTTGATCAACATAAACATTTTCAAAAATCCTTACAATATGGATGCACTGTTCATATCGTATACTGATTACAAAAAAATGTCTAAATAACATCTTTTCGCGCGGACTTATGAGCTGCGGAGAAGCTATCTTGTGGCCAGTCCGATTTACCGATCTGTCGTCAAGAATCGAGTTTTTTATGGAGGCATTTAAAATTTAAAATTTATGGTTTTAAGAAGAATAATCAGGCTAATAATCTAAAAAAAATAATTTAGAGTAGAAAATTCCTTTACAATTATAATCCCAAATTTGTTAAGCAGTATAGAAGTAGATTTTTATGACATGGTTAACCCAAGAATTATTTTTACTGTTATCAGAAAACATGTTTTTTTGAAAGTCGCCACTTTTTTTTTGAATTGGGATCAATGTATGGTTTTAGACGGTTAAAATAAACCCTGAAAAGTGATGTGATAATAATAAACACATAGTTTCGTTAATTTAAAAAAAACTAATGTGATTACGGTTATATCAAAATCTAAACATAATCACACTCAATTTTCAAAAACACATATTACCTAAAAGTGCAGTAGCTCGTATAAGCAGATAATGAAATTTTAGAATTAATTTGTATCAACACTACCAACACCAAATTCCTTTCTACTAAAACTAATAACATTATACCGTTGTTACATAGGAGCAAAAACAGGTGAATGCATTATTGTTTTACAATCAAATACTTTTAAAAATATCAAAAGTTGTTATTGTCATCTGATCGAAATGTCAAAGGCAAAGGACCAACTCGCCGTTTTATAGTGCACCTAATGAACTTAAATTAGAAAATATCTAAATTTTAAACTTTTGTTTGAACAAAATGCATTTAATTTCAATTTCAATAGCAAACAAATTATTAGAGAACAGTTTGTGAACGAGCAATTTATGTTTGATTATTTAAATTGGTTTGGCTTTTAGCAACAAACGAGCAGGTGATTAATTGCATATTATATAACATGTTTTGTTTTTTAAATTGACGAATAAATATGTATGTGGAAAAATATATTGAGAAATACCTACAACTAGTATTGTTTCCTCTTATAAATGTTAGTGTAGATCGATATTATAAAGCAAAAGTGCGCTTTATTAGATCAAATGTCTTCTTATATCATTATCTACACTATTTTTTTTATTTTGTTGAAATTGGCTTGCTGTTTCTTGGTATAGATTTTTGTCTAAACTTTGGATCTTAAAAAATTAATTATCTGTCTACGCGAATGATTTTGGCTACATTATCAACCTTAGTGATTTTTTATACACTTATGGGAAGCCTGCGACATACTCAAAATATTTCTAACTTTTAAATATAACTCTTTTCAATATTACTTTAAAAGAAGGCACCAAAAGTATTTACGTTATTTGAATATATATATATATATATATATATATATATATATATATATATATATATATATATATATATATATATATATATATATATATATATATATATATATATATATATATATATATATATATATATATATATATATATATATATATATATATATATATATATATATATATATATATATATATATATATATATATATATATATATATATATATATATATATATATATATATATATATATATATATATATATATATATATATATATATATATATATATATATATATATATATATATATATATATATATATATATATATATATATATATATATATATATATATATATATATATATATATATATATATATATATATATATATATATATATATATATATATATATATATATATATATATATATATATATATATATATATACATATATATATATATATATATATATATATATATATATATATAATATAGCTGATTGTATATGTAATTTCTGTTTATTGACCTTCCTTTTATATTGTTAATATATGAAAGGCAAGGGTGTTACATGCCGAAAGGTCAAAAATTATTTTTTTTAAATTAACAATATATGTGACACTACCAAAACTTCTGTCACAATTACTTTCTTCTTTGCCTTTTACATATGGTACCTATACCCAAGAAAATTATATATATTAGCTATATATATATATATATATATATATATATATATATATATATATATATATATATATCAAAGTGTAGTCATTTAAGTGTGCAACGTATGGGAATTTTTTTTATTAAATACACAATGCTGGGTGATGATGTTTTTGCATTAAATATCTGTCTGTATGTGTTGGTTTTCAAAATAAAAATATTGCCAAAAGTTGGTGCGTTCTCGATAATCGTATAAAGTGTAAATAGAATGGTTGGAAGTCAAACAGAATACAGGGTAGGTCAAAAAATACTAAAATCATGCAAGAGTAAAGTACCCTTATTTCGAAAGATTCACCAAAATACTATTAGGAAAAGTTGTTTAGCATCAAAAGTTATGCCTGTATATACCAAAACGTAGCCTCCTGATAAAAAAAAAATTTTTTTGGAAAAAATCAAAAAAGTTTTTGAAAATTTGATTTTTTTGATAATTATCATAAACACTTTCACAGTTTAATCAAAATTAGATCAGATTCCCATAACTCCTTTCAAATTTAAGTACACTTGTAAAATTAACTCGGATTTTTAATTTTTTAGAGAATCGCAAACTTCAGGTTTGTTGCAACGATATTACACATCCTGTCTGTTTGAAGTTAATTAAAATTTTACTTACAGTTGAGTAGTGAACTTGTTTGTCTGTATGTCGTTCATGGAAAAAATCTGCTGCGTCACGCACTGTTTTATAACTATCCTCACATATCAAAACTAATTCTGCCTTCTAGCCTAGAGTCAATTGTCTTGGAGGACTAATAAGGATCAAATAAATTTAATATGTAATAATATAATTGTTATTCTAGATATATATATATATATATATATATATATAATTTTATATATATATGTTTATATATATATATATATATATATTATATATATATATATATATATATATATATTTAATATATATATTATTTATATATATATATATTTATATATATATATATATATATATATATATATATATATATATATATATATATATATATATATATATATATATATATTAAAAAAGGTTGTGTTTAATCTCGTTGCAACAAACCTGAAGTTTGTGATTCTCTAAAAAATTAAAAAAGTTAATTTCACAAATATACTTAAATTTGAATGGAGTTATGCGAATGTGATCTGATTTTGATTAAACTGTGAAAGTGTTTATGATAATTATCAAAAAAATCAAATTTTCAAAAACTTTTTTGGTTTTTTCCAAAACAATTTTTTTTTCTCAGGAGGCTCATGTTTTAGTATCCAAGTATAACTTTTGATGCTAAACAGCTTTTCTTAATAACATTTTGCTGAATCTTTCGAAATAAGAGTACTTTACTCTTGCATGATTTTAATATTTTTTGACCTACCCTGTATGCTGTTTGACCTGCAATCATTCTAAGTACATTTTATATGATTATCGAGGAAATGCACCAACTGTGGGAATATTTTTATTTTGATTGTGTAGTTAATAAAAAAAATTCCGTATTTCGTTGCACACTTAGATGATCACACTGTATATATATATATATATATATATATATATATATATATATATATATAATATAGCATTTTTGAATTTTTTTTAATAAATATGGCGGCTTCCACTAGTCTGATAGCAACCAAAAAAAAGTTTCTTCGTATTCAAACTGTTGACAAAACTGCGGTGGTTTAAGACGTCTATGCCCGTAACTTTACTTACTTCATAAATTTTAACTGTATGCTTTTATAGAACGGCAATTGAAAATTTTGGCGTCCTAACGGCTAATATGTTTTGCTATGTATGCAGTTTCAACTTAAAATCTTAATAGTGGTGTGTTTAAGAGTGTTTTTATTAATTTTTGATTAACATAAAAATTTTCGAAAACCGTTACAACAATTTGGATGCTCTGTTCATATCGTATCATCTTTTCACGCGGGCTTATAAGCTGCGGAGAGGCTATCTTGTGGCCAGTCCGATTTACCGATCTGTCAAGAATCGAGTTATTATGGAGGCATTTAAAATTTAAAATGTATGGTTTTAAGAAGAATCAGGCTAATAATCTAAAAAAAATAATTTAGAGTAGAAAATTCCTTTACAATTATAATCCCAAATATATTGAGCAGTATAGAAGTAGATTTTTATGACATGGTTAACCCAAGAATTATTTTTAGTGTTATTCCTAAATCGCTTTGTATTTTTCGGTCTATCAGAAAACATGTTTTTTGAAAGTCACCACATTTTTTTTTTTTGAATTGGGATCAGGGTATGGTTTTAGACGGTTAAAATAAACCTGAAAAGCGATATGATAACAATAAACACATAGTTTCGTTAATTAAAAAAAAACTATTGTGGTTATGGTTATATCATATATCCACGCTCAATTTTCAAAAACAAATATTACCTAAAAGTGCAGTAGCTCGTATAAACAGGTAATGAAATTTTAGAATAAATTTGTATCAACACTACCAACACCAAATTCCTTTCTACTAAAACTAATAACATTATATCGTTGTTACATAGTAGCAAAAACAGAAGAATGCATTATTGTTTTACAATGGAATACTTTTAAAAATATCAAAAGTTGTTATTTTCATCTAATCGAAATGTCAAAGCCAAAGGACCAACTCGCCGTTTTATAGTGCACCCAATTAACTTAAATTAGAAAATATCTAAATTTTAAACTTTTGTTTGAACAAAATGCATTTAATTTCAATTTCAATAGCAAACAAATTATTAGAGAACAGTTTGTGAACGTCCAATTTATGTTTGATTGTTTAAATTGCTTTGGCTTTTAGAAACAAACGAGCAGGTGATGAATTGCATATTATATAACAGGTTTTTTTTTAAATTGACGATTAAATATTTATGTGGAAAAATATATTGAGAAATACCTACAACTAGTATTGTTTAATTTTAAAGCAAAAGTGCACTTTATTAGATCAAATGCCTTCTTTATATCATTATCTACACTATTTTTTTATTTTTTTGAAATTGTCTTGCTGTTTCTTAGTATAGATTTTTGTCTAAACTTTGGATCTAAAAAAATTAATTATCTGTCTACGCGAATGACTTTGGCCACATTATCAACCTTAGTGAATTTTTTTTTAATAAATCGGTTTACTCTTATATTTATATATATTGCATATATATATATATATATATATATATATATATATATATATATATATATATATATATATATATATATATATATATATATATATATATATATATATATATATATATATATATATATATATATATATATACAGTGTGGTCATTTATGTGTGCAATATATGGGAATTTTTTTTATTAACTATAAAATCAAAATAAAAATATTGCGTTGGTGCGTGTTCGATAATCATAAAGTGTACATAGAATGGTTGCAAGTCAAACAGAATACAGGGTAGGTCAAAAAATACTAAAATCATGCAAGAGTAAAGTACCCTTATTTCGAAAGATTCAGCAAAATACTATTAAGAAAAGTTGTTTAGCGTCAAAAGTTATGCCTAGATAGGAAAACGTAGCCTTCTGAGAAAAAAAATTGGAAAAAATCAAAAAGTTTTTGAAAAATTGACTTTTTTGATAATTATCATAAACACAATTTAATCAAAATTAGATCAGATTTGCATAACTCCGTTCAAATTTAAGTATACTTCTAAATTAACTTGGATTTTTATTTTTTTAGAGAATCGCAAACTTCAGGTTTGTTGCAACGATATTACACACAAATTTCGCCAATATTCTTTTTAACGAGATGAAGCATTTCTGAAGAAAATATGCACATTAAAAAAACTTTCATTTGAAGTGCAAAATTTTCATTTAAAATATTTATTAAAGAACTGTACACATAACTAACAAACTGGAAATCCTTGAAAAAACAAATGTGATACCACTAGTTTCACCAAAAATGTTTATTAATGTGTACAAATATTTAATAACAATTTTATAATTTGTCACTCCAAATGAAAGTGTTTTAACGAGCATATTTTCTTCACAAATGTTTCGTCTTGTACAAAAGAATATTGGCGAAATTTTCAGGTTGTGTTTAAAATCATTGCAACAAACTTGAAGTTTGTGATTCCCTAAAAAATTAAAAATCCAAGTTAGTTTCACAAATATACTTAAATTTGAACAGAGTTATGCGAATGTGATCTGATTTTGATTAAATTATGAAAGTGTTTATGATAATTATCAAAAAAATCAATTTTTCAAAAAAATAACAATTTTTTTTTCTCACGAGGCTATGTTTTGGTATCCAAGTATATCTTTTTTACGCTAAACAGCTTTTCTTAATAACATTTTGCTGAATCTTTCAAAATAACTTTTTTATTTACTTACTTACTGTTGCATGATTTTAATATTTTTTGACCTAGCCTGTATGCTGTTTGACTTGCAACCATTCTAAGTACACTTTATATGATTATCGAAAATGCACCAACTTTTGACAATATTTTTATTTTGATTGTGTAGTTAATAAAATAAATTCCCATATGTTGCACACTTAAATGACCACACTGTATATATATATATATATATATATATATATATATATATATATATATATTGCATTTTTGAATTTTTTTTAATAAATATGGCGACTTCCACTAATCTGATAGGAACCAAAAAAAAAGTATTCAAACTGTTGACAAAACTGCGGTGGTTTAAGACGTCTATGCCCGTAACTTTACATACTTCATAAATTTTAACTGTATGCTTCTATAGAACGGCAATTCAATTTGAAAATTTAATCAACTGTACATGTATAAATCAGTCAAATTGTATGTCTTATACTTTTAAATGTCTTTTTTTATTCTCTTCTAAATGACAATAAACTTATTTTTTGAATAAAAAACTTTTTTATGTTTATTTTATGATAGATTATACTCAAAAGAAACACCAAATAACTACAGAATCTTATTTTTGAATAAAAGGAAATATAATTAATATAATTTTATTTTAAAATAAAACTTTATTTCATATTTAAATAACTAATAATCCTTTTTAATAACAAATATTATTTAAAAACGAAATAAAATTTATTTTATTTAAGTATAAAGTATTGCTAATTAAGTAAAACATATTTTGTAACTATTTGCTTCTCCTTTTCGGTATAATAAATTTTTTCTCTACATTAACTTTTAAAAATCAATATTTAAAACAAAAAACTAATTTTTTTTATCTCTAAATAAGAAATTAAATAGAATCTTCTTATTTTAAAAAACTTTTTTAGGGCCAAGAGAATAAATAAATATATTTATTTGAAAAATGAATTCTTAATTTGGCCGGTTTGGCAAACACTACAACAGACTTATTTCTCAAATTGAATTATAGTTTTTAACCGGTTCTGTAAGGTACAAAGCCCTAAAAAGTTGATATGCTTATTACCACTGGAAGTATCTTTCCACAAGCTTTTATGAAAATACTTTAAGCATAAGTAAAATTATAAGGAAGATTCGAATATTATGTTTGTCATATCTTTTTTTGCTTTTGTAGGTCAAATGTTGAAATCAGCGAAGTTTTGTCAGATATTTAAAAACCGTTTTTTTTAAAGGTTCTTAAGATAATACCGTGGATTGGAAAATAGAATTGCTATCGACGTTTCGCTTTCGATTGAACGAGGCATCTTCAGGGATATTTACTCCTCGAAATCTGAACAATCTTCAGATCTCATAATTCTTATTTGACATGGTATAATCCCACGAATCATGATTTTTTTAATTGACCAAATTCGTGAAAGCTTCCGATCTATGTTTTTGTTGTTCCGACCTGACCAATAGAAGCTGCTAGAAATGTCTTTGTTGAAAATTATTGTTAGAAATGCTATTTCTTGATCGTTTGCAATGCAAGAACTCAGGATTTGCTTCTTCTGTACTCTCACCAACTTGGTTATACACAAAAAAAACGAGTATAAGGCCTGTTTCATTTTTACAAAAAATTCTGTTAGATTTACTTTTATTGTGACACTTTATTTTTGGTCCCAAGGCACAATTATAGGCACTTATTGGGCAAAGTGTCGACACTATGTCGATACATTTTTACGCAAGGAAAATGAAACCGAAATGGTGTTCAAAATATATACCAGTGCCCAAAATATACTGAAAAGTTAGTTTAAAATGTAGCTTTACTTTCACTAAAATGTGCCCACAGGGTATGACTTTGGTTTCAGGTATGTTTCTAAAGTGGGGCTTTAATATGATCAAATTGTTACTGATTTCTGTCGAAAATAATTTTCCTATGTTTTCTTTACGTTTTTAAAACTGAACTTAAATATGTTCAATGTTAGCCCGCCTTTTCCCAAAATTTTACTGAAATGCGCCCTTATGGTTGCAAAATCGACACACTTTTATCCAGTTTGTTGCCAAAATTATATTTGCCTGTCTATTTTATATCAAATTACCGGTGATACGAGAGCCTAACTTACCGGTGCCTTCATGATTTCTCATAATAGTTGATAAAATACTTCTAAAAACCACACGCGCCTTAAAAACAACAAATATTTTTAAATATATATTTAAAACTATTTCTGAATTGCTAGAAAAACTAATATATTTTTTATGATTTCCAACCGCACATTGTGTATGTTTATAATCAAAATAACCCAGAAATTTAAATTAAAAATAATTTAATTTTTTTCCGCTATTGTTATTAGACTAAGCATTGTGGAATTATCTGAACAAACCACGGCGTCTTAATGATTGTGCCGAAATGAACACATGTTTCCTATATTAGCCCCCTTTTGTTTCCAGAAATTGCCAGATAAAAACCGGGGAGAAACATTTTAGATTTGTGTTTCCGATATTTGTCCAAAATTCTACTTAAATGTGTCTGTTTAGACATATAGAATTTATTTGACTTTCGTGTACATATCTACCTAAAATGGGTCTGTTTTTTCCAGACACATTGCATCTATAATACGCCATATGCGTATGGACGGTTCCAATTTGGGCTCGATTCGTATACATTCTTATTACATCGATTCTCTAACCTCGAAATTCTCAAATTTAAGGTGTTTTTTTCTTAATTTTCAGTCTTTTGAATCACCTCGTGCAAGGAACTGCGTTTTTAACATAAGTGGTTTTACGTGTTCGGTTTTGCTGCTTTGTTTCGGAGGAAAGTGGGAGAACCAACTGCTCAGTGTGGAAACTAACGACCCCGATAGAAAGGGGGCAGACGCTGTGAACGTGTAAGGCCTAATTGTTCCTGAATTATATCCTGTTCATCTGCCCAATCCTACATAGAATATTATCGTAATTGCCGCTATTTTGCGGGAGTAGGAGGGGTAAGGGGATAGCTTGAAAGAAAAGGTCATCTCGTATAATGCCATTAGTACTAGTGGAAGCCAAGATAAATTTCAAAGATTCAAAATAGGAGGAATAATTTAGAAAGCTATTTGTGAAAATCGGAGTGTGCAGGGAGCATAGAGCTCCATCTGGAAGAGTCTCCCCAGCTCTGACTAAGCCCTACACGGAGAACGATCTAGCAACTGCCTCCTAAGAAAGCCATTAAAACAAGCATTACATTACACATTTTGGGTTTCCTCTACTTCCTTATGTATGCAACGGTAGTAAGTTGTGTAATACACTTTTCGCAGGGTAGTTCTACTATTTTAAGCATTTCTTTTAAAGTTATTGTTAATATTGAAGAATCAACATTATTTATTGGACAATATACTCATCCAAGGTGAACTAATCAAAATGTGTTAGTTTACTAAATGTATGAAATGAGTCCATATGGAAATCTGAAATGTGCCCATGCAACACATTCGCGAAACAAAATGAAAATTATGCGTTTAAAACGTACTCATTTAATACATTTTAGTAACAAAGCGGAAACAAAATTTTCGGACAAAATATAGACACAACGCGTTGGAAAAGTGTCGACACCATGGTGCACGAATTTTGTTACTGTGTTCAAACTAGCACAATATGGGAGCATTCTAGGTATATGGTGTCTAACAGGTTACCAGTTAGGCACAAATTCATCTTTAACCATATTGAGTTAATATTTGTGTCGACACATTTTTTAAAATTAGACACGGTTGTTTTGTCAAATAGAGCATGATTCCAAGAACAAGTGTCAACACTATTTAGATAAGGAAACTATGCCCAACTTCGAACACATTTTACTCCTTGGAGTAATATTTTAAAATCGCTTTCTAGTTCTACGTCATTATTTTCGAAATTGAAATTCACTATTGACTAGACTACGTAGTTAGCGCGTCAATGTCCCTTTCTAATTTTTACTTCCCTCGTAAAAGAGAAGTATTGTAATCGTGAAAAAATCACTCTCCAAGATGTTCTCAGATCTTGACATGTTTTCTTAATTCCGGTCTGTATGTCTGTCTGTCTGTCTATCTGTCTGTCTGTCTGTCTGCCTGCCTGTTCGCGGCGTAGCTAACTACATACCTGATTGATTTTGGTCAAAAATTATGGATCATATGGGGATGACCTGGTAACATTTTGGCAAAAATCCAATATGGCCAAATTAATATTAAAAAACTCCTCATCCAATTTATCTCAAATTTTGCAAAAACATCAAGTATTAAGTTGGAATCAACTGATAACATTTTGGTACGAAGCCAAGATGGCGGAACAAAATGGCGATTTATTAAAATATTTAAAAATTCAGCCTGAAAAAACTGCTTATTGGTTTGATTTCAAATTGTGTACCATAACTAATTGTGGTATAAGGATCAACTAGTAAAATAGTAGTACTAATTCAAGATGGCCTAACAAAATGGTGGCTAAATAAAATAATTTTAAACGTGAAAAAAGTCACACTCTCACTTTTACACATCTTTACGTTTTAACGTCTATCGCTAAATGCCAAAAAATATTTTTTTATCAATTCCGTCGGTCCGTCTGTCGGTCTTTCTATCTGTCTGTCAGTTCACGGCATAGTTTAAAGACTACTTACCCGGTTGACTTCAAAGTTTGGTCAAAAATTAAGGGTGATATGGGTATGGCCTGGTAAGATTTTGGTAAAAATCTAGTATGGCGAAACAAAATGGCGGCCTAGTGGAATGTTAAAAAAGTTATTATTAAAAAACTACTCATCAAATGTATCTGAAATTTTGCAAAAAACATCAAGTATTATGTTCGAATAAACTGGTAATATTTTGGTACGGATCCAGGATGGCGGAACAAAATGGCGGTTTAAGCCTGAATAACTATTTATTGAATTGATTTCTAATTCTGTGCGATAACTAACTGTGGTATATAGCTCAACTAGTAAAACTGTGGTATCAATTCAAGATGACGGAACAAGATGGCGGCCAAATAAAATGTTTGTAATCGTGAAAACAATCGCCCACTCTTTCAAGTTTTATATATATCTTCACGTTTTAGCATTCTTAGATGCCAAAAAATATGTTTCATCAATTCCGTCCGCTCGTCTATCGGTCTGTCTGTCTGTCTGTCAGTTCGCGGCATTGAACTAACCCGACTGACTTCAAAACAAAAAAGGTAAGAGTCATATGGAGATGATCTGGTAATATTTTGGTAAAAAATCGAGTATGGCAAAAACAAAATGGCGGCCTAGTGAAATGTTAAGAAAAAATATTATGAAAAAGCTACTTGTCGAATTTATTTCAAATTTTGCATAAACATTAATTATTATGTTGGTATCATCTGGTAAAATTTTGGTACGAATACTTAATGATTGCAAATTATTTGCCATAACTAATTGTGGTATAGTGCTTAACTAGTAAAACTAGTTACTAATTCAAGATGGCGGAACAAAAGTGCAGCCGAATAAAAATTTTTAATCGTGAAAAATTCACCCTCTAGATTTTACATATATTCACATTTTAACGTCCCTAGATGCCAAAAAACATGTTTTATCAAATCCGTCGGTCCGTCAGGACACATATATAGATCCTATATCCTGCAGGAAACCCATATTATCAATCTTTACCTACTTCGTAGGTTCGCAGATATTTTCTAGATATTAAATTTCTAAATGGTTTTCGTTAACAAACCTCTTGTTGTTATGTTACAGTGGGGTTAGGGTCCAGTAAAAAAACAAGTGTCTATTTTTAAGTAGTCGACGCGACGTTTCGCCACTTTATGGTTGCATCTTGGTGGACATACATAGTTTCTTTATCCAGGATATTATCCCCATATTATCAGTCTTTACTTACTCCGTTCGTCCGCAGATATTTCCCAGGTATTATGTTTGCATGGTTTTCGTTAACGATCCTCTTGTGGTTGTTAGAGTGGTGTATTATTTGGGGTCTTTTTTAATTGTCGATGTTTCGCAACTTTATTGTTGCATCTTCAGGACACATAAATTCTATGTTCTGCATGAAACCCGTATTATCAGTTTTTACCTACTACGTTTATCCGCAGCTATTTTCTAGATATTAAGTTTCCAAATGGCTTTCTTAAACGATCCTCTTATGTTTATGTTAGAGTGGTGTATTATTTGGGGCTAGGATCCAGCAATAAAAACAAAAGTCTTTTTTTAAATTTTTGACTTATCGCAACTTTATGGTTGCTTTCTCAGGACACATATATAGATTTTATATCCTGCATGAAACCCATATTATCAGTCTTTACCTACTCCGTTGCAGATATTTCCCATATATTAAGTTTCTAAATGGTTTCCGCTAACGACCTTCTTGTTGTTAGAGTGGTGTATTAAAAACATATTAAAACATACTTGGGTAGGGAGGATTGGCAGGATGTTCTACAAGCAGCGGACATAAACCCGGGATTCGATTCATTCACCAAATGCATTCAATACTATTTTGACATAGCGTTTCCTTTAAAAAAAGTAGACAAATCAAACAACATGAATCTAAGTCTTGGGTAACATTTGTTATAAAGATATCTTCTAAAACGTTAAAAAGATTATTCCATAGAAAAATTAAGTCAGAATACGACATAAATTATTACAAAATCTATAAAAAACTTACAACAAAGTAATTAAAAAAGCAAAGCAATTATATAATGATAAATATTTTTTTGCATCCGATAATAAGTCAAAAGCGGCATGGATACTTATAAATAGTAGTATAAATAATAATAAAAACTCTAAAGTTACGTATGAAAAATGAACAAGGGATTATATTGAACAATAAAAATGACATTGTAAATTGCTTTAATCAATACTTTGTAAATCTTCCTAGGTCACTTTCTGTTACTTTATTAAATCCTAGAGATGTTCCACAAAACAGATCACTTCCAAACACAATATTACTGCAGCCTGTTAATCAATAAAATCATGACAAAAATTAAGAAACTAAAAAATACTACCTCTGTTGGGACAGATAACATACTATCAGCTGTTTTCAAAAAAGTTGCTAATACTCTACTACTTCCACTGTCATATTTAATTAACTGGTCGCTTATAGACGGCATTTTTCCAAACATTTTGAAAACAGCTAAGGTAGTACCTCTTTTTAAAAAGGGGGATGCACTTGCCTTTAAAAACTATAGACCAATAGCCATCTTATCTGGACTTAGTAAACTATTAGAACGTACTGTTTATGACCAAACTATAACATTTCTCGGGCGATTTAACATTCTTAAAGACTGTCAACATGGATTTTTTGGTGGCCGATCTACACATTCCGCGATTTCTGAATTTTTAAACAACGTGTACGAAAACTTAAATAATAAAAAGAAATGTATTGACCTATTTATGGACCTCAGTAAGGCATTTGACCTGGTTGACCATGGTTTTCTCTTGAAAAAACTTTTCGAGTGTGGTTTGAGGGGTAGGGAGCATGAGTGGTTGTAGTCATATCTGAATGGTCGACATCAAGTTGTTGAAATTGATAAAACCAAATCTTCTGAATTATACATTACTCGTGGGGTACCTCAAGGATCTGTCCTAGGTCCCCTTTTATTTTTAATATTTATTAATGATATTCCAAATGTCTGTAACAACAAGAATCTTACTCTCTTTGCTGATGACAGCAGTTATGTGGCGGCCAGTAATACTTTGCAAGAAGCTATATATTTTATGGACAACAAAGTGTATTTAAATGTGGATAAAACCAATTTTGTGAGCTTTACACCTCGAACTCCCGTTCTCAATGAGTCATATCTAATAAAAATTAATGGTAAGTTAGTACAACAAGTCTTGTGTGTAAAGTTTTTAGGCGTTCACCTGGATAACGGGCTTTGCTGGGACGCACATGTTGATGAGCTCTGTAAAAAAGTGGCCACTTCATCCTATGCTATCTTTAGATGAAAACAGATTTCAACCACGGAAGTTATTTTTTCGTATTACTATGCACAATTTTACAGCCGCTTAAAATATGGTCTAAATTTTTGGAGTAATTCATCCCACTTAATGCAAGCATTCAAAATTCAAAAACGAGTGATTCGGACAATTTCTGGAGTGTGTAGTTTGGCCACATGTAGACCACTATTTAGGCGATACAGGATACTAACGCTATCCTCGTTGTACATTTATGAGGTGCCTCTATTTGTTAAGAAAAATTTTCAAAAATTCTGTCAGAACACTTACTTTCATAATTATGAAACACGTGGCCGTTTGGATCTTGTATATCCTATTCACTCTCTTAGTGTTATAATTACCAGATAATTATAAATGTGTGGTTAACGAAAATGTGTTTAAAAGAACTGTCAAAGAATATCTAATATCTCAATGTTTTTATAGTGTTCATGAATATTTAGAATCTTAGGTATATATGTTATACTTTGTATCTTTTAATAATTCTTCTATGTACTTTTTGTCAATGTATAAAATTTATATCTAATTTAAAAATCTTCTATCCGATTGCTTAGAAGCAATGGAACCATATGTGACTTGATTACATATTTTATACTGTCCAAGGATTCAATAAATATGTTTATGTTTATGTTTATTATTTGTTAATTAAATCTGAGTTCTTCACTTTAACATAAAAACAAGAGGATCGATAACGAAAACCAGAAAATTAGATGTGAAAATGTCATAAACTGGTACGAATTCACTATGATGTAGCAAAATAGCGGTATGTGTCAATGTAAAAACTACTTATTAAATTTATTTTATTATGCCCAAAAGTCAAGTGTGGCATAAGTAGAAAGAAAATGGTAAAATATTGATAGGAATCCAATATGATAAAACAAATAAAAATATAAAGACATTATATGAGGAGCAACCACGCAAAAGTGAACAAATCCACTTTTAATAATTTTGTATAAAACGATATTTTTTGCTATAGCCCTAAATCTAAATACAACTTAAAACCTTTTTCTTTTAAAAAAATTGAAAAAAATGTAAGATATTACCCTCAAAATTTAAAAATTTTTGCTAAAATATTACAAGAGTTTTTGCGGTATTTAGTATGGATTTGTTCGTTTTTGCTTTAATGATGTGGATTTGTACACTTTTGTTTGACGCATCTTTTGGATTTGTTCTGTTTTGACTGGAAAATATTAAACGACCTACTTTAAGCAAAAACATCTTTTAAATTTATCGAACTAAACAGAAATCAACTTAAAACACTATTTCTTAAAAAAAAGTAAAAGTCACAGATATTTAAAAAAAAAATAAATTTAGAGAAACTCCTTGAAAAAATATTATTAATTTTTGGTTAAATACTCTAATATAATTAGAGGTGCTGTGCAGGATCTTCTTCACTTAAACAGTCACAGTTCCTTGTTTCTTCTTCTCCTGCGTTTTCAGCATCGTCATCTTCAATGTCTGTAGTATTTCTTACATCATTATCAACAATATTTTTATAATATGCCAATTCGGGATCCGCCCGCCAATCGTCACCGAATGCCGCCTTTAGCAAACTTTCGACATTAGAAACTTTTTGAGGGGGTAATCGGCGTTCTAATGGTAACTCTTCTAACCTAAAATTTTTTGAAGAGCACCCTCGCTTGCCTAAACTTTGGAAAGTCTCTAAATCCGATTCGAATCTGTAATTAACTAGACCGCGGCACTTAACAACAATATTATTCTTTTCATTTGTTAACTTTATTTGAATTCTTTTTACTGCACTAATGCCCGGAAATTTCCGATAAATTTTTTCGAGTCCTTTAATATTATACAGCAGCCAATCAACACCAAGTGCCTTTACGTTTCCTATTTGTCTATAGAATTCGCGGTATTGTTCATTATTTTTAATAAAAGACTCCTTCCGCAATATTTTCTCAACTCTACCAAATACTCTGTCAACGGGTAAAAAACTATGACCTCTAACCGGAAATATCAGAGTAATTGATTGTACGTTTGTTGTAGTTTGCTGTAGCCAAAATAATAATGTATGCAGTATATGAGCATTTTTATTTTGGCCGCCACAGCCGTCACAAAACAAACGCAAATCTGTAATGTTTTCTTCAATGTTAATATTATTTAAAAAATCTAGTAGAGCTGAGCCAACCTCCGTGCAACCTCTGCCAGCTTGGTCCTCTGTCCACGTATAGAAAACAGGATTTTGTGTATTGTTTTCCACAATACACAACGTGTAATATCCGATTTGCCTTAAATAGAAGGCGTCACCTACAGCACTTTTGGGCAATGTTTGTACTTGCTGCATATCAAAACAATATGTTTTAGAAAATGGTGGAGCCTCTTTCATTAATTCGTAAAATGCTTTGGCTCTTAACTTGTGAATCCTACTTTCTAAAATCAATTTATTTTTTTTACTGGTGTTGCTTTCCCTGTGAATGCTTTTTCAGTCGCTCACACATACCACACACATCCGCTGCAGGTGATTTAAAACCAATGTTAAATTCAGTAGAGAATATTCTGTGAAATGTTGACAATGACACTATAGGTTCCACATTTTGAGGGTCCCTTTTGTACATTTTGTATAGTTTTATTACTGATAGGTTGCTGTTTAAGTATATTCGTTTGGACTTGGCACGCCCGTAATGGCTTTCATGACCTCTTAAGCTTTTCAAAAAATTACGAACTTCTTGTTTGCTGCGTTCCAACTTATGTGATACCTGATCACCTCCACGTGTTTCCTTGCGAACGTCACCACGTTTTAAAGTTTGTGCGACTTTTATAACCCTACTTTTGCTTAATTGTGTAACTGACAAGAAAAAACCTTGGCATACTTTTTTGAACGCGTGGCCGAACGGGTTTGGAATCTAAAAAAATATACTTATCAAAAATAAAAAAAAGCATGACATTAAATAACTTACAATATATTCCACCGAAATCGAGTGTTTTCTTGTGGGCTTTAGCTTTTTGGGTCGTTTCCTTTTTGGTACTGCCGGAGTAATATGGTGACATATTTGAATGTCTTGCGCGACTTTATTCGGTTTGGCATAAATTCTGTTTCTACAATGTTCTATTTCAGCAACAGTTACTTTTGAACATTCATACTTGGTGCGTTTTCCTTTGTGATTACATTTTTTAATTTGGTTGAAAGGCTTAAATAGGGGCCTATCGTGCCTGCAATTAAAAAGATCCTAAAACCCAATTGTTCGGTACGGTTAAATTTATGTATATAGTATATTCAGAAATCTAGCCCACAACTTAATTTTTTCGAGTAAATACAAAATGAGTCTTAAAAGTGAAATCTACACCCCCGAAAACCCACATAACGACCCGTTACTCAAGTTTTTATTAAACTCACCCCCGTCCCACTCTTTTTCATCCCCAACATTAACATTTTTATAAATTGTCAAACGCTTAATAGAATTACAGAACTGAAACGACATAATATTGATCAATTTTTTATTGAAATCTAACTTTTCATCGCTTTATTTTCCACCCTTATCCCTTTATTTTCCACCCTCATCCCTTATTTTCTATTAAAATACCAAACAAATGTCATAATTAAAATTAGAATACCCGAAACATACAAAACGACGTATTACATTATTATATTTGGGAAAAATTGTAATTTTTCACCAATTAAACCCACGTTTACCCCTTCCCCTAAACTGATTTTACCCAAAAACAATCCACAACAACAAACAAAACAACTTGGCAACAAGTCGGAACTTCGCATTAAATAATGAACATATTTTTCTTTAAACATTACCTTCCAATTCATTCAAGATCCCTTTTACTAGGTTTTCGACGCCTTTTTCGAGACCCGCTATTACCATCAGCAACTGCGATAGTTTCTTCCATCACACAAAATAAACAAAAAACACAATAACTATAAGTTTCAATATAAAAACGTAATATGGAATTTAATTGCCCTCCAATCTCCAATTAACACCAGCTCTCGCAAAGCAACGATCGATATTAACAACATGTATTGATGGTTAGAAGTCTTAGCTAAAATCGCATTACAGTTTTCATGACTAAAATCGGTTCAGGATCTATTTATTAATGCTTAGTTATTATATCCCAGACGAGATGGCAGCCCATGTACAAGATATGAATTTTTATTTCTGGTTCTGAAGTGTTACAGGATTTGTTCACTTTTGCATGATTTTTGACAATGCCTTCATATCTACTAGAAGGATTTGTTGCCTTTTGTCAAACTTAACACTGAAATTAACGAGGATTATTAAATCATGGATTTGTTGCGTTTTGGTTGAAATGTGAGATTTTAGCATATCTTTTTACAAGGATTTGTTTATTCTTGACTGAATTTGCGGTTGGGATCTTAGAGAGAAGACCGATTTCTACCCGATTCAATGCCTAACTCATTTTTCAGCAAAAGTGGATTTGTTCACTTTTGCGTGGTTGCTCCTCATATGTAACACATATATATATACTGTAACTATGTACTGAACTAAAATTGGTCACACTTCACTATTCCTAACAAATGGAAAAAAATCATAACGAGGGAAGTTCTAGGTAAAAAAATTTACCGATTTTTTTTACATATAATTTTACATAATATTGTGATGTAAGAATTTTAAAACCCGATTACTTATAATAATTCCATTATAAAACGTACTAAATTAAATGTTTCGCATCTATCTTAAAATTACAACATAATCTAGACGGAAACTAAAGTAGAGTTTCTTGTCGTGCACCAATAAATCTTCTACTTTAAGACCGATAGAACTTCGCTTTTAGAACTTTGCAACTTACTATTGTTACACAAAGTCAATTTCTTTTAAACTCCGCCACAAGATTTTAAACTTTCTGTTACTGGCTTTTTCGAAATTGACGAATATAAATGCCTGAGAACTGTATCAATGCGACGCACACTGGTCGAAATCACTTAATTCATGGCATTGATGTTAGTAAGCCAAACTAAAGGTCCAGTATGCATAAAATTTATTATTGCCACTTAACCAAATACCAAATCTAGAAAATTTTTATGTTAGAGACTAAATATAATATACAGGGTGAAGCTATTTGCCGAATATGATGTATTTTTGTAAAACAGAATCTTCATTTTAATTGCTTAAACATTTTAACACTAATAACTAATGAAACATACAGAAGCAAAATTTACTGGTTTGATTAAATATACAAGGTGAACAAACATAATTAAAACTAAAGTATGGAAAACTTGGCTCAAAAATGTTATGTTTATCTAGTTAAATACAGATTCTTAATAAATTAAGTATAAACTATTGTTTTAAAATATAACTAGATGTTTAGATTAAAAAAACATAGGCATTCAGCCAACAGTAGTATCTTTCAAGTAAACATTACTTATCATCAGTGTTATTAAACTTTAAAACTGACTTTACATGGTCGTTTATAACTCCAAATTAAAAGAAACCTTCGCAATAGAAAGAACTATCACATTCGGTAAAATTTTCACATCCCGAAAAAAACGCCAAATTTTATATTACTTATTACATAATACTTGTTTAATGATCACTAAAACTATTTCCTAAAAGCGCTTTAAAACAAGGTAGAATATTAAGAATTTTTACGCAAAAATAAGTTTTATTCGTCATCATCAGAGGAACTTTCGTTTTCAATAAAGTTTTGTTCAATAAATTCCACATTTGGAGATTTTAACAAATGTATAGATTCAGGGAACAAAGATTTCCTATTTTTGGAAGGTGTTTTTCTAAAATTTGAAATAATAGGATCTGAGGAAACTAGAAGGCGCAAAAAAATGTCTGTTAAATTATCTTTTCTCGATGTTTTTCGTGAAAAATTACATCTAAATTTTTTGATGTCTTTATTTCTCGCCTCTTGGGCTTCCTCAGATAACTGACCTATAGGCACCAAAAAAGAGTTTAATACTTCTGAGCTATGAATGAGGATTCGATGTACGGATGTTGGCATCGGATACCACGGATATAAGGAACAAAATAAATTTGCTGTTTCTACACAATATTCTTTAATTTTTTTTACATCAATGTCATATCCAGATGATAAAGTTTGTAAGATTATATGAAATTGAAACATTAAGTTATAGTTAACCTGTAGAATATCGGCAACCACAGCAGAATTTTCAAAAAAATTTCTTGCTGTGTTGCCATCGTTTGAAGATCCAAAGCCATGTTTCGGTTTATCTACAATTAATCCTACCTTTAAATGCAACTGTTCCTGGATATATTTTTTTCGGTCTGCTACTTTTGCCTTATCTTCCGTTTGTCTGACTTGCCACTTTTTAATTTTGATTTTGTACGACAAATGTAACAAACATTCAAAAAACCTGATCCAGGCATGCAAAGTTGATAATCCGAACTTCAAATAAGATGTATTTAAAACTGGTCTTTTTAAAACAATTTCAATACTATTAAAGTCTTTAGAAGTGGCTCCGCATAAAAAACATTTTTGGGTGGAATTGTTTTCCGCTAGAGCATTTCCCACTTTAACGTCGATCATAGTTAGGTACATTTCAAAATTAATTTCTATTTTTATGTAACTAGAATAACCTACAAAATTCACAAGATTATCGATTTGGAGATCTAAATTCTGTTTTTCCTGCAAAGTAAGTGTAGTTGTTTCTTTCGAAAAATGTGCTTTAATAGGACGACAAAACCGGGTTGAGGCTGGCTGCGAATTCTGCCAGACATTATCTTCTTTATTTACAAGCCTTATGGGTACAAAAGATGTAAAAAATATGCTAGCATCGGATGTCAAGCTGTCTTGAAATCTTTGTTTATACTCTGACTGACCAGAGGTTCCGTCAAACCCATACTTACAAAACAAAGTTAATTTAATTTTGTTCTTCGATTGTGCTACATATTTTATTACATCTTTTTGCACTTCTATTAGTCGTTCACAGGTGTGGTTCAGCAAGGATTGTAATGGTACACTAGCCCGTTCTTCTGTTATGAAAATATCTTTGGGGTAACACCTTTTTTTGGCACACAAGACTTCATCGTACGAGGGATAAATATCACAATTTTTAGATTTTGCTTGACTTCGAATAAACTTGTATTGAAATTTCGTGAGCTGTACCTCTACAACTAACGAAAGCGCTTCATCTCCATTTAGTTTATTGTATTTTGTTTTGTTTAGTGCTTGGAAGTATTCTTTAGCTTTATTTGGTTCTTCATGTATTTTCACGATCATTTTAGATGCATGTATCTGACCCTGGGCACGAAGTTGCATCTGGAGCGAATACGCAAGTTCTTGTGGAGTTGTAGAATATCGCAATTTTTGAGTTCTTAATCTTTTGTTTCTTTCAGCGCAATTGTCGAAGCTTAAAACTTTACGATCCACATTTGTTTTCTTCTTTCAAAATTGACATTTTGCATTATTAGCAGAAAAGAACCTTTCTTTTTTCCGATTTGAAGCTTCCCATTTCTTTCTAAAGTTGCTCATGAATCTTGAAAGAGTTTTTTTTGAGTTTACTTGCAAACAATCAAAGCCAGTGCTTTTCAAAATATCTTTTGTAGCTGTTTGTATTTTGCATCTAAGTTTTTCTGAGAAGTCCTTATAAACATTTCACTTAGTTGCCTATTGCTCAAAACTATAGTTTCGTTTTTATCTATAAAAAAAATATCGTCTTACTTAAACTTTTCAAATAAGAAGTATCAAAAGATCTGAACTATCCTTAATTTTTTTTAATAATAAATTATAAATGAATAACTGAATTGAAATTTAAAACTTAATGTAAAAAATAATATGGCATTGACAACGGATATTTAACAGTTTTGGCGCATGCTATTTGAAAGTTTACGAAAAATGTTTAACTTTTACGATTATTTTTTTAGGGATACATCTACAAAATAATTATTCACCCTGTATCTATCTCCTGATTTTAAAAAAGTTGCCGTTTTTAGAAATTTCAATTATATAAGACCCTTTATCTGCCTAACATGCTTACTCAAGACTTTTTTCCGCAGATAAATAAACTATTTTTAACAAAATACGGTTTTTTTATCAATTACTCCTCTATTTTAATTTGTTTTTTTTTTGTAAAATGGCGCAAAAATGCGCAATGTTTTATTTAATATCTTTTAAGATAAATAAATAAGATTGTCAAAAAGGGTATTCAACAGGCTGGGCAATGAGCGGAACTTATTGAAATGTTAAATTAAAATACGATTTTTTCAGTAAAATAACAAAAAGCATCAATTATTATAGTTTTAATTTTTTTGCCTGCTTAAAGAATGTTATAAATCAATAATTTCTAATTATTTTATAAAAGCATACCTGTAGAATGTGTTTCCATGTTTCACAAAATGGTTCTACTAATTAATGATAGAGTTAGACATAAAGCAAATTATCAGAAATTTATTACACAACGACAACAAGAATAAGTTTCATCGAATTTGACAACCTACTGTTGATCTTTGGCATCTTATAAAAATAAGTGATAAGTGTCAAAATCACAGCCAACTATTTGTTGACACCGTGAAATATTATCGGGTGAATTTAGTTTAATTTGTTTGTGTTTTTTTAATTGCAATAAATGCCATGAATTAAATGATTTCGACCAGTGTGGCGACGTGTTTCTGTAATTCACTGATTAAACTTCTCAAGTGTTTATACACCGGGTGTCCGGAAATTTTACTCCAAAATTTAAAGAAACTGTTCAACAAATGTGAGTGCCAAAAAAATGTTCCTATGAATATGGGTCTGAAAACGCTTTGTTTTAAAGTCACGGGGTTAAATTTTTAAATATTTATTGATGTGGGTCGCATATTTCTAAAGATAGAAAATTATTAAGTAGAACCTTAATAATTTTCTATAAATAGCAATAATATATTTTAGAAAACATACAGATTGAAACTTTTTTGATACCTTTATTTTTAAGGGCGACCAACAAATTTGACAGAAACTTTGCCTTAAAAGGTAATACTTTGGAGCGAGAGAGGGGCAGGTAAAGTGTTACAGAAAATTGTTCCGCACATAATCATTTACTAACACTGTATTTTGAAGCATTTTTATTGGGCCTACTTTGTTCCACCTTATCGGATTCGTAGTAAACAGTTTCTGCTTATGCAACACTTGATTTTTGGCAATAATTTGGCTGATGCCTTTACTGACACAGCAAGTTTTTGTAAAGATCTGACCAAATTCGATAAGCTTCCTTTTTCATTGGGGATTTTGATATTCTTTTATGAGATGTTAGTATCGATATTACACAATATACTGAATCTACTGTGTAGTTAATGACGCTGTTAACAATCTTTATGCTTCTGCAATACATACAGATGGATCTAAGAAATCGGAGGGTGTTGGTTTTGCATTTTACATTCCTGGTAAAAATCATGTCCTTATTTACGAGGGTAATTACAGATCATGGACATTTTCCGCAGAAGCTAACGTTATTGCAATCAAGCTAACCCGAGGATTCTATGTCTTGCCTTAAGGTAATTAAAATAGGCTTCGAAACGTTTTTAGAAACCCACTTATTTTTAATATATGTTAAAAACTGTTAAAATCGGCACAAAGGAAAATTAAAGTATCCTTTGCGTTAAAGATCGCGCAGGCATAACAAGAAATAAAAAGTTTGCTATATTCGCAAAACTAGCCATTCAGGAAAGTATAGCATTTCCCGAATTACAATATTATGATCTTTTCCCTTATCTCAGGGAAAATCTTCACAATATATGGGAAGCATTATGTGCTGATTACGCAGCTAATAATTCCAACCACTATAATCAAAATCATAAAACACATACATTTAAACCAAGCATTCAAGATACACCGTTATGCCGACGCAATTATGTAAATTTTGTCAGAGCAATGTTTGAACAGGAAAATCTGAGGTCAATGCTGAATAAGACGCATTTGGCTAACAACCCCATTTATTTATGTCGTTTCCTCCTTTTCTCTGTTTTGTAGTGGCTGTATGCTACCCTGGCAAAGCCAAAAAAAATTTAATATTTTATTATGCCGCCATTTTGTTTTGCCATCTTGGATTCGTGCTAAAATCCTACCAGTTGATTTCTAAGCAATACTTGATTTTTGTGTAAGATTTGAAGTAAATTGGACAATTAGTATTTTAATAATATTTTTATATTATCAGGTCATCCCCATATGACCCTAAATTTTTGACCAAAATTAGAAGTCAATCGGGATAGTAGTTTTTTACCTATGCAGCGAAAGACACGCTGACGGACAGACGACAGACTGACGGAATTGAAAAAATATGTTTTTTGGCATTTGACTCTGAAACGTGACTATATCTGCAAAAATCTCGGAGGGTCACTTTTTTTCGCAATTACCATACTTCCCCTTTGAGAGGGAGAGAAAAAGAAAACAACTGAGAATATATATATATATATATATATATATATATATATATATATATATATATATATAGTATTTTCGACCGTACACAAATTACAAAGAAGTTTTATTTCGGTTTTAACGGTCCGTGGGAAAAAAAGAAGGAACTCTTTTTATCTTAAGCGCTCAATGTTCATTAGATTCATCAGGAGCAACTACAAAAACTATAAAGAATAAGTCCAATTAGAATTATAACATTAAAATGACAATCAAAAGAATAAAATTTTGTCTAGATATACATAGTCAATACAGACTTAAAAATTACTTACAAGATGGTAGAGTCAATAATTTTTAAATTTTAACATTTCTACGTTACAACAGCTCGAATAATGTGGCGATTTACTAAAAATTAAATTATCATTAAAAATAAGACAATTTTGATTATTTTAAGTTCCTTATAAGAAGGACAAATTTTTGACAGAACTCTCCTTTATTTAGAATTGCAAAAAGTTGTAATACTTCCTATAACATAGCAGACCTTTTCCCAGTGTTATTAAAGACTATCAAAAGAGTATGATTTGTTGTTTTTTACCTCTTGATTTATTTTTGTTATGAATCATGTTATTGTTTTTTATTATAATACCTATTTATTTTGTAATTTTTAGTTAAAGGCAGTAACTGATGTAATTGTTCCTGTTTGCATCCCTGTTGTACATCAATAAATAAAATGAAATAATTAATTTAGCATCTCATCATGTAGTTCTCAAAATGTTTTTATGACTACATTTTACTAATTCTTTCCAAAAAATCTGCACCGATATAAAACTCACACAATCTGCAATATCCAGATACCCAGAAAAGCTTTTAACATTCATATCGTAAATTCAACTGTTCCAAGAAACCATCCTATTTGGATGCCAGATTTGCTGTGTAACTGTGACATTTCGGGCTTTATCTTTTTAACAGGTCGTTTTATGGTTTCACAGTAAATGTATAATTGGCGCACCTGTCGTGAATGCGACCTTATCTGCTTTTCCCGCTTATGGATACTTGGAATAAAAATTTAACATTGTCGTGATATTGGGGTATAGTCGAATGCGGTCTTATCGTGTGGGCCCAAAGGTCACCAACATTATGAATCAAATCAGAAAACACAGTGAATACCAAAATGTTGTGTGATTCTTTTATCGAGCTATTAAGTCTCGATGGGCAAATATACAAGGAGAAACAAAATATATTTTTTTATTATATTACGCAATATTATGCGTGCCGAGGGACTAAATAAGAACACTCGCTAAATATGTATTTGGTTAAAATTTTTTGGTTGGTTCATTAAGTGGCTGTTTATAGATGAGTTATGAGCTCCGCTTGACCTAAAAATCTAACCACTTATACAGTTTTTTTGTATTGTGATAACAAAAAATTTTATTTTGCAAAAATATTATACACTTTTGTTAAAAAAGATAATTAGTTATTACTTTCCTCATAAGATTTTTTCAGATCCTTACGTTTAAGGGTCCCTAGATGCCGGAAAACATGTTTTCTCAATTCCGTCTGTCTGTTAGTCAGTCTGTCTGTTCGCGGCATAGCTAAAAACTACTTATCCGATTTCTTCAAATTTCAGTCTAAAATTAAGGGCCATGCATGCGAAAAATACAGGCTATTTATATATATATATATATATATATATATATATATATATACATATATATATAAATATATATATATATATATATATATATATATATATATATATATATATATATACATATAGCCTGTATTTTTCGTTAGCCCCGAGTTTCTGGTAAAGCGGTGTTACCGATTTTTATATATCAAATTTAAAAAAAAAAATTACTTATTTTAAACACGCTTTAAAATTGGAACAAGTGTTCTATAATTATTTATTTATTGCCTACAAAATTACAAATGTACTAAAAAAGTAAGCAAAAAAATGGTGTCAAATCTAATAAAAAAATTTTTAAATTAAAATTCACTGGCTAATATCCAGGAGCCACTGGCGAAAGCTCTGAGAATCGATATAAAGAATGTACAGAAACTTGTGCATGAAAAAAAAACATAATTTACTTCCGAAGAAGATTAAGAAATGTACACGAAAAAATCCAAAGGCAAAAGGCTTAAGTTACAATGCAAAAATGGATATTCATAATGCAATTTATGATTTATACACGTCAAAGACTAATATAATCCTTCAGAAACTTTTTAATATTATAGACTAAAAAATATCATTATCATTTAAAAAGTCCTCATCTTCTGAGTCGTCCTCAAATGGCGCAGTGATCATTGGTGCTATTTCGACATCTAAAACTCGTTCTCGATTCCACTAATCCCATATTAATTCATCCGTATGTTCTAAAGATTTCTTCCAGTACTTCGGCGTAATATAATTTAATGAATCTTGCCAAACAATTTGCATTTCATCTGATGTAAGACCATCGTTCACGTGTTTTTCGTAATATGATTTTGCCCCAGCCAATATTAATTCCATTGCGTTAAACTGGCAATATTTCATCTACGGCATATATTGTTGGTTTAAATAAATATCACTTTTCTTCCAGGATGAAGTAGGTTGTTTATTTAATGGAGCATCCAAATTTGGAATCACTTGTTATTTTAACCACTTTTCAAACAGTTCACAGTTCATATTATCATGGTAGTCCATTCTTTCGGATGTTGAAGAAAACAGTAAACTTGCACCTGGGAGAAATTCCTTTGAAGAACCTGCATGCAAAATGATGAACCGTTTTCCCGTCCCACATACCTTTTTTCTCTTGACATTTTTTACAGACTCCTTCTGCCAGGATTTCGAACCACTTCCATTAGAAAATATCCAAGTGTCGTCTAAAAATACCGCTGTTCTAAATTTTGAGTTAACATTTTCCGTGTATTTCTTTAAAAACGGGATTCGCTGACTTGCTATATGTGGCAACTCGCATAAAAATATTGGATTACAGTCCTTTTTATATCGAAAACCCAACATTTTTATTAATTTTTACAACGATTTTAGTCCAATTTCCAATATGCCTCCATTTTTTAAAGCTTCTTTTAAAACTTGAAGGGTTATATTAGTTTTTGATGTGTATAAATCGTAAATTGCATTACAAACATCCATTTTTACGTTGTCACTTAAGTCTTCTGTCTTTGGCTTTTTTCGTGTACATTTCTTAATTTTCTGCGGTAGCAAATTATGCTTTTTTTTATGCACAATTTTCTGTACAGTCCTTATACCGATTCCTAGAGCTTTTGCTACTGTCTCTTGGATATTGGCCGGTGAATTTTTACTATTTACTATTATTATACTTTTACTCATTTAGTCACTGACTTGTCAATCTAACTTTGAAGTGACATCGCTCAAAGATTTGGTATTTATATGTTTATTCTCTTTTTTCATATGAAAATATCATAGGTCTATCTAATAACTTTCCCTTGGGACCAAATAAGAAGGGAGTAAATAAAAATACTAAAATAATTTTTGTTTTGTATAAATACTTTACTTATATCTTGCTAGTTTAGTACTGATGGAACGGAGGGGACGTACTATTTTTTTTATATCTTTGGGTGCTTTCCTTTTTTCTATTTCCACAAAATCACTTTTTGCTATTACTTATGACTAAAAAATTAACTGTTGCACATTTAAATGTACGTTCGCTTTTTACAGGTTTTAAAGAATTTAGGACTTTTGTAGAAGAACATGATTTTGATATTGTTTTTACTTCCCTCATAAAAGAAAAGTATTGTATTCGTCAAAAAAATCCCCCTCCGAGATTTTTTTAGATCTTTACGTTTTAGGGTCTCTATATAGCGCGTTTTGTTTCCTCGATTCCGTCGGTCGGTCTGTCGGTCTGTCTGTTCGCAGAATAGCTAAAAAACTACTTATCCGATTGACTTCCAATTTTGGACAAAACTTAAGGGTCATACGGGGGTGACCTGGTAACATTTTAGTAAAAATCCATTAGAGCGAAACAAAATGGCGGCCTAGTGAAATATTAAAAAAATTACTACTAAGAAAGAGCTTATCCAATGTATCTCAAATTTTGTACAAAAATTAAGTATTACGTAGAAATTAACTGGTAAAATTTTGGTACCAATCCAAAATGGCGGCTTAATAAAATATTTAAAAATTCAGCCTGAAAAAACTACTTAATAAACTCATTTCAAATTGTGAGCCATAACTAATTGTAGTATAGAGATGAACTAGTAAAACTGTGGTATTAATTAAAGATGGCCGAACAAGATGGCGGCCAAATAAAATTTTTGTAATCTGAAAAAATCAGCCTTTCAGGTTTTACATATCTTTGCGTTTTAGCGTCCCTAGATGCCAAAAAATATGTTTTATAAATTCTGTAGGTCCGTCTGTTGGTTTGTCTGTCTCTCTGTCAGTTCGCAGCATAGCTTAAAAACTACTCATCAGATTGACTTCAAATTTTAGTCAAAAATTAAGGCAAGGGTCATATGGGAATGACCTGGTAATAGTTTGATAAAAATCCAATGTGCCGGAACAAGAGGGCCTAATGAAACGTTAAAAAATTATTACTTAAAATACTAATTATCCAATTTGCACAAAAACCAAGTATTATGGTAAACTGGTAAAATTTTGGTACGAATACAGAATGGCGGAACATGGCAGCTAGTAAAACTGTGTAACTAATTCAAGATGGCAGAACAAAATGGCGGCCAAATAAAATTTTTGTAATCTGAAAAAGTTAGGTTTTACATATCTTCGCGTTTTAGCGTCTTTCGATGCCAAAAAATATGTTTTATCAATTCCGTTGGTTCACATGCCAGTTTGTCTGTCTGTCTGTCAGTTCGCATCATGCTTAAAAACTACTCATCAGGTTGACTGACAAAAATTAAGGCTCATATGGGGATGACCTGGCAATATTTTGGTAAAAATCCGATATGCCGGAACAAGATGGCGGCCTAGCGAAACGTTAAAAAATTATTACTAAAAAAACTAATTATCTAATTTACCTCAAATTTTGCAAAAAAATCAAGTGTTGTGTTACATAAGAATGAACTGGTAACAGTTTGGTATGAATATAAGATAGCAAAACAAAATGGCGACCTAAGAAAATATTTAAGAAAAAGACAGTCTGAAAAAACTACTTATTAGATTAATTTCAAATTTTGTGCTAGCATTAAGTGTGATATAGATATAAGCTGCTAAAGTTGTGTTACGAATTCAAGATAGCGGAACGAAATGGCGCCCAGATAACATGTTTAAAAAATATACGAAAAAAATCTTCTTATTCAATTGACTGTAAATCTTGAATTATTATATTAATTTTAAATTATGCCCAAAATCAAGTGTGGCATAGGTAGAAAGTAACAAAATATTAGTACGGATCCAATATATTGGAACAAAATAACATCCAATAAAAATGCTATCTGAGACATGGCTCTCTGATGGTGACGATTCTAATTTATTCTATATAGCTAATTATCAGTTTATTCGAATGGATCGAGTTATTAAAAATAATCTAATCTCAGAAAAACTTACCTTTGATTTTCACAGCTATGAGTCTTTGTCTATGAATTTTGCAGACCGCCACATATGATTTTAATATGTTGTTCCGGATTTTGACAATATACTCCCTGACCTCTATCTCGAATTTGATGGGGTGTTATTTTAATATAAATTTATTAAATAATCAATAAACCTCTTTCGAATTTGTTTGAAGATTATAACATATTTCAAATTGTGAGTCAACTGACAAGAGTTACTTCAGGCTCTTGGATGCAATCTTCGTTAGCGATGTTACTTTGATGAGTGAATCAGGTGTTATTTCGGCTGATCTGATTTCCGATCATAAACTGGTGTATTGCGCTTTAAATGTCAAAGCTAAGTGCACGTAGCCAAGGATAATTACATATCGATGTTTTATAAATTTTAGCATTAATCATTTTTAGCAAGATTTACATAATCTACCTTGGAACGATATATCATATAAAAATAACATTGACAGTAAAATTCTTAACCTTAATCAATTAATTATCTCCTCGTTTAATAAACATGCGCTAATTGGTGATGCTAGAGTGACTAAGTCCAGAGCCCCTTACTATAAGAACTTATAAGAACAACAAAATATTAATGATTGGAATCATTACAAATTCTAACGTAGTTCTACTTTATCTATGGTTAGAAGAAAAAAAAAGCTTATATAGATTCGCTGCAAATGGATTTAGACTCCCAAAAACTTGGTCAGTCTTAAAAAATCTAAATATTTGTTCTACAAAAAATGTTTTTTTTTCGTACCTATATCCAAGATGACTCTGATTGTACAAATAAAATTTTTATAGCAATAATCCACTTAAATTAAATTTTTCGCTTGCTCTAGCTGACATTTCAGAAATTGATAAAATATTAAATACTATTAAAACAAAGGCTTGTGGTCACGATGGAATTACTCCAATAATGATAAAATACTGCAGCCCGTTTATTAACAAGTATATAGATCACGTCATTAACTGCTGTATTGAGTCCCATTAATTTCCAGTCAATGGAAATTGTCAGTTGGTGGACCTCTGCCGAAAATATGTAATCCCTCAATAATCTTAGGATTATAAGTATCGTGCGCGCTAATAGAATTCTTCCAGATTTTCAGTGTGGTTTCCCAAAGGATTTCAGTACAGCTGTTGCTTTAACAAATGTTATTCATGATGTTTTGCGTGTATCGGATTAAAAACTTTACTGCTCGGGTTTTTTTGGATTTTTCTAAAGCATTTGATGTAATTAACCACCAGCTCGTTGTATCTAAATTGAGATATTATGGTTTTGATGAGTCTTCGTGCTTCCTAATTCCATCTTTTTTACGGGTCGTTTTCAAAGAGTGTTTTCCAACAGCAAATTTTCTGATCAGGTGCAGGTATTATCAGTGGTACGACAGGGCTCGATTCTGGGTCCTTGATTTTTTTTGGTCTATACAGCTGACATTCTCTATCTGTAGAAAAATTGTAAAATTCAAGCATATGCAGATGACACACAAATTTATTTTTGCTTTAATTCTGTTGATCATCTAGAAACTAAAGAACTTATTAATCAAGCTGTAAGAAAGCGTCCATATTCTCTAAGAGACCAACTTTCAAATGACTAAACTAGAAATAAGACACAAAGTCTCGGTCTCAGTCAAAAAGAGTATAATGCGGTTACACGTGTTTCGCCTTTTCAGGCATCATCAGACCTTCGCCATTAACTAAAATCACAAGAACAAATCAAACAACTATAACGTCACATGTTAAAATACACACTCTGTGACGTTATAGTTGTTTGATTTGTTCTTGTAATTTTAGTTAATGTCGAAGGTCTGATGATGCCTGAAAAGGCGAAACACGTGTAACCGCATTATACTCTTTTTGACTGAGACCGAGACTTTGTGTCTTATTTCTAGTTTAGTCATTATTAATCAAGGCTTAAATGTGTTAAACCAGCTTTGTCAAGATCATAACCTCAGGTTAAGCCCTATTAGGTTTCATCTATTGCTTTTTGGTAATAAAAATAAAATTACTATATTAAAAAATTTACATTTTTTAATAATTAATATTTTAAATATTTTTTAAATATTAATATTGATGGAAACAGAATATCTGTAGTTGTCTATGCGAAAAATCTTGGCATTTTTTGGATACCGATTTTAGATTTGAAGAACATTTGAAGAATGTATTTCAAAAAGCTTATTTGGCTTAACAGGTTTTATACAGTGACAGACATGTTTTGGATTTAAGAATGAGGAAAATTTTGTGAGAAACCGTGATCTTATCTAGTTTTAATTATTGCGACTTTGTATATTGTTGGTCTATGACTGGTGAGAGTCGTTTGCATGTGCAGAGGGTGCAGAATGGTTGTTTCAGTTTTATATATGGTCTTAGAAAATATGATCATATATCCCAAAATTTTCGTGGTTTGAATTGCCTAAGACGGGATTCTAGAAGAAATTTTCATTTCTGTACATTTTTGATAAAAAGTATTAATGTTAGAAACTCACACACCTCCATTAAAGAATGTCTCATTTTCGTAGGGATGTGCATTCTCTTAATATTCGTACTCAGGAGCGATTAACAATGCCACATCATCAGAGTGCCATGTTCCGGAGATTCTTTAGTTTTAACGCTGTGCAATGTTACAATGCGCTTCCTGATACCTTTTTAGCCCTTAGCGTTAATATTTTCAAACAAAGATATAAAAACTATCTATTAAACGAACAAAATTTATTATTCGGTTAACTTTGGTTAAACATTCTTATGTTTAACAGATTATTATAGCAACTCGTATATCTAATTTTTCATACATAATAACTCTTTTTTTAGTATTGTCTCTCTCTTGGATCTCTTTTTAAGTACTTTAATTCATGTCAAATTTATTTTCATACATCCCTTGTACATTATAAAGTTATCAATTTTGGTCGGGGTTTGGTTCAGTGGAGTACCTAAGGAGCTATTTCTTTTTAACAGTCTATGTATATCTACTAATCCGTAATATAAAGGTCTTATTTATGTTTTTATTTATTATAGATATTAGGTATAAAGGTAGCTATTATGATGTAAGAAATAGAATATATTTCCTTCTTCCCAATGAAAACCAGGAGTTAACAGTATAATCCAATGCCGATCATGGTATTAGCCAGCGAAGTAGTTGTTTTTGTTGATTCCGTTTTGTGCATTAGTCTGCTCGGAGCTTGCCAGTCTGCGTGGCGTCCTGATGCGTTCAAAGAAGACCGAAATAGCGATCGTCGACTGACTTAAATGGATCATTGCGCCTGTGGCGTCAAGAGTCAACAATGCAACACAATGCCGGTCATGAAATTAATCAGCGGAGTAACTATTCCTGCTGATTCCACTGTATGCAGTACTGTAGCATTAGCAAAGCTTATAATATCCAATATTTTATTTAAATTCAAAAGATTGATCAAATATTTCTAAAAACGAAATACAAAAAAGAACTACTTAACAGAAAGCCAAACACTTTGTAAGCATGTAATTTCAAACTTGCCATTCTGAACTCACCGAAGTTTAATGTCGACATCAAAGATGTTTTTTGAAGTGTTTCAAAGTTAGTTATTAATTAGTGAAACGTTAACTTTTAATAGAAGTTATCTGAGCTCGGTTATTTCTCAAAGTAATTAAAATCTCTCAGCCAATTAAAATTTCGAAATGTTGTGTTTATGTTTTTCTAATTAATGTGCAATTTCCAACCAGGCCTTGTTTCTATGCCGTAACTTGAACAGATATCTCCCGTTGGCTATACGACATTTTAGGTGATGTTTATCAAAATTATGAATTTTGTTTGCTAGATTGTATTAAATTTTTTAGACGTTTTTATTTTAAAGCTAATTTAGATTTTTTTCGAGCTTGCAAATAAAGTACAGAAAAGACGGAAGCCAAAGCACTAGGCTCGAGGTTTAAAAACTTGTAGATTGTGGAAGGTGTTGTTAACAGATTCCGCATTCTCGGAATAAGAGAGAGAGAAAAATGGGCGATTTATTGTCTTTGCAGGTGGGCGAAAAAAAGCTGCATTAGGATCAGTGCCCTTGTATTCCTGACAGAGGATGTTTTAAGAAGTAATAATAAATAAAATCTGTTAAATGTTAGAGGAGCCGTATTAAACGGCTGGTCTAATTGGTAATGTCTCAAGAGCAGACAAGTTATTAGAAGAATACGCCTTAAAAAAATAAATTTTTGACTTGTGATAATTAAAGCTTATGTCGGCGCAGATCTTGTTGAAAAACGAAAGCAATTATCTTAATGAATTCTTTGGTTTTAAAAATTTTGTCATTAATATGAGCGGTTAAGGTAATGAAAGATAATGTGTGTGAAAGTGTGTCTTAGTGGCATTGAACTGAAGAAGGTTTCTTGCTCTACATACTCGCTGAGAATTTATGTGTTTTTCCTCATCTTGCTAGCGTAACTAGAGCAAAAGTAAGTGGGGGGGACGGAACATCACTCCAAAATGTCTCTTCTAAAAGTAGACGGCTAAACCCTTGTAAAAACAAAGAGCAAGAAAACAGGCACGAACGATTTGTATAAATACAATTCTAATCTAGTCAAGTAAAAGAATCATGCCCCTAATGTCCTCATCTTAGATACGATACTCCTTCATAGTATTTTCTCTTAAAATGCCTTTTAGTATGACAAATATGCAATGTGTCCACAAATTAAGTCCAGAAGGTGAAAAACTTTTTATTTGTAGATTTAGCATAAAAAGTCATTCTTTATAAAAACATCTTCTTACGCTAAAATATTTAAAAACAGATTGTGCTAATGAATTACATAGGGTGCTGAAAAGCGTTTATAATTAAAAAAAATATCTCAGCCTCTATATTTTTTAAAAAATTATATTATGAATACATTTGAAAACTTTCAAAAACATTAAAAATTATGTAATTATTCAATTTAATATACAGGGTACAAAAAATAAATAATTTAAGAAGTAGAAATGGGAAAATACTAAATTAATTATTTAGGGAATTAAAATTGGGTAAATTATTCCAAAAAACTTTGGTATACATACATAAACCTGATGACAATATAATGTTATGGTGTCCAATCGTGGATATATTATACAAGGTGCTAAAAAAATAATGTCAAAAAATACAAAATAAAATAAAAGTAAAAAAGTATCAAAAAAGAATTTATTTGTAAATTATTGAACTGAAGAGTAAAACAAAAACTAAAAACTTACGTAAACACATAAACAATTAAAAATTTAAATACTTTCTTAACAGCAAATTTTTAAAAACTTTGTGTTTATGTGAGCTTAATTATTTTTTTAATTTCCAGATCAAAATGGGAAGCAACAAGCATTTGTAAAAATATAAAGTATTTTAATATAATAACAGAGTTGTACTGTACCTGAATATATCATTTTGCTTTTGGTGCTTCCATTTGTCAACATAACAAAAAAATACAAAAAAAAATTAAATAAGACGAAATAATTTAGCCAGAATCGCACCTCGATACCTTTTTCTGTTTTCGAGATATTCAGAATCAAAACGTGTCAAAATATGGATAGCCTCCCTGTATAAAATTGACAAAACAATGTGCCTACTCAAAATTAGAAATATTAGTTATTCTGTATTCTATAGAGGAGGGTATGTGTAGTCTACATTGGGCTTCTTGTCTCGGAACATCACTCTTTGGACTAGAATTAAAATAAATTAATTAATTAACTATTAAAATTTATATTAGAATAACAAAGCTTGTCGAAACAGATATAAATTTACTAAAATTAAACTAGGATTTAAAAACATAAATAAGCTTTTATTGGCAATACCTGATTAAAAGAATATTTTTCGAAAAGTGACCTTGACCCAATATATTGGGTACGAATTGTTTGTAAACAACCGCCCTTATGTTGACAAGTCTTTTAATTAGATTGTTGCATGAAAATGTCCGGCTGTTTTGAATTTTCGATCCTAATTAATGGCTTTGATTTTTTAAATTAGCTGTAACACAAATAAGTTGATTCAAATATTTTTAGGTAATTGCTTTAATAACGAGGTAGGTCACTGGTAAAGATTAATGGGTATAAACACATATATATATATATATATATATATATATATATATATATATATATATATATATATATATATGTTGCGTTTTTTTAAACCGTGTCTAATATTTTTTTTGTTAAAAATTCTTGGGTAGTGGTTTATTTTCCTAAAACAATTACTTATTTCTTTAACGTTTCGCGCTTCATAGAGAGCTTTTTCAAAAGTATATTATTGGCCTGTAAATTCAATTAAAGTTAAATTTAAATCCAGGAATTTTGGAACTGTGTTTACACTTAAGTAAAAATATTCTATAGAAACAGCTTTGAGGTTTAGTTCACAAATCCGTTCAAAAGTTATTCAGATGTCTTGTAGGAATGACATCTTAGTTGTTAGATAGCAATTTTGTTGCGTTTTCTTAAACCATGTCTAACGCCATACATATCCATATACATACACATACACACACATATATATATATATATATATATATATATATATATATATATATATATATATATATGGAGGAGTCAAGTTTAAATGAAGAACCACAGCCAGCTCACAGACATGCTGATGAAATAATGCGTATATTCCAAGAGACCAAACAAAACTATGAAGGAATCCCGCTAGAAGTACGACCTAAAATACGAAGACTTAAATTAAACTCTGAAGCCAAAAATACCATTTCAACAATCAATGTACCTCTTGCTGAAGAACTACACAACACAGAAAGCCTGGAGTGTTTATGCGATAAAGTACACTGCGCAGCTAGAGTAGCTTGTAATATCCTCGACCAGCATCAACCCTCTCCAAATGGAACAGATCACCAAAAACCTCCATGTGAACGTAGGCTTGAAGAAAAAATATCTAGATATCGAAGGGAAATCGGGGTGATATATACCTACATGAACACCCAACAGCCCAGCCGTAAAGTTGAAAAGAAAACGAAACTGTACGCATGTAGGGCAAACATCAAAGCAAGAGATCCTCAATATCAAGAAAAACTGACACAGCGCATTGAGATTTTAAAACAAAAAATCGCTTCTCTCGGCAACAGACTGAAAAGGTATCAAACAAAACAAACTCTTTAGTAATAACCAAAAATTGTTTTTCTGAAATCTTGATACGGAAATCACAAACAACAAAGCAGTCATTCCAAAGCAAAACAAAATGGAAGAATTTTGGAAAAGTATCTGGACCGAAAGAATCGAGCATGACTACCAAGCCCAGTGGATTGACGCTGAAAGAGAACACGCTCAACAGTATGCCCCAATGCCAGCAATCTCAATAACGGTTGATGATATACGAGCAACGGTAAAACAACTGAAAAACTGGACTGCACCAGGCATAGACGGAATTCACAACTTCTGGTGGAAGGCATTTACCCACGCGCAAAGGCCACTGGCTTCCCTTCTTTAAAAAGCAATCAGACATCCCGAAAGCACACTATCATACTTCACACATGGGGTGACTCACATGCTTTCGAAAAAGGGAGACCCAGTGCAACCGAAGAACTACAGACCGATAACATGCCTTCCATCAGCATATCAAATACTTACTTCCATCGTGAGTCATAAACTCAATTCTCACATAAAACACAATAACATACTAGTCTGGGAGCAGAACGGTTGTAAACAGAAAGCTAGAGGATGCAAGGAACTCCTGGTAATCGATAACGTTGTCACCAAACAGGCGAAAAAACGACTCAAAAATTTATCGGTAGCCTGGATCGATTACCAAAAAGCCTTCGACTCGGTTCCCCATTCTTGGCTGCTGGAAGTATTAAAAATCTATAAAATAAATCCTTAAATAACCAACCTACTCCAGCACCTAATGACATCATGGCGGACAACACTAGCAGTAAGAGGAGCGGTGAACTCGTACAGAACCAGAGAAATACCGATCAAGAGGGGCATATTCCAAGGAGACAGCTTAAGTCCCATATGGTTCTGCATAGCTCTAAACCCTCTGAGCAATATGCTCAACTGAAGCTCGTATGCCTACACTATCGATGACCAAAATAAGTTGAGCCACCTTTTCTATATGGACGACCTTAAACTCTATGCCAGAGGAAAACAGCAGCTAGAGGGAGAGTTAGAGATAGTTAGAAATTTCAGCCAAACCATCACGATGAAGTTTGGACTTGACAAATGTGTGACTGTCCATATAAGGAGAGAAGAAAACTAGTGGCGAATGAGGACATCACGCTAACAGATGGGAGCCATATCGAGGACCTGGGAACAAATAAAACATACAAGTACCTGGGAATCTAACAAACCTACGAAATAAGACAGCCGGAAAACAAAAAAGCAGCCGAAAAAGAACTGATCCGAAAAACCAACAAAGTATTAAAAACACAGCTTAATGCAAAAAACAAATTTGCAGCCATAAAGATCTGGGCCATACTACCCTTAACTTATACTTCAGGCATACTTACCTGGTCAAAGACGGATCTGGGCAGGCTAGATAGAAAAACCAGAACATTGCTGACGAAGCATGGCATGTTGCATCCAAATTCGGCTATCGAAAGACTGTACTTATCTCGTAGGGAGGGAGGTCGCGGACTAACGAACCTGGAAGAAGCTGACGAAAAAGAACGGAAAAAACTTAAGGAATATTTTTTAAGTAAAAACTTGCCCGTTTACAAAAGGATTGTAGCTTTGGACAAAGAGTACACCGCACTCAATCTGGCGAACCCCGGAGTTCCGGAAACAGAGAACCAGAGGAAATTAAGATGGAGCAGTAAACCCCTGCGTGGCAGATACCACACCTCACTGCATCAAGAAGATGTAGACTTAAAAAGCTCAAATACTTACCTCACGGCTGGATATCTTTTCCCGGACACTGAAGGAGCAATTCTTACAATTGAAGATCAGGTGATTAAGACTCGATCATACGCCCGCCATGTTCTAAGTCAACAAGTCGAAACCACTAAATGCAGACTATGCAATAACAACGAGGAGACCGTGCAGCATCTATCCTCTGGGTGTTCAACCATCGCTGCCACCAGGTACTCGGAAAGGCACAACAACATGGGCAAAGTAGTTCACCAGCTGGTGGGCTTAAATAGGGGACTTCTTAAAAATTTCATTGCTCACCACCAATACGTTCCGCAAAGCATAATCGAGAACAAGGACGCAAAAACATACTGGGACTTCACTGTTAATCATTAGCGCAAATGGTCTCATACACAAGAAGCCAACACAACACCTTAGAGAACTGAATCTGCCCGACAGCACAGTGCTGTGGATGCAAAAGGCTGCTGTGCTAGGTACTGTCGGAATTATCTGACGAATTGTCTAACCGTACTGACAATAGCCGGGCCCTTGCCTGCTTGCAGCCCGGACCCGGTTCTAGTGTACCCCACTAGTAAATTTGAAAAAAAAAATATATATATATATATATATATATATATATATTTTTTTTTTTGTTAAATATTTTCTTGGGCTTAGGTTAACTAATTGAGAATATAGTTAACTCATTGGGAAGTAAAACTATAATTTAATCGACGTTTCGCTCATTATACTGAGCTTTCCCAAGATATTTATTTTCTACAATAAAAACATGTATAGTTAATATTTAATTTTAAAATGGTTAAAAACATTAGTGAAAAAAAGAACACTTAAAAAATATCACAACACAACTCGCAACTAGAGACGTGCATATTTAAAGACGAACTAAGTTTCGCGAACATTTTCAGCTGCATCTTTTGGAGTGTCGCAAGCCGTGGAGAATAATTTATGATTTTAGAGTCAGACTCAGTTTGGCATAAGCAAAGTTATTGAATTGCTGAAATGCCACGTCATGGCAAACTCTGAACTTTCGACTTGTTAGATATTCAGGAAAGGAGGCGTAGCTTGCATGCTTCGCCACATGCCCTAACTAAGATTACGGTAGGTTGCTTAGAATGAATTATATTTAATTTACTTCTTACAAAAATATTATATATATATATATATATATATATATATATATATATATATATATATATATATATACAGTGTGCATCAGCCAAATGGAATAAATTCGATAATAAATAAATGGGGGCGTGTTCGGAAAAACGCTTGGACCCGTCGACTGGTATTTTTAGTTGCTCATTTTCTCCAATAAAAACTTTTTATACAGGGTGTGTCCTGTAACAGTGGTCAATGCCAACTTTCTTATTTCAAATGCAACACCCCGGATATTATTTAATTTTTGAATTCTTTAGAAGATTCTAAACATATTTTATGTTCAATATCCTATACCTATCTTCAACTATTTCGGCAATATTAAGTGTTTTCAAATTTATTGCAAAAATTAAGATTAAAAAAATAAAATTATTTATTTCTTCATAATGTATAAACAAAAGTAAAAAGTTAATTTAGGAACTGTTGAATATGCTCGCCGCGAACGTCTTGACCGATCTAATCGCAAGCGTTATTCGTCTTCTTAAGTCAGCTAAGTCGAGGGGTTTAGTTTTGTATACAACATTTTTAATGTCCCCATAAGAAAAAGTCTAATGGCGTCAGATCAGGGGATCGCGCTGGCCATTCTATCGATCCTCGTCTCCCTATCCACCGATTTGGAAATATTCCGTTGAGGTACTGCCGGACATTAATTTGGTAATGGGGCGGTGCTCCATCTTGCTGAAACCATATCATATTCGCTGGAACTTGTGGGTTTGCTGGATCCGGATACAAATTTGTCAAAGTTGGCACGACATTATTTTGGAGCAGTGCTAAATAATTATCGCCATTCAAATTGCCGTCAATGAAAAAGGGGCCTATGATATGATCCCTAACAATTCCTGCCCAAACATTAACCTTTTCAGGATATTGAGTATGTTCTTCGCTGATCCAGTGAGGATTTTCCCTAGACTAATAGCGGCAATTTTGACGATTTACATGACCGTGAAGTGTAAAGGTGCACTCATCCGAAAACAAAACATGTTCTAATTGAATAACATTGTTATCTAACATAGCCATCATTTGTTCACAAAAATAAGTTCTCCTATCATAATCGTCTTCCATGAGCTCCTGAGTTGGTATCACTTTATAGGGATGCATTTTATTTTCTTTTAATGTTCGAATAATCGACGAATGGCTAATATCGAACATTGCGGCGGCTTGTCGACTAGAAATATGTGGGTTTTCCTCAAACTCAAGCATAATATCCAATTTAGTATCATCTTTTATTGAATTGACAGCTGCTTTTTTTATCTGCTTCACATGTCCAAGCTCGCGAAACTGCTTTTCTATTTTACTAATTGTCCCTTGGGATATATGCGGCAAATTTGGAAATTTTTCATGAAATAAGCGAGCAACTTCCACTTGTGTTCGTGTGTTATCTCCATAACCAATCATTTGTAGAATTGTTATTTTATGCATTTCTGTTAAATGAACCATTTTTCTGATATTAGGTATTATGCAGTTAACGAAATTCAAAAGACTATGACACTGACACTGAAAACTACTGTCTTGCAAAGAGAAAGGTCGGGCATTTTACACAAAAGTAAACAAAACTTAAAAGTTAACAAAACTGGCTATTTTTGTTCCATATCAATAAAAAGGAACGCTAAAATGGTTTTTGCTTACATTCTTAATATGAAGACCTAAGTGGTAAATAAGTATTGAGTGTGTTGTAGCGAATTTTTGTAATCAAATAAATAGTTCAGTAACCAGAGCACTTTCATGAATAATAATAAATTCGAAATAAATAAAATAAAAATAAATTTGAAAACACTTAATATTTCCGAAATAGTTGAAGATAGGTATAGAATATTGAACATAAAATATGTTTAGAATCTCCTAAAGAATCCAAAAATTAAATAATATCCGGGGTGTTGCATTTGAAATAAGAAAGTTGGCATTGACACACCCTGTATAAAAAGTTTTTATTGGAGAAAATGAGCAACTAAAATTACCAATCGACGCGACGGGTCCAAGCGTTTTTCCGAACACGACCCCATTTATTTATTATCGAATTTATTCCATTTGGCTGATACACACTGTATATATATATATATATATATATATATATATATATATATAGGTTTCTAACACATGACAACAATAGGGAGACCTAACATCTTGGGATGTTTCATAAAATCGTGTGTTTTGATGCAATAATTAAACGTACACCTAAGCTCATTAAATTTTATTTACTTTTTCTTAGTTCAAAACATCATACTATAACTCAGTATTTTAAAGTAATTGAATGTCAAAACGTATAATTTTTATATAATAAATATATCAAGAGAAAGTGCAGATATGTAATTTTGCTTTTTAAAGAACAATCAAATAGAAATTACAAGTCATATTAGCCCTTAAAGTAATTAACCGTTGTAACAAATTAATAAAATATTGGGAAAAATCAAGGTATCGCGTACCCCAATTAATATAGAAAAACAACAACATTTTGACTTACCCGAGAAAAAACGCCTTAAGAGTTAAGTAGTCCAAATTTTTGTATACTTCGCACTTACGCACCATAATGCCCAAAAACTTGAAGAAAGATTATCAAAGATAAGCCAAAAATTCACAAAAATTGCTTGGGTTTACACCGTATCAAATTTGAATTACTTTTCGACGTTTCGCTTACGATTTTACGAGGCATCTTCAAGAATCCTCACTGCACAAGATCAAAACACTGAATGAGCTCCGATCAAGTTCAGGTATTTATACCCGACCTGTACCGCTGCGCAGAGTTACAAATACGCAACAGACACCAGACAGTACAGCTACTACAGAATACTATAATCAATTTGTCAACTATGTGATTGACGAAAACACAGGACTCTGTTCTCTCTAAAGGATATAATTTTGCAATTACTCCAACCATTCCAGTATCCGAAAACTACCACAAGAACAGACAAATTCAGTTTAATATGAAACAATAAAAACTCTTCGCAGCTCTAAATTATCAAAATCCAACTTGTCAGCCGCAGAAAGGTCAGCCATAAAGAGCCTTAATGGCAAAGAATATGTAACAATTGTACTTGCAGATAAAGGTAATGCAAGGATGATAATGGACAAGATCAACTACATAGAGAAAACAGAGACATTACTTCAAGATGACAGTTATAGGACAATACTAACGGATACAACTAAGAAAATTGAAAGCAAAATTTGCAGCCTCATTAAGGTCTTGGATTTGCCAGATGTGAAGAAGAAGAAACTAAAGCCAAGTGGTTCGAAAATTCTTCGAATTTAGGGACTTAAAAAAATACATAAAGCTAACGTACGGTTACGTCCGATCGCCAGTGCAATAGGTTCGCTATCTTACGAAATAGGTAAATATAAACTGCATTTTTTGGTAAAATTTAAGTTTGAATATTTTTAAAACGAGACGAGACACTGAGGTGCGGTTTTCAGCAGTATCTTGCTAATTTTATTACATATAACCGGTGTTAGGCGTAAAACTTACCTGAGCTAAAAAGTTATTTATACGGGGTGTTAAACAAGACTGCAAATTTTTAAATTTTTATTTGTTCCGGAAATCTACAAAAACAATTTTTTAGTTCTAATTGTTAGATTAGCGTAATCCTTGGTGAAATTGTAAAAAACAATTTTAAACGTTTTTAAAATTTTTAATATTTTTTGAGACATTTTTTTTGTCAAAAAAATTTAATTTTTCTACATAATAAGCTGTAACTTTTTGTTAGCCATTTGGTGTAAAATTTTCTTGCTAGAGGGCCCTTAAGTCATACTTTTTTATAATGTGCACGTTCTGCACTACCCAGAAAATATACAGGGTGTGAAAAAATGTGGCAAGATTAGTTAAAAACCTAGCAATCCTCAAGATCATTTACGTATATTTTAACAACCTGTAGCATAAAATAGAATTTAAATTTAAAAGTTTTTACTTAAGTTTTAAGGAGTACCGAGTATTTTCTCAAAACGGTTTTTTAATTTTCTCTCTAACTTTATTATTTTAAAAAATATAGGTGTTGACTTTACAGCCAAAGTTACAACATCGGGTAACACAAGAGACATGTAACAGGCTGCCACCTTTTCGGTTTTAAAAAGACAATTTTACAACGAAAATAATTGTAAAAAAATATAAAAAATTCGTTAAAAAAATTGCAGTAGTGAAACAAATAAAAAATATATTATTTCCCAAAGGATGTTTAACTCAGAGTGTTCTAGAAAAATAAAAATTAAGCTTATTTTGGACTGCTTAAAACAAGTATTTTGTAAAAAGTGACTGCATTTTTATCATGTCAGCCCAATGTTGAATTTCGAAAAAATGGCTGTCTAGCCGCCATTTTGAAAACAAAACTTAACCTGTGATATGTAGTTAAAAATCTAATTTTAAGCTGAATACGATAGTCCCTTAAATATAAGGGGTCCTATTTAAAATAAAAAAGTAGGGGGTTACTCCCGGTTAAAGCGGAAGTAAATTAATTATTTTTTTACACAAAATTTTTCTTTTATGGAGTTATAGAAACATTTCAAATTTCAAATTCATGTTTTTAAAACTGAAGAGTGGCAGCTTGTTACATGTCTTTTGTGTTACCCGATGTTAGTAAATTTGGCTGTTAAATCAACACCTGTATTTGTTAACATCATAAAGTTAGAGAGAAAATTAAAAAACCGTTTGGAGAAAATATTCACTACCCTTTAAAACTTGAGTAAAAACTTTTAAATTTGAATTCTTTTTTATGCTACAGGGTGTTTAAATATACGTACATGATCTTTAAGATTGCTAGGTTTTTAACTAACTTTGCCACATTTTTTTCACACCCTGTGTATGTTCTGCGAAACCATATCTCAAAAAATTATAATAATTTTAAAGAGAGTTTAAAATGGTGTTTTACAATTTCACCAAGGATTGTTTTTTTGTAGCTGTTAAGAAATAAAAAATTGAAACATTTGCAGAGTCTGGTTTAACTCCCTGTATAAATAACTTTTCAGCATAGGTAAGTTTTGCGCCTATCAGCGTTTATGTGTAGTAAAATTTCCAAGATACAACTTAAAACCGCACCTCAATATCTCGTCCCATTTTAAAAATATTAGAACTTAAATTTTCTAAAACGCTCTAAGCTTAAAAATATTACTTTCCACTTTCCAAAATATAGTTGGAAGACCTCAAATAGGAACGTTTTTAAAATTTTTCAAATTAATATTTCAATTTCTTCAGCAGTTATCGTATATCAAACGACATTCCTAAAAAATATTTTTTTCATTAATAGACGAAAAATAGAATATGATCGTATTTAAAGTAATGTTGTTTTGGTTATTATAAATCTTAATGAAGGTTGCAAATATCAAATTATCTTTATCCTTGACACGAAACAATCCTTATGTCAATGAGTGAAGTGTAAAACGGGGCGAGAGTGGGGGGTTAAAAGAAAAACGGGGCCATTATAAAAATATTGTGTTTATATATTTTTGGGGGTTTTTAATATCGCGAAATTCTATAAACCGTTAAGCTGACCCAGCAATAAAACTTGGTATAAATAGAACCAAAAAGATGAAATAAAAAAAATTATAAAAAATTAAACTGGCTTAAAAAAGCTCTATAAAGTAAAAATAATATTTTTATCTTTAAAATTTGTTATAATGAAGTCTGCGTCAAATAGTAGACTAAATAGATATTATTCTCGTGGTATATAAAATAGTGATTCAAATTATAAGTTTTTTTTTGCGTTTAAGTAATTAGGAATTAGTTTCATGCCGAATTCATGAAGTCTAATTTTCAACATGAAATAAAATCTAATTTTTATTTTTTTACACACTTTCTGTCTTCTATTTATTCTTCTATTCATACAATAATTTGAGTTGCCTTAAAATATATTCAGTCACTAAGTAAAAACTCTGAAATGGCTAGTATTTTTGCCAATATTTATAAAATTATTTTATAGTTGACTGGATTTTCAATTTTCATCTTATTCAAATATTATTGTCCGACCCAACGCAACGACAACAGAAACAAGGATTACATAATGTATATCCACTCCAGTTAAAGTATCATTTAGATATGCAAATAAATTTAAAGCGTTTATTGTCGGATCTCGAGAGAGCTTTTTCCCCCGTTTTTTAAATCACTTTATTTCCCTAAGCCTGTATTTAAATAGCTTTTCTTGTTTTGGTGTAATAAAAAATTGAATTAAAATGCTTTTGTACAGTGTTATATTAAAAAGTAATTCGGCCTTAATTTACAAGTCAATTTTGACCTACTTTTATCAGATTATATTACCTATCTTAATAATCTATATATTTAAAACACTAATCTAAATGTTTCAGTCAGTTTGTGAGAGAGTTGTTCTGCACCGATTTTTGTGATTTTTTTTTTAAATAATCGTCTCGTGACCGAGAACTTTCGACACTATTTTTAGTATTGTAAATTTATACAGGGTGTTTCAAAAAATCTGGTCAGTGATTAACCACGATTCTGCTTAAACCGCTTGACGTAAAAAGCTGAATTTTTGCGTACAAGTTGAGTCTAGGATATAGAGGTTCGATAAGAAGGGATTTTTCAAAACTCAAATTTGAAGGGGTGGAATCTCCTCTTAAACATTACAATATTTTTTATTTAAAAAACGGTTGTTTTTTTCGGAAAAACGTTTAAATTTGTGGTTTTTATTTGATTGCTTTACATATTTTAAAATTCCTGATTCATTTATACAGGGTGTATAAAAAAAATCGGACTACTGGTTAATTATGATTCTGCTCAAACCGCTTGATGTAAAAAACTAAATTTTGACATACAGGTTTTAGGATGTGGATGTGGAGCCGCCCGTTAAATATTACAATATTTTTTATTTAAAAAACGTTTAGTTTTTCAAAAAACTGCTTTGTCAGGTACATTTTAGTTTAATTTTTTACATATTCTTTAAAAACATATAAGGGTTTCAGCCCTTAACTTATGGAGTTTTATATTCAACTGTACCCGATTTAATTTCATCTTAACCTTGTTCCACTTTTCTTTATTATTTGCATGTAAAGTAAGAACCCCCCGTAGTTCGTCTACCTTGTATTTATCGCAGTTGCTGCATGTGTCGGTCCTAGGATAACTGATTGAGATATTAAATTTTGTTGAAAATATTTCCCGAAAGTGTTCATAGGACAACGAATTTTCGGGATATTTTTCAGAGTACATAAGATATAACTTTTTGATATTTAAGTCCTCCGATAAATAAATTTTATTTGTATCTTTCAGACTGTAGCGAGCTTTTCTGTCTTTTAATACTCTTAAAAACGAGACAGCACAATTTATCGTTTCCGAAGAGGTTTTTTGAGGCTCGATTTTTATGTGTTCCGCTCTGATTTGGATACACCCTTAATTCGTCCAGTCATTGGCATTGTACTTGTACTTGGAACTTCAATTGCACTACTATTACTACTACTGTCCTCACTAAATTCCATTTTACGGAATAAACACAAGAAACACATAAACATTTACTAACACACTTCTTGCAACACTAAGCTATCAATCACCTGATTTTATAAAAAAGACTGGACAAGATGGACTCTGATCGTTTTTGTTCGGGAGCGCTTGGAATATTTTAGACTCTGATCATTTTTGGTAATTTAATTGTGGTGACTGTATATATATATATATATATATATATATATATATATATATATATATATATATATATATATATATATATATATATATATATATATATATATACATATATAGCTCAGTGGCATATGTATTGGACCAAAGGAATTCGTAAGAGATATTTATTTTTGTTACCTAGTATAATGATAAGAAAATATTTTTGTTAGGCTTGTCGCATATTAATTGGACTAATTGAATAATTTGCCACTGTTATCACTGAGCACAGTCACCTTCTTCTTTTATATCTGCATCAAGTCTTGCTTGCATGGTGTCTACTAATGCTTTACAATATTTTGGTTGGAAGTTATCCCAGATTTCCGGAATTTTGTCCTTTAATTCGGGAATGGTGCAGACGGGACTGGTTCGTAGAGTTTTTTTATTTGACGCCATAGTGTGTCGATAGGCTATAAGTCGGGGCTACTAGATGGCCATTTTAAAACAGGAATATTAATTTCTTGCAGTCAGATAATTTGAATTCGGGAATTACAACACATACTTCAAATTTAGATTCGTCGCTCCATATAACGGACGTTGAGACCAGCTTCTATGCTCCTTTGGCCAGAAAAGTCGATTTCTTTTTTGTTTTTGCGACAAAAGCGGTTTTTCCTTGGCTTAAAATGAAAACATTTAGATTTTTTTTTGTATTTTGCTATAAACTTACTTTGTAGAAGCGATATCTAATTTTTTTCATATTTCTCAACCAGATGTCTTTTGAAATGCGTTTACCAATTGCATCTATCAATTTTACAGCTAACTCCCGTGATGAAGCTCGACGATCTTGTTTCATCTTCTTTCTGTAATTTTCGAAGAACGGCCAGACTTCTCTTTTGACCGAACATTTCCGCTTTTTTTGAATTGGGAAATAATATTTCTTATTGTCTCTTGAGAAATGTTTAGATTTTTTGCAATACTATGTCCAGAGAGACCATTTTTGTGGACACTAATAATGAAATTTCTCATATCATAGAGAGTGCTTTTCCGCGAACCATTTTGACTAAATAGTTTCAGAGACTCAGATATTATTGCCATCTTTGTTTTCGATTATTGTTAAAGCCCACTCGATTAGATATTTACCTTAATAAATTTTGTATCAGATGTCACTAAGTAATCACGCGGTTTTATCTGAGTGCATGCGTTTATAACCCAATTAATATGCTCCAAGTCTAACAAAAATACATTTTTCTAATCATTATTATTGTTAGTGATATAGATATGCGGTATTGTTAATTAATTGTTAATACCACATACTATCAAATAAACGTAGTTGCATTTGCTGAAGTTATGTTACGTGTTGTAAATACTAGGTGGCAAAAATAAAATTATTTTAAATATGCCCTTGGTTCAATACATATGCGACTAGGCTCGTATATATATATATATATATATATATATATATATATATATATATATATATATATATATATATATATATATATATATATATATATATATATATATATATATATATATATATATATATATATATATATATATAAGGTAAATCAGGGTTAGATGCCTCACTTAAGCAAAATATGTGATTAAAAATTCAAATAATATTTTAAATTAAAAAGCCTATGATAAAAAAATAACATATTTATTTAGACACGACATAACATGTTCAAAAAACTTAAAATTTTTATTTTTTTTTTGTAAAAATTTTTTAACAAAAATAACTTTTTTGGCCATCTCTCCCGGCAGTTAAAGAGAGTTGGCCTTGCAGTTTGGGTCAGGTGCCCCACTCTGGGAGAGTCGCCCCATAAAGGAAAAGAAGGAACTTTCATTATTTTTATCATCTTAACATACATAAATAAGATTATTAAAAATAACAGGAAATTTTTAACTTAAACTTATTTTCTAATAATATGACAAAGACTCTCAGTTTATAAGAATACTTTTTTCTTGGCACGGTCATGATTTGCAGCCCTTAGTTTTTCACGTCCACATGTGACGCAGTGGTCCCCATATATTGTACACGTCTCATGAAACCACTTGTCACATCCCAAACATTTTAACCAATCTGCCTTGTTAGTTGTTTCATAATAATTTTCCCAGCATTCTATGCAAGATTCTGATTCCTTAGCAGAACTTGTAGATGGGGACCTTTTACCCTTTTTTACATAAACAGCAAGTGGTTCATCATCCGAGGAGGAAAAATCGTCTTCAATATTTTTTTTTGATTTTGGGTTTCGCATTGTCAAAACTTCGGCAGATTGCTTCTTTCGTTTTTTAATTGATTTTGGAAGAATTGGCACCGGACTAATATCTTGCAGATATTTTGAAGGGGTTTCTTTTGGATGAACACCATCTGGTACTATCATTGAGCTTGTACCTGGAACCGGTTCTTGTTCTACGCTAACTTTTTCTAAAATAGATTTGTCGGACTGAGCTTTTTCCGGGGCTGCCTCTAAAACAGAATTTGGGTTTTGATGTTCCTTTAAAGAAGAGCTCTTTTTACCTGTAGAATTTTCCACTGTATGTTGAGACATATTATCCGAAATGTGATAAAAATGGTCAGGAATGGCCGCCGGATCAAGTGGGAAAATTCCTGATGCCCGAAACCCAGAGACACCAGTTTCAACATTAGCTGCTTTACCCCATGCAGCTCCTATGATTTTACCAACTTGCAGGCGAGTAAGACGTCTCCCACTGTCTGGCTTCTTTTCTTAAAAAATGTTTTAAGGGCCGGAAAAATGATCTGTCAAGTGGCTGTATGGCTTGGGTGCAATGGCTTGGTAAGCACACTAAAATTATTTCATTTTGTTCTGCGAAGTTGAGCATTTCCATAGAATTCCTATGAGATGAATGTCCGTCGAGTATTAAAATAGTTGGACCAGGAGGCTTTTTAGGAACAAAATGTTCTTGAAGCCATTTTAGAAAGAGGTCTGATGAGATATAGGACGACTTTTTGTTCATAAAAACTGTTGACCCTGGTGGAAGTCCATCTTTAAATTCCTGCTTTTCTCTTACTCCTTTAAATATGAGCACTGGTGGTATAAAATTGCCTTCGGCATTGCAGCAAGCTATTATTGTTACGTTCTCACCTCTTTCACTTGAACTGAGTACATGGACATCTTTGGCTCCCTTAGTTGCAATAACTTTTCCGGCTTCGTTGTTGATTTGAAAGCCGGTCTCGTCCATGTTAAAAATATTACTCGGTTTTACAAACATGTTGTATTCCGTGTAAACCTCATTAAGCAGATCAAAAAATTTATTTACTTCCGTACGATCCATACCTTCTGCCCTAGCAATAGACAATCCTTGAGCTGCTCTAACACTCACTTCTTGGTTACGTCGCAAAAACGAGTTAAGCCAGTCATAGCCTGCCATTTGTGTTTCACGATTAAATCTGTGCTTAATTTTCAATTTTTCAGCAAACTGATAAGCAAGGGATCTAAGTGACTCTCTATCAAGCGCAAAACCACATTTTTCCAATTTCTGTACATGTTTTACTAGTCGTTTTTCATTTACAGTGCCTAAGCATCCTTTAGGGCCTAGAGGAAGATCCCTGGTAATTCCTGATTTGATGCGCCGACGTAACGTTCTAGATGGTACACCAAAGGCAGCTGAAGCTTCATTAGTGCCCATCTCACCAGAATTTATAGCCTCAATAGCAGCTACTAAATGTTCTTCACGCCACTGTTTTCTTGGCTTAGCAGATTGTTTTCGTTTGTATCGGGTCGGCATATTATCTAAAATAAAATTTAGTCATTAATATACTATCTAAATTTACAAAATACAAACATTCATATGGGGCATCTATCCCGTATTATTTTTGGCCATCTATCCTTTTTGTACGGGAGAGATGCCCCAGTATATTAAAATGCACCAGTAAAGAATTTGTCAACCATTTTATATTCTAAAGTAAGCCAATAGACCCTTTCAAACAAGGATTCAAGAATACAGCTGTAAAAATTAAACGAAAACATTTTTCGCTGCGATATGTGCTCACCTAAATTAGATCATAGTAGTAATTTATCAATTCTTACCTGTTTTTCTTAAATATTTCACAATTGAAGAGATATTATTGGATTATTAATTGTGCCTCTCGCTAAACACACAACAAGTAAACAACCACCATACTTATGGCGCCAACTAACGATTAAGCCCGAATATTTGCCGATCGGGGCATCTGTACCGGTGGGGCATGTAACCCGGAATTACCTTATATATATATATATATATATATATATATATATATATATATATATATATATATATATATATATATATATATATATGTTACTAAACGACTATGTCTGTACTAAATTGGGCCACACTTCACTATTCCTAACAAATGGGAAAAAATCATAGTGAGGGAGGTTCCGGGTAAAGGAAATTTACCGATTTTTATGCTATGTTATAAGCATAACGATTTACCAGCAATCTTGAAATCCGTTGAATTAATGTAATTTGATTTTCAACTATAAACAATTTTGCTTTTTTGCCAATTTTGCTAAAATATATATTCATTGAAGTTCACTGTGTTCTCGCAAGAGTTGATAATGTATGATGATGTTTTATTGTTCTAATGTCTGGACATATTTCCTAATAAATCATTGGAGATAATTCTTGGTGCTGCCACACTTCACAGTAAATAAGCATTTTCAGCTTTTTTATAGGCATAGCATAAATATACGTGTTCGAAAATTCAATGTATGTTATTAATATAAGTAGATGTAACTAAAATCGTTTTTTGTTTAATAATAGGATATTCCTACTTGTTTAACGTAGAATATAAAATACTATGTGATTTGTGCCATGTTGCCAGTTTGTGTGTTCTAAAGTAACGACGGAAACTTTAATTAATAAATTAATATTAATGTAACTTATAGCTTTAGAAAATATAGTATTAAAATATTTAGTGATTTGCTCAAATTGCAGCAAACTGTGTTCAAAATGTACAATTTTTTTCTCAGATATACTTATTTTCAACCTGCGTATTACCTTTTTCTACTTTTTTTCTCCTACTGGCAAATTTGTTTATATGTACCTAAATGCGTTTAAGTAAAAGAAGTTATTGTCATTTTGTAGGATTATTTGATAAAAAACTTCCGTTAAAATATATTTCATATTATAATTTATTTTATGTAATTACTACATATAAATACAACCCAAAAGGGTGTTTTTCCAAAAATAATTGAGCTATTTGAGTGGATGAAGTTGTAGGCACAAAATTATTGCGTTAACGAGTTCGCCCACTCATAGATAATGAGTAACTCCATTTCCGTCATGTTATCAAACAAATTAAGTCCATGATGAAAGTTTACTAATCAAAATATTGCGTAGGTCTGTGTCAACAGCATCAGGGGGGAACGATCACAGAAGCTTGAAAAGTTTTCTCTTATATTTGATCAATAACTTTGCCATTGTTTAGGTTAATTAACGTGTATTTAATTACAGTTCTTAGCAAGACTGTTTTTCCCAGTTTTTTTATACATTTAAGATAGTGATATCTTAAATGATGAAAAGATATCCTTAATCACCGATATAGGTGCTACTTTTCTCAAATTAAATAAACACATAAACTCAGAATGTTTTAAATTAGCTACACTGCAGTGTAATTTGGTGCCGGTTGTGGTATTAGACAGCTGAGTAGTTGATTCTATTTTGCACCTTACATGGGGCTCGCTAGTTTATGCCGACCTGATGAGCTCTAAAATGGGCGAATCGTAATTTGTTTTTAGCTTGTCATAATTTTATGTTTTGCAGAATTATTACAATTTTATGGACAAAGCGAAAATTACCTTAAGAGAAAAAAAACAAAACAATGAAAAAACGAAAATATTAATCGAAAAAAAAAAATATTTTTCGATGGGTCAGTGCAAATACATAAATTGTAAATATACTGTAAAGGGGTCAATGAATCTATGTGACCTTAATAATAAAGGAAATAAACAATACATATGCGAGGTGAATAATGACATTGAAATGAAAATTACGGGACCTCAAACTCTATTTTTTATCGTAATACAACAAAATAAATGAAGACCTAACACTAGAACCTGTGGTGGAAGATAGATCAAAATACGAGAGTTCTAACCACACTACACCACAACTTGTTACGTTCTGGACGCGCGTTTCGCTAACCAAGTTAACATCATCAGCAGATGATATAAACTTTATATCATCTGCTGGTGATGCTAACTTGGTTAGCGAAACGCGCGTCCAGAATGTAACAAGTTGTGGTGTAGTGTGGTTAGAACACTTGTATTTTAATCTAAAATAAGTGAACTTAAACAGAAAGTGTACTGAACTGATATAGTAATTAAATTGTATAAAAAAAAATAAAATGTATAACTTTAAACTAATATATAATAAAATAATTAATTTTAACAGACTATCAGACAGTTCATTCCCAAAATAATTTTCAAATTCTATGCTAGCAGCTGTAACTTGAGACTTATTCATTACAAAAATCATTAACAGTAAAAAGGTTTTCGAATGACGTATGTTTTGTTTTTTTTTTTTTGAAAGAGTGCAAATATAGGGATTGTTTTTAAATGTTCTAAAAGATGATTGTGAAGTTTTATGGCGTTGTAAATAATTGATTATTTTATTAATTCTGTGGAAGGAATGGAAAGGTATATGTCCTGCTTAGAGTTGGTAGGATATACGTGTTGTGGCTTTTCGGGAAAGTGTTTATATGCTTTCTCATCAAACAGAGGGTTTCTAAAATAAATAATGCAGGAAGTGATAATATTTCACGTTTTTTGAAATAGTATTGGCAGCGAGCTCTATTATTTAGACCAAACAAACAGCGAATTGCTCTCTAAGCCTAAAAATACTAGTAAATTGCTCGGTGGTACAGCAGCCCGAGCAGGAACGGTCATAGCGGAGATCGGATTCGAATAGAGAGAAATAAGTAAGTCTGGCAGAAGACACGTCCAGTTCTTTTGAAACTGATCGAATGGCAAAGCAGGCGGTAGAAAGTATTTTATTTAAGATGTCAATATGCTTAGATCATTTTAGGTGTTATTTATATTCAAAGCCAGGAATTTAACCGACTCAACGTATTTAATATTGTTGTTAAGTAGCTGAAGTGGTTGTAAAGTCTTCTTATAAGATAAGGCCCCCGTTTTATCCACATTGAAGCATAACAGATTGAAATCGGACCAAACCTTATTCATAACAAGGTCGTTGGAAATATTAGAATATAAAGACATTGTATTGAAATCACTTCATGTTATGCTTGTGTCGTCAGCAAAGAGAGAAATGTTTCTATTGATTTTTAGGTTGTTGATATCATTAATGTATAACAAAAAAAGAATAGGTCCCAAGACCGAACCTCAAGTTACAGTCAGAATCAGAACCATTTGTCCTTACAAATTGTTGCCTATTTCAGAGATAAGATTTAAACCAATTAAAAGAAATTTTACGGATTCCCTAAAAATTTAGCTTGCTTATCAAAATTTCATGACTAACACAGTCAAAGGCTTTTACATAATTACAAAAAACTGAGGCAGTGAGGTGGCTGTTATTGAGCGATAAGTAGACGTCGCTAAACAACCACCTCTATGTGTATATTCGTGTCGGCTTGCTTGATGCCTGTGTCATCCTGTATCCACGCGCCACGCCAACTCGGTCTTTCGACTTTATAACGTTGTTGCGTACATAAAAACCGAGTCGCGTAACTTATTTTATTATTAGTTTAGTATAATCTTTAGCTTATATTGGTTAGTCGAGTGATAGTGCATTGGTGGTTGAACTGCGCTCATGCGTGTTTAAAGTTTCAGAGGAGTATAACCAAAAGTCAAGTTTCTGTTTATTTGCTAATGGCTACTACGGACAAAACAAAAACAGCATTTTTGCTGCAACGTTACTTTATCCTTTATCAAAACTGGACAGCATCGAAGAAATTTTTCTGCGATTTTTTGAGACGCACCACGAGCAAAATGAGGGTTACTCGGTGCAAATGAAATTTTTTTGGAGAAATAGTCATGTTCAGGATGAATACGATAGTATTACTCTAAAAAGATTTAGAGGTAGTCTTTCGATTTCTTCTTTAAACAGCGAGCCTCGAAAGATTGCTAAAAATAAATACCTGGACTGTCCAGTGCTCAGGACTTACACGTGTCATAAGACAACCGGAATTCCAGCAGTTTTATTTGGCGTTACCACATGTTATTGCATAAAACAGACATTTTATTATAGCATTGGCGATCTTAGTTTAAAAGTAGATTGATATATTTTTTATACAAAATGGTTACCAATTTTTTTAACAGACATTTGAAAATTTATTTCCTTACTTATTTATAAGTTTTGATTAAAATACAATTTATCCGAACTACCTGATGTTTATTTTCATAATAATAACCTCACGTACAAAACAGTACTATTTGTCAATAAAAGAAAATCTCACAAAATGACGTATCTACATATATTTCAAAAAAACTCAAAAATTAAAAAACATTAGCTATCAAACAATGAAATAAGATAACAACATATAAATGCCGTATAACCTCAAAATTTCCCATTAGTTTAATTATAGTGATAAAAACTACAACAAGTCTAATACAAGTCATTTTTTATTTTCTTCTCTCCTGAAAAATGCACAAAATGCGAGTACGTGGGATAAGGGACGATATGTTTAGTTATTAAAAAACTTTTTCACAAAATTTTACATTTTTATTCTATATGTTGATTAATTTAAACCAACCAAAGTAGGCGCGAGAAGCTCAAAACAGAACTATCAAACCTATTAAAAAAAGTAACTTGCTAAGTACAAATCCCCGACGCGTAGTCGCACATCATCCACCCCCCCCCCCCCCCCCCAAGCAACTCCTCTGGATCCGCCCTTGTAACCAATTCAAAGTAACAAAATTTTATAAACAGTATATTTAGAGGTTGGCTTCAAACTACTATAATTACAATATACGTTATAAAAGTTGGCTTTACTAAAGAAGTTGCATGTGCCTGACACTGCAACTAAATTCGCATTTATCATAAGTGTTACGTCTTGGCTGTAAAAATAATTTATGGCAAGTCGAGCTACAAAGTCACGTTATAGTCGTCTGGAGGACATAATATCAGGAAATTAAGTGTCTCGTTACCAAGTTGTTCATCAATCATAACTTTGCATTCGCAAACCTGCAAGGCTGGAATGCTTTATTGATAACTTGCAGATAAAAAGGTTTTCAAAAGAGTATGCGATTTTAAAATACGATTGCCGTTTGCTGCTTTGTGGTAAGTAAATGCGGTATTTTTCAGAAAGCGAAATGTCATTAGGTTATAATCAAATGGGAAAACTAGCTCATAAATGAAGGACAATAGTATGCGTTATTTTAAATTTTGTTAAAAGAGCAATTAAAAAAGTAATTAAGTAGTGGCTAATTTGTTTTTTTAGAATCATGTTCAAATTGCTTTTTCTCTATTATTATATTCTAAACTACTAAATTCTGCATTAATGGCGACGGATCTTAGTCATCCTTCAGTCTTTGCAATGTGAAGCTAAGAATGTGAACACAAAGATAAGACAGTTTTGCATAGACTGAATGACAGGTTCATTAATCAGAAGAGTCATTGCAAGGCGGTCTTTTTTTAATAAGGTTATATCATTTGGTTACACAAATTTTAGATAACCTCATATTTTAGAGAAATAAACAAGCTCAAAATATGTACACTTAAATATTAGGTATTTTCCATACCAGTGGAATAAAAGCGTCATTAACATACGCGTGTTATGTAACCACACAAGTATGTTAATAACGATTTATCATACGAGTATCGTACAACATTTTATCTACGATCATTTAAAATCTTATCCGAGTTATAATATAATTTACATTTTCGTAAAAAAATTACCTTTCAAATATTTAAAAACAAATTACCTCTGTTACCTTACCTACTATATCATAGCAACCAAGTAACTAAGTTGTTGTTATATGTAGAATAGCAAAACTATATCATTTCTGCAGGTGCTAAACAGCCTACAAGAAGAATTGTTTTCGATACACTGGCCGACAAAAAACAAAACAACAAATCAGAATAGCATAATCTAATAGAATGGACCTATCCAAATACGAAAATGACAAATAGAAAGTTGTAGTACGTAGGGTCTTCTTGTGAGAGTTGTAGAACCATATCGAATGTTACGATACTTAATATCTATAGAAAAAATGATTTCAGAAAATTCTTAACCCTCTTTATTGACTATGTTTACAGTTTTCGCCTATTAAACATACCATTTATCTAAGAGAAAAGCAAACGAGAAAAATATTATCTTAAAACACTAATTAAACTATATTTTTTCCGTTTATGAGGTGTCCTATATTCTCTCTTCAAAAGCCAACAGTAGATGGCTGGATCCCATCGTCCTTGGTACCGAATTTCCGTTGTTCTGATATCTTGTGAAACCTTTCACCCTGCTCGTCACTAACAGCTCCCAAATTCTTAATGACATTCTGGCACCAAGCGCTTTATAGGCATCTAAGGGTTCATTAACTAATTGTTCATAATTTTCATCCATGTTGTTGCCTAAAAATCCTCTTACTACATCAACAAATGAATTCCATGCACTGAGTTCCTACCTGGTAAGCTTTCCCGTAAAACTGACATCGTCGTCTGCGTTCTTTTAATTTGGCATCACTTAACTGGGAAAAGACTTGTCTTAGGTATTTACCATCTTTATTCAAAGCCTTCATAAAGTTTTTCAGCCCAAGTTTAATGTGAAGAGGAGGCAAAAGGACTTTTTTGGGATCAACATGAGGTATAAATTTAACGTTTTGAGATCCCGGTTGAAATTCTTTCTGGCCAAATTTTTGTTACATAATGCTGATTTAGTGCCCCTGAAGTCCCACTAAAATCGCTATAACTTTCATTGCAACTGAATGGGCAACTGGTATAGAGGATTTTAAATTTCCATTATGCAATAACACAGCTTTTAAGCTATATTTGCATGAGTCTATGAATAAGCGCCACTTTTCCATACTGTAGAATTCAGAAAACATATCATTTCTTTTTATGAAGTTCGTAATTTTTGTTTCTTTGGCCAATAGGGTCCATTCCTTAAGACGGGAACCCAGAAGTTCTGACTGTTGCTTGGATAACCCCAAATCACGTAGTAGGAACTGGGACCTGTGATAAAAGTGGGATCGATGCATTGTTCTTTTGAGCTGCCTGATGATGCGTTATCTCCATTATCTCCCAAATCAATAGCTTGCTAATTTAAAGGCGCAATCGGCACTGGCAAATTTACATTATGAGGAACAGGTCGTACGGCAGATTGCAAATTTGGATATTCTATATTGTGCTTTCCCTTTTTGGAATAACCTTCAGTCTTTGTCAGGCAAAAATAACAATCGTCAGAATGATTAGTGGGTTCTCGCCATACCATTGGAACTGCAAAGGGAATACTTCTTCTCTTTCCCTTCATCCACTGCACCAATGATACACTACAACTAACACAGCACAGATGGGGAGCCCACCGCTTATTTTGATCCCCAATTAACACAGCAAAATATTTAAAGTAGGCTTTTTTTACATTTTCGGAAAATGGCCTGGCTTATGATTTCACCAGAAATTCTCCACAAATATAACAAAATTTGTCAGGACTTGACTCGACATTCTCGTTTTCACATACACTTGCTTATCGATACACAGAGAACCACGCAATTCGAAACTCAAGAGAAGAATAATGTTTAACGTTTATTATATGTCTAATGTTGTAAACAACTCAGTCTAGGTAATTTTTCCGTTGTAAAAGAGACCCATTTTAGCCGCCTCACAATAAAATTGTTCACCTGCCAATATAAAAGGTTCTAATTAGGCTATTAAAAAATGGTACGTATTAGGGCTTTCCGAATATTTTTTTTATTATTGGGAGGGTATTTCCATTGTGAAAATAATGAGTTGGCCTGTGTTAGAAAACTCTTGTCTAATTATGTATGTATGTAAATTTTTGTTACAAACTATTAGCAAATAATGCTGTTAAATAGTTTTAATTTGTCACAAAGTTCGGAACGAATTTCATACAATTTCAATATGAGCGATCATGAACATCCGACATCGAAAAAATGGCTACCGGCGTAATTTCCAGTTTTCTGCCCGAAAAAATCACGGGCAAAATATGAGTTGGCCTACTCCCGGTATCAGAAATCGGGTGAAGAAAAGAACATAAAAACTATCTCCAGTGAGAAGGCATGGTGAGCCTGTTTTAATGATCTGTCTAAAATTCAAAAACCATCCTCTCTTTGGGCATACTATTCAAAGTTGCGGAGGGTGATGTCTATTAGCAAAAAATGGGGATATTAATAAATACTCGCATTTAATTGCGTTTAAAAAAAAAAGGATATAGGAAGGATATAGACCTACAAAATCGAAGATATGGTTGTTTTTCTGCAGAAAGCTGATGATAACAAGTTTTTTTATAGCGAAAGTCGCACTTATTGTTGGACTACCAGAAGCATGTAGAAGAAAAGAAAACTTACTCCAGGAAAATGTGAAAAATGAATTTTCGATTTGTAATACCATTCACGAAGACAAAAATAACTCGAGAGTTTTTTGTAACAACAGGAGACATTGTAGGTTTAGATAGAGCGGAAATTGCCCTCAAGCTACGCCCTAAACATGTTGATTATGTTTCGTCGTGTGCTATAAGAACGGTAAATGTACAAAACGGCCAGTGGGAATAAACACTTTTGGGCTATTGCTTTATTTTTAAAATTATTCAACCCAGAACAATATACCGGCTACTGCTTTAGAAGGTCTTCTGCATCACTATTAGCAACTGAAGCAACTAGTATCCAAAAACGGAACATATTTAATGCGAGTTAAGTCAAGTTCATCAAGTACATCTGGTATTAATTTAAATAACTTCAATAGTTGTGTAATTCGTATTTACAATAAATAGTTTGTACTTTAAACAAAAATAAACGTATTTTCTATATTTAAGTTTTAATTTTAATATTTATTTCAGCATCTTAAGAAATGTGGAAATATTACGACTATAGCCATCCATACAGCATTTTTATCAAATAGAATCATTGGAAAAAAAGACATCTGAACGATATTTTTCATTTTGCTCCTTGACATAAATTGTATATATTACAATAGTGAGCTATGCGTAATACAAACAAATAAGGTAAACATAAAATAGACGAAATTCATAAAAAACGAAAATAATAATGTCAAATACTAATAATTCTCATACTAAGGTATGAATCTAACCCAAAAATTACAATATAGGTAAACCAGGACTCACAAAAAGCAAAGAAAATATATTTAGGGCCAGTGTTTTCATCCCCAAATAACTTTATTCTTCGAATATTACCGAGGAAACAATTGTTGGGGCAATTGTAACCATGGAAAATATCCACTGAATAAAATTATATGAAGATACAAATACCAGCCCTTAGGAATATATTTTTTAAGCCAGAATGGTAAAATATGAAATCAGCTTTCCAAAAATATAAATAAACAAAATAAAAAACCAAGTTTTATAAAAATAAACTTTTTACCAACATTCTTTTCAAATTAATTATCACAAAGAATTAAGTAAGTACCTATACCTATACCCAAACTGACTTCTGCGCAATTGTCGTATTCGCAATATTGACGTATTCGCCGATTTGACCGATCTGCCAATTTGATACTTCCGCTGAATTTTAGTCTGCCAGAATCCAATTCTTAAGGGTTTTGAAAGATAGTATGTTTTCATTCCACGTACACCAACGTCATAACAAAAAATGATCCTTGTTTGGAACATGTTCTGCATCACAGCAGACACAATGATCCAGCTTAGTCAAACGACGATCGCGATTTCGCTCTTATTAGAGCTCATCAGGCCGCCATAGACTAGCGAGCCCCGTGTTAAGCAAAGGCACAAAATGCTTTCGTTGCCGGTCGTGGTATTAACCAGCGGAGTAGTTGTTTTTGTGATTCCATTTTGCGCCATTGCCCTACACGGGGCTCTCTAGTCTATGGCGGCCTGATGAACTCTAATAAGAGCGAAATCGCGATCGTCGTTTAACTAAGCTGGATCATTGTGTCTGCTGTGATGCAGAACATGTTCCAAACAAGGATCATTTTTTGTTATGGCGTTGGTTTACGTGGAACGAAAAGATACTATCATTTAATGCTCCCAACGAAAGTCAGGAGTCACAATGTAATTCAATGCCGGTCGTGGTATATATATGGGCCAGCGGAGTAGTTGTTTTTGTGATTCCATTTTGTGTAAGGGTTTTGAAAGTTATTTCAGCTTTTCTGATATATTGTTGTTATCAGGACTCGCTTGTTTAATTTACTAATAGAAAGTATTACTATTAAAATAATTATTGCAAATATTGTTAATTATATTATTGCTATTTTGATATTCAAGTCGTAAAACAGGATAGTTTATGCCTTATAGTTATAGCTATCTGTTATTATTACCGAATTTCCCAATAATAACGCATATTGCCAAAATATTCGGCTTCCTGTTGCTTTTTCTTCTAATCAAGTTGGGCATAAACAGGCGATGTATTTTATTTGTCTATTAAATCTAGTTTGAATTTGCATATTCTAGTGTCTCTCCTTGACTGCCTCGTTTCCTGTTTACCTTCATGAGTTCAGCCTTCAAAATGGGTTTTTAAAAGTTACCCTTCGAGTTACTCGATTTTGAATGGCTAATATAAGTCATTTTACTGGCGGATACAGTTTGAACATCGTTTGTCAGAACTAATTAATGTTGAAGCTCGACCGTGCATTTGCCATGCAGAGCCTTTTCCTGCCAAGTGTTTGTCTTTTGGCAGTTGCACCTTAAAGCGATTTCTATTATTTTACAGCACACGTTTAATCTTGTGTAGCCTCTGTATTCCCTTTTATTGTTCGAATTGGTTAATTTTCTAATTCACAGAAATACATTTCATATTGGCTTTTTTCCTATCTCATAATACGAAAATATTTAATAAAACCTTTGCCCCTTCTCGTTTTCTTTTTTGTAAATTCTATTGCCAATCTTGGATCGTGATCCTTAATTAAATTTGTAATTTCATAAATAATATAACTATTATTAAAAATTTAAATATTTGTGGTCACCAAGAGAATATCTGAAATGTTCTGTTGATGACCACTCACCATGAATATCTTTTGCTTTTGCTGGTGACTGACGTGGTTTTATGTGTTAAGTTTGGCGCTAGTGGTACTCGTCTCTCAACTAGTTTATTGTACTGTTGAAGTACGTTAAGTCAGAAACACGTGTCTATCGTTGATCAAATATTGTTTCAAAAAAATTCTTTTTCGAAAGCTAAAATCAGCTTAACCTTATTTTTGACATATCTAAAAGCAAACATTTCCCACGCAAATTTGGGGTCTCTATCTCGACCTTTTTCGAACGGAATGAGATTAAGGGGGAACTGCACGCAGTAATATGGATCATTTGCAAACCTTCCGCCGCTGCAATATTACGTTAAAACTATAAGAGATATGTATTAGCTTCACTGTGATTTTTATAGGGAAATATGTATAGTTGAGCGCTAAAGGCAAATTTTTATGAAAAAATCAAATCTAGAGTTATAAAATAAAAGTAGATTGGTCCATTTTCGACCATTTTTTGACCAATTTTTAACTCACATGCCTTCGCATATAATTTTTTATCCACAAAAGGGCTCTTTACCGCCTTACATTGATCCTTTGTTTACGTAACTGCAAAATTTGAAATGGTAAATCGTACTCATGTATTTGTATTTCTGCAGCGCGAGAACCCTTTTGAACCCATTTTTAACCGAAATGTTATTTAAATTACCTATACGTAACACATTTTTTAAGGTTGGACTTGCAGGAAGTTTTTTTTAATGCGTTTTTTCACTTTCTGCGTGCAATTCTCCCTTAAAATAAGAATTCCAGACGTAGAGTTTAAACTGTTATTTTTAATTTTGCTTTATAGGATATTGAAAAAGACCGCCGTAAATTTCTTGGCAATAATAAAGTCTACTTTTAAATTCCATTCTAAGGCAAACAACGGTCTTTTTTATTGTAGTTTATATGGATTATTGGGTTTGGTAAGAAACATTCGCTCTTTTAGGTAACCCCAAATAAAAAAATCAAGTGAAGCAAGATCCGGCCACCGTGCTGACCATTCAAAAGCTACATGAATTCCAATCGAACGCCCAGAAAATCTACTATGATGATAATCTCTGACGAGGAAATAAACGTGAGAAAGCGCTCTATTTTGCTGAAAAACTGTCATATTGTCTTCTTAACTAGTTGCTACAATTGCAATTATAACAGTTTATTCCAGTCAGTTACAACGGGGTGCATTGTTGGAAAAAAAATGTGTTTATGCATTAACACCCATATTCTCTAAAGAGGTTCAATCTTAGACCAGGTCTAATTTGACAGTTACAGGTTTAAAATAACACAGGCAACAATTGAACAAATAATTTGTGGTATATTTCCCATTGCAACATGACAATATAGTGTGGTAACATCTAACTAATCTATATAATCAAAACATAACTAGTGAACTAAGAGTTTGAGTTGCCATGGCAATTGGATCTGGTCTAACTTTTAAAGTTTTTTGGTGAAGGGGGCAGTGCTTAAGGAATCATAGTAATTAATTTTTATTTTTGTAAGTTGATATATATTTTAAATATATTTCTATTGTGTTTTTACTTATTTATTGATAAACGCTTGTTGAATCAAATTTAATTTTATAAAAGTTTTCATTATTTAAGTGTTTTAATATAATCATTTTGTTGAACTTGAACATTTTTCAGCGCAGGCTATATAATATTCTCTCGAAATTTCGGATACTTCCAGCCAGCAAACTACCGAGTTAGGAATCAGCTGCAATTTTCATGAAACTATAGCGTCATTATTATCGTCGTTTGTATAAAAAAGGCGTGCTCTATAATTTATTATTTTTAACTAAATTAAGTTAAGAAGAGGGTCGCTCCATTCCTAAGATTTTCTTTAATAAATTTATAAACTTACATAGGTAATCCATAAAAAAGCTTAAACCTAAAACATATCTTTATCTGACCCACTAAATTGTGTTATCTTATTCACTCTAGCTCTTCACTGCCTCCATAATCGTTCTTCGCTTTTTACATATATGCTTGTTTTTAAACCAACCTTGTTATTGATATTCAAGAACATCTACCTTCCTTATCCGAGCTAGAACTTGTTTGCTCAATTTTCGACTAATATGCTCGACACTGAAAGTGAGTTTATTTTTTCAGGCTAAACTTTCTGAAGTACGTTTATCTTAACAGAGGGGCTCAAAAATATTTAAACCTAGTGCAAACTATTGTTTTAATTTCGCTACCTGAAAAAATGAACTGTTTTCCCAAAGGTAACATATTTTATGTACTTAAAAACATTCTAAGAACCTATAAGACAACTAACTATATAAAAATCACAAATGCTGTAAAATAGAGAGCTTCGTATTAACTTAATTTGTTTTGCAGGTTTTAATATCTTCTTTCTCGAATTTTAAACTAAAGTAAATACGAACTATAGTATATTGAGATAATTAATTGCTTTGTTGCACTATTACTGTTAGGGCTATATACATGTATATTCAGTTGACATGAAAATTCATTGCTGTAGAAAAAATAAAGTAACAAACTCCCTATAAACTAAATAAAATAAAATATCCGCAATTATGTATCAATAAACGAGTGCAAAAATAGCTAAATGTGTAAAATAAATTAATTCTACTTCATTTAATAATCATTCACTCTAATAATTTAAAATTACTGTTAATGTATTATAAAAAACAGGGGTAAGTTTAGATTATATAAATGTTATATATTGCAATTGTTTGAATATATATTTTTAACATTGGTAAATCTCAATTTTTTTTCAAACAACAACAATTCAAAAACTTAGTCTTGATTATAACTATACTTACCAGTACTTGTACTTGTTCAGGGGTCAAGAATTTGTTTCTCTAGATCAACTTACCATAAAACTACACACATAGAAATAGACTAGGGATATGGAAAATTTTAGCTAAGTTTCAAATTTCAAGAACTTTCTTAAAAATGATCACATCTTCACGAGCAATGAGGCATCCGAAATGTTGCTGTATTGTCTTTCAAAAATATTTGTTCAAAGTAACTTAAAAAGAGTACGAAAGCTTTCACGGGTGGAGTCAATTTAGAAATCATGGTTCTTGGGTTTAGACCGTATCAAATCGGAAATTATGACGTTTCATCTGCGATTGCACGAGGCATCTTCAGGGATCTTCACTGCACAAGATTAAACAGTGACGAATTTGTTTACGAGTACTTTCGCTGTCTTAAGCGTTGTAAGATGGATTATTCCGAACAAGAAATACTCAATATGATAAAATTATTTTATTTATATGGAAAAGATTTGATGAAACGAGGCCAGTAAACGTATTGTGGGACATTGAAAAATTAATAGATTCGGTAGTATATGAACAATTGGTAGAATTTAGAAATGGAATCAAGCTGGTTTTAGAAAAAAAGACTCGACCGAAACAGCACCGCAGTTCGTCTCTGAAAAATGGGGAAGAATCTTGGCAAATGAATGAAGCAATAATAGCAGTTTTTTTAGACATTAGACGGGCTTTTGAATCATTGACCGGAAAAAAATAATAAATAAATTATACAAATATGGGGTAAGAACTAATGTGCTAAATTGGTTTAAAAACTACTTGACTAACAGATATTAAAAAACAAGAGTATCAAGTGAAATTTCGAGTGACAAATGTATTGATATTGGTGTTCCTCAAGGTAGTATTTGGGACCATTACTTTTTACTTTGTACATAAATGATATTTCATCAATTTTAAAAGATACTCAATTATTTGCTCATGACATATCAATTTATAAACAAAATAGAAACATATTAGCAGTACGAGATTTTATTAATTCAGATCTAAACGTTTTATCAAATTGGCTTAAAGTAAATAAACTAAATTTAAATTTATCTAAAACAAAATGCGTGGTTTTGGGTAAAAACTTAAACACTAATAACGAAAATAGTGATATTCTTTAAATATTTAGGTATAATTATAGATGATAGATTAACTTTTAACTTAGATTTTGAAAAGACTGTTAATAAAATTGCTGGTAAAATTGGATATTTTAAAAGAATTTCTCTAAATTTAAGTTTTTTCTCCAAACAAATTATTTAAAATACCATTATCAATCCACATTTTCTATATGATTCTACATTTTTGTATTTGGCACACGAAAAAATATTTAAAAAATTACATATTTTACAAAACAAAGTCATGAGAATTTTATTAAGTTCTAATAAATATACAAAAATTACTTTAATGTTAAGAAAATTAAAACTTTTTATCTATAAAACAAAAAATAATTTATTGCCCAACAATCTAAGAACATTTACAGATGAAAACTGTGAAGAACATAGTTACCAAACAAGACAAAACAAAGACTCACATTTAAATTATTTTTTAAAAGGGGATGCTTATAAGTCAATTTTTCATAGAGGATAGATTCGATATAATAAACTACCATTTATTAAAAAGTCTCAGAAATCTTATAAAAAACTTAAAAATAACCAGAATCAATTTGAAAAGCTGATAAGGAAAACAAAAGTATGGTTTCTGAAGCTAGTTTAGAGTAGTCTATAATATTTAGAATTTTATGCTTTAAAAATGTAAATCGTAGCATTTATGCTAAATAAAGAAGTTAGCCAACTAACTAACCTCGGATTTATTCTTGCAGATAATTGCAGAAAGCGGTCTTAATTTTGAGTGGTAATGCGGCATGGTCTTCGATGTCGTTCGGATACAAGTCCTGTTTCACGGTATCGGGCAAAAAGTCGGGAGATGACTCTTTGTGTCGTACCAATGGTATGCACCACATTGGTCTGTAGCGTACGCTTCAAGAATATCAATAGCTCTTATAATCTGCTCACTCATTAAATGCTTTCCCTCCATTCTTACTTTTAAGCACACACATTTTTGGATTTGTCAGACGAATATTACTCATTCACTCTATTATAAAAAAGTGACTTAAGTATTAGTTTATTCAATGCTACTATAGATATTACATCAGTACATGATGGAACTTAGGTAGATTATTTCATTCAAAGTTTGCAAAAAGTGTAGAGCTGAGTATTCGTTTGGGTCACACAACCTATTGAGTATTTTTTTAATGTTTTAATGTCATTTTTTAATTAATGATAATTGTATTTAATTAAAAATTGTAAATTAAACGCTGTTATTTTTCATTTTTATCTCTTAGTGTCCCCTGTACATATAGACAATTCATCGTTTTCAAAAATTTACTTAAAGAAATAGAGATATAATTATACTATCGCATGAATCATAAAAAAATAAATTGCAATATCGGAAACAACAAATCCTTGAATTACACTGTATAATTCGTTTTGTTTTAAGTACCTTTATAGACTTTATTTGATATTATCCAGGGGCGTGCGGTGAAATTTTAAGAAAGGAAAGCAATTTTTAGAAACTTACCTATTTGGAATGTAATTCGATTCTTCGATTATTTTTTGCAAATTCGTAAATCATCATAAAAACGTCGATGTTCCGACATATTTTGGAGAAGTTTATTTTCAATGGACAACAGCGATGTATGCGAAAGTCTCCCCTGTCCCGCTAATGTCATCAGTTTCGTAAATCACTTTTAGTTCAGATCGCAGTAATACTCGGTCGAAGAGCTGGCCATAATGAAGAAGAAGAGATTTAACGCATCTTCTGGGAAAGGTTCCTTTAAATGCATCAAAATTGCAGAGCTCGAGGAATTCAAAATCATTTAATCTATAGTTTATTTATTGCTGAATTTGATCGACTATTTCATAAAAGAGGCATCTGTATGATGTTTGAACATCTCCGACCTTGTCTGTTCGAAGTCGCTTGGCTTGTAGCTCTACATTTAACGTCATCGTTTTCTCCCAAAATAGGTCAAAGTCATCTCTTTTTTGGCTTAACATGGACTTAAAATCATCCACTTTTTTAGGCAAAAAGCAATATCATTTGTTTTAGTTTGTAATATATTAAAAACATTGTCCGATAATGGAAATATTTCTGAAAATATGTTCAACAAATAATTAAAATTAAAATCTTGTTTCAAACGGTCCAAAAACCCCCTCGAACTATTTATTGCTTGTGAGTCCCACGTTTCATTATTTTATATTATATTCTCAAATAGTTCCATCAGTGATTCACGATTTTCAGATACTGTTAACACAAGTCTTCCATTATAGTTCCACCTAGTAGGAGCTACTTTGAGCAATCGTTTGTGGACAATGGAGTTCAAAGCTTGTGTACGTTTTGTTGACTTGGAAAAAAAAGCAGCCATGCCACTTAAAGTAACGAAAAATACTTTACACTCTTTAATGTGATTGATGGACTGGGATAAAACTAAATTTAATTTATGAGCAAAACAATGGACAAACACAGCACTTGGAAAACTTTCTCGAACTTTAGCTTGAGACCCCCTAATTGTCCTGCCATCACTGCAGCTCTCTCCATTAATTTCTTTAGTAACGTTATAAACTACGGTATATAACGCATCTGCTGTACGATTTCCGGACACATTCTTAAAACCCAAAAATCGCTCTGTTTTACCGTACCGTATTACTATAGATAATTGGCTAAAATTAGTGATATCAGTTGTTTCGTCAAGAACATTAGCAATTAACCGCGCCTCGCCAAACTTCTGCTTAATTTTTTTTAGAATAATGGTTGCAATAGCGGAAATTAAATCATCCTGGATTCGATTCGAGGTTCCATGAAAAACGCTAGACTGCTCTAAATGATTTTTTAAGCAGTCATCATATTTAGCCATTAAACTAACTAAATCTTGAAAATTCCCTCTATTTGAAGAAACCCTTGTTTCGTCATGACTTCTAAATCCCAATTCGTGCTGTCTGAGAAAACAAACAACATCGATAAGTCTCCTTAATATTTGCCTATTTTTATCGACTAGTTCATTGTGTTGGCGGTGACTAATTTCCAACTGTTTATTAAGGGTGTGTTCAATTCTGGTTTTGCCGAAGACTTTTTCTCTTATGACGGCATGCAAATGCGCTTTGGACATAATGTGTCTTTTTACGGCTTTATAGAAATTGTTCAAATCGGAAAAACCAGTTTTATTCCAGAGACCTTTTTCATTTTCAAAAAGTAAACATGGTCAACAAAATAATTTACTTATATTTTCACACCCTGTTAGCCATTTAAATTGTTCGTGTTGTTTTTCCGAATAAAAATGTCAAATACAGTTTTTCATTTTTATGGTTAAATTTTTCATAGACGGTTTTGCCCTTCCTTTGAAAATTATTTGAAGCTTATCAGCGAAGTTTATAATGTTGAAAATCCTTTTATTATTACGACACACACCACACATTCACACACATTGTTCTTACTAAATTCTCCAACATTTTCAACGTTATTACCGACAGCCGAAGTTGACGGTATCTGCATATCCACGTCCGTATTATTGTCTTCCATATTGCACCATGCACGACGCGACGTACGTATTACACAACACACGGATAGCCGTTCAAATAAAGAACCTACTCCAACGATAGCTTCCGCCCCCACTTGAAGCACGCGACTGAAATGCAAATTGCAAACAGCCGGCGGAAAGTTCAATAACCTCTGGCTCGATTCACAGGAAATCAAGCATACAGGACTACATAGGACGCATAGATTCTATTCGATTTTTATTGTGGTTCGGTCGGAGTCAAGGCCACATTTATTATGGGCTTGATAATTAAGATAATATTTTAGCATTTTTAATATAAACTAAATTAATGATTTCCTATTTCAAAAATTACATTTTAGAAGATGTTTTGTAATTTTTTTTGGGGAAGCACAGCTTCCCTTGCTTCCATGGACTGCACGCACCTGATATTATCCCATAATGTAATATAACGACCACTGATGCTGAATTGTTACATGTAACGGTAAAAAGATAGATTTCTACAAAACATATCCCCAATCTAGGTTTTTTTGAACAATGAACTTGTTTTGCGATCATTTTTAAAAATGGTCTTGAAGTTTCCAACATACCTGAAATGTTCAGTACCCCTATTTCCATGTGTGTATCTACTGGGGTTGTAGATATCAAAAAAAAACGAGGTCGCCTAGCCTTTACAGGGACGAAAGGCACATAAGTAGCTTCGTCTAATAGAGAATTTAAATTGAGCGGGAAACTATACTTCACAAACTCTAAACAACGTTTTCAGATCTGTTGACTTGTTAAAAAGCAATCCGCTTCCTTTTGCAACTTTTGGGGATTCATAATTTCAAACCTATTTATTAGTATCGAAAACCGGTTTTTGAAATATTTTGAGCGTTTTTCACTTCTGTTACAGTCTGTATATTTTACAATAGCGTTAAAGCGAAATTAAATCGACTTGCTCAATCAAACTGCAAATCTCGCATAAACTCCGGCCCTGTCCGGATATGGTCCCGGTTATGCCCTTAACCCCTTAGATAAAAGCCCCGATCGAGGATTTATTGTGCCTTGTGAGAGCAGACCAGTGTAGTGATTTTCCGCGCAATCCATCTTATGTTCACCCGGCATTTCGGATACTTCCAGCGAGCAAACTTCCGAGTTGGGATGAGAACCGGCCACAATTTTCATGGAACTATGCCCCCAAGTTGCGCGCCCGCCAGATTGAACAAGTTTAATTGCGTACTCAAGGCCTCTGGTAATAAAGAAGCCAAACGAATGTTGGTGTTAAGGTACACACATTTTAATTTCCTAACGGTTTTGTTTGACTAACATGACAACAAAATCTTAGCCTTCAAATTTAAATATTTCATTAATAAATTTCTCACTTTAAGGCGTTTTTATGACTCGTAAGTTATGCTCGTTTAAATCCTTTTTTATATCTCTCCTGTCAAATTCACTGATTGTCTACGTCTACAAAATTTTCTTTTTAGCGCTTACACTGTAGAAGGAAAGTTTAAACTGGTCTTAATATTTTCACTAAGGGCTATGTAACAGGGTTATAAATCCTAATCAGTGGCGGCTCGTGGATTTAAGAACGGGTGAAGCGCAACGTAGCTAGGTGCACAGACCCCGAAGGGAAAAATAGCGTCGCAGGCGAAAATTTTTCGGGGTGCCACACCAAAAATGGCTCTTTTTTAACCTTTTATGATGTCAACTATACATAGCTTTGGAGCGTTTTTTAATACTTAGAGGCAATAATATGACTCTATGAGATTTTAAATATATTTTTTGTTCTTAAAAGACAGTTACAAAACTGCTTCCGCCTCCACCACTAATTTCATTAATTTTATAACAAGCGAACAAGCGACTTCAGCAGCAGCAGTTTTATGCCACTCGCATCTTTATTTGCCTTACGGCATTGCGTTGCCATAGCAACTGCCGTAAACAAATCTAAGCGCGAAAGCCGTCGTGCGGGGGGAGTCTAATGCCGAATTCGTTACTGCTGATTGTGATTCCTCAACGGTCGCTCTTATGAAAAGCTGTCCAGCGGGCTACGTTTTTAAGTCATTATTATTTTTTGAGTACATAAGGCGCTACTTTTGATAGAAAATAATGGTAAAATTAAGTAAATAATCTGAATTTATAGAAAACATACTATTTTTTATAATAAAAATGTAGATTATAAAATGCTTAATATTTTAAAAATATTTTTATTTTTAAGTAAATTGAATGGAAAATGTAGGGAAGCGGCGCTTCACCCGCGTCTCCTGGCGAGCAGCCACTGATCCTAATTGAGCATTATAATTTTTTTTAGTATTTAAATTTATTTATTTATTTGAGACATACTTTATAGGTTTCTTCATACATTATAATTAACAATGTTATCAAATTTAATGGACTTGTTCAGTATATGTTTTTTTTTTACAAATTCTAAAAGGTATTTAATTTAGTATATATTCAAAATTTCAGATGTTTCCGAATTTGTTTTCATTGGCTGTTGTTACAGATAAGATCATAGCTCTGTTTTTTTTTGTGGCGATTCGAATATATATTTGATGTTTTTTTTTTTTTGGTATTTTTAAAGTGGAATTAGTGTCGTCATGTAAATAAAACAAAGTAAGAAGGATAATTATAAATACTGCATAGTGCCGACTTGTAAAAACACGACTGCTACTAGCCCTGATAACCTTTTTTTTTATTCCTTTGCCAAAACATGTTAAGGTTGTGGCAGCAAGCTATGCGGAGGACAGAATTTGTAAGCAATTAGTCAACAAAATACTGCTGTGGAGATCATTTCAATGTAAGTTTTTTTACACGCTTTTAATATTTACTTGACTCTGGAAAGTCTTGAAAAAAAGACTAATTCTTCGGTTAGGGAAGAAAGCTAATCGGCTGAAATTTTCAGGGAATACAATACTATTTTTCAGTGACAATGCAATTAAAATTAAAAACTACCATTAGTTTTTTTTTCACTAGCTTTATTTTTGTATCGTTGTTCTTATCTATACTAACATTAACTCACTCATTCATCACGGTCCTGCTCAAACCTCTTGACGTAGAAAGCTGAATTTTGGCACAAAAGTTGATTCTAGAATATAGAGGTTTGATAGGGTTTGATTCTTGAAAACTCTAATTCCAAGGGGTGAAACCAGACTTTAAATATTACATTTTTTTAACTTAAAAAACGGTCAGTTTTTCGGAGAAAGGCCGGAACAAGTGTGTATTATTTTATTTTTTTATATATTTTAAGCTTTTTAAAAATTTATACAGGATGTTACAAAAATCTTAATATATAAAAAGAAAAGTCCTCCTAGACCTAGAAAGCTGAAATTTTGCATATAGGTTCCCTTTCTGATGTAGACAACGAATAGGGCCGGATTTTTCAAAGTTCCCATGGGATAGGGAATAATTTTTGGTTTTAAAGTTGTAACGTTAGCGAAGCCGCGGTCAAAAGTTAGTTAATTAATAAATATATTTACATTAGATTGTTTTATTACTTTCGTAGGTATATTTAATTTTAGCTTGAAGAAAATCTGGATAATTAGATGTACTATAAGGTGATGAAGTAGAAGTTTTCGAAGTGTTTTTCTAACGCGACACAGGCACGAGAATTGGAACCTTATGCCAGCACAAAAAAAATCTTGAACAACATTAACATTCAACATAGCGGATCAAGCAGAATATACAAGAATACATATACAGAATATACAAGAAAAGAAAAGCAAGAAACTTCGAAAAATATGCTAACAACTGATTCCTCCAACAGTAATACGGGTTCTGATTTTTCGGCGTTGTATAAGCTAACATCTATTGACTCAAGTTTGAATAATTTATTATTCACTACACCAAGTTATTTAATACCCATACTGTCGACCTTTCGAATGCAATGAGCTCACATATTAAATGTCCCCTGCTAAATATATTTTTAACTTTAAAGAAGCATAACTTTTTTAATATTTATTTGAATGAGGTGATTTTTTTACACAGTTTTTTGGTATGTAATACTTCATGAAACTCTGAAAAAATATGATTTTTGGAACTTTACTTAACAAGCCTATTGTTAGTATAAATTAATTAAATATTTTATCTCACCAATTTAGCGGCTACTTATATCTCGAACAACAGCAAGCTGTAACAACGTAGGTATTTTATTCTTGAATATAGACATTTTAACAAACACATCGTTTATGTAAATAAAATATTTGTTTCTTTTTTTTTAAATAACTTGAACATCTATTACCAGAAATATAAAGTTGTGAATTACTGTTCAAAAAAAAATTAGTAGTACTTAACATCCCCAATCTTTGAACAAAAGAAAAAGAAAATAAAAATCTTTAAATAAACCATCAATATAACTTTTACTATTATTACTTACTTTTAAAATTACTCGCCAAATAAGTACTAGAAACAAAATAAAATATCGTTGATAAACCCTCAACTTTGACAACCCATGTGTATATATAAAGTCTCATAAACTACCAAAAAAGAAGAATTTAAAATCAACCGTAACAACTAGAACTTTGACACAGACTAACTCTTCTGCCTTAGAAATAAGGAAAACGGTCGACATACTTATTTGACAAGAACTGCCCCCCACTGAAGTCTCCGATTAGCTGGAACGCAAAGCGTCATCATAGACCTCGTGATAAGGTAAAAGTACCTTTTATATAAATGTCTAAAACTCAAACTAACTTATCAACATTCTGGATCAAAAAGACCATAGCGAAAAAAAAAAGAAAACCCTTTCAGGAAATGTTTTCTGAAGCGAAAAAGTATATATGAAAAAAACATCGCCTTTTTGAAAACTCTTCTATTTTAAAATATTCTATTCTATATTATTTTACACAGTAAAAATGACACTTTATTGCAATTGAATCGACCCAAATGGAATGTTTCAATTATTGTTATTTTTCACTTAAATGACAAAGAAACCTTCTCATGAAAAAGGGCCATATTATAACCATCGACCTTTAAGGGGGATGTATAGTTAAGTGCAACTTGACAGATTTATCTTACGTAAGTTTATATATGTCTGCACAATCTAGAAGATAGCGTTTGAGACAAGTGTTATTTATTATTTTGTGTAGCTTGTAAAAGCTCTCAAAACTCATATTAGATAGCTTTAGTTTAACGACTTCTTTGAAATACCCGTGTCTAAAATTTTCATGAGAAACCAACTATTGCTTTAGAGAATGTATGTTATAAAATAAATTAAAAATGTATATACTCTATTTCGTTGCTATAGTCTATACCGTTACAGCTACAGTGGCAAACAAAATTTCAGGCATTAAATTTAAATATTTGTTTAATACATTTTATATTCCAAGGCCATTTTATGACACTAAAGTATGCCAGAAATCACGCAGATAATCTTTTCAAAATATTGTAAGGGCGAAGCGTAGGAACAGAGTGTAGCTGTACAAGAACAATTTAGGGTAAGTAAAAGATACACCAAAACGGTTTTAATTGTTCCCTTCTTTTGAGATACGTCAGTTTTCATTATAAATGATTACTTTTAAGGACTAGCGTCGAGCGAAATATACTTTGCTGAGGCCAAGGCATGGAACTTTTCGCCAAGAACAGACAAGAGAGAACAATCAGTGGAACTTGGATGACTGGAAAAGGAATATGTTTGTGAAAGAATTTAAAATTAATCCCTAACATTCAGCGAATCTTAGTGTGAAAAAGCCCGAATTAAAGTTGAAGAGAGGACAATATGAGCTCTTATAAATCCTTTGGTAGGAGTGGCGTTAAATTTTTGGGGGATTTTGCTTAACGGAAGCCTAACTCTTCGTCTCACGGTCCACACTTAGGACAGCAAGTTAATGCAATCAATGTCTTATAATAATAGTGATTCCATTTGCTTCAAATTTCGGAAACGATTGTATTTTAGTCGACGAAAATACGCGTCCCCATAGGACTGCTTCTGTCGATGAAGTTTGGAAGCAAATAAATCCAACAAAATGGTATGGCTACTAATTTCTCCAGATTCTAACCCTAGTGAGCATATTTGGTCGCACCTCAAATGTATGTTAATAGTTAAGAGGTAAAGAGTTTCTAACTATTTATCAATCGGAGAGAGCAATTATAGGAAATTGAGACCGATTAATTCAAAAATACTTTTAATCCATGCTCAATATTGTCAAATTGTACTAGAAACTAGGTACCGTCTGCTAAACTTAAGACTACATTTGATTATTACAACTTATGTTTGCTATGATATTTATACTTCCCTCGCAAAAGTGAAGTATTGTAATCGTGAATAAGTCACCCTCCGATATGTTTGTAGTTCTTTACGTTTCAGGATCCTTATATGCCGAAAGCATGTTTCTCCAATTCCGTCGGTCTGTTAATCTGTTAGTCCGTCTATCGGTCTGTCTGTCTGTTTGTCCGTCTGTTAGTGGCACATCTAAAAACTGCTTATCTGATTGCCTTCAAATTTTGATCACAGACTAAGGATCATACGGGAACGACCTGGTAACATTTTGGTCAAAAAGGTGAAACAAAACCTAGTGAAATGTCAAAAAAAAATTATTGTGAAACTAATTAACCAATATCAGTTTACTTCAAATTTTGCTACGAATCCAAGATGGCGGTCTATTAAAAACTATTACTAAAAAGGCACTTATTCAATTTACTTAACATTTTGCACAAAAATCAAATATTACTTAGATATGAACTGATACAATTTTGCTACAAATCCAAGATTGCGAAACAAAACGGCGTTCTAATAAAACATTTAAAAAAGCAGCCTCAAAATAACACTACTTATTAGATTGACTTCAATTTTTGTGCAATATTTAGTTATTATCTAGAGAGACTGGCAAAATTGTGGTACAAATTCAAGATGTCGGAAAAAAAAATCGCCCTGCAGGTTTTATTAAAATGCACTAAAAGGGAAAAATAATGTGGCCTTGCTAGCTGCAAGGCAAGATTATTTTCCTCCTTTTAGTGCATTTTATTATAAACTTGTCTTGTTCTCAAGAAGTTTTTTTTTAATATCTTCTTCTCTACAGAGTTTTCTGTGCACGACTTAACATTGTATATTTGGCACTGAAGTGGAGAAAATATTTCATCTAAGGTGTTTTGACGATATATGTGACTGTTCTCACATCATCGTAAAATTGGTTTTCATGTTCAGTAGATTTTAAAAACTGCTAAAAAAAATTAAATTATTTTTAGGCAACATAAAATATACTTAAAATATTTTAGGGAAGTGTGTTTAAAAATCGAACTAAAAAGCAGTCTATAAAATACGAGTATATTCAGGAAAGGGACGGTGTATAAGGGATAATATTTGGCAGGCAAGTGGAAGGTTGTTTGAACAAGGGGTGGCACTAAAAATTTACGAGGTAGTTTACATATTTAAGGGCCTACAAAGAACGGAATTGAGCTCTTCAAGGGCCTGAAATTAATTGGAAGTTTTTATAACACAGGAATATTGAGAGCCCTATTTACGAGGGAATATACGAGCTCTAAAAACGAGCGGATGTCGTAATTCGATTTACACCTCCAAGTTCTATGGCCTTTTTATATTACAGAACTGGTTGTCATTTATGGGTTAATTTAAATGGTATCTAAACTTCTAGGCACATGAAGCTGATAATGAAAATTTCTACTGAATATTTCAAAGCAGTAGCCTAACTTGGCCCCCTCCGAAGGTTTCAAAAAAAGAACCCCTATATGCACGTACAAACAATAATTGGCGACTGAAAAAAACAAAGGGTCATTCATAGTTCCAGGCATCAGTGATGCGGTCCCTCCGCACTGCTCCCTGCACTTTTTTGCTGTGTGGTAGTTCCACCATGAATATTTTCGTAACGAGAAGAGATATTAAGATGTGGTTTTTGCAGATCTGTTAACAAATCTTATTGTGAATAGATTTCTTTAGGTAAAAATTTAGCTTCTGGTAAGAACTCTATTGTACAGGGTGTAATGTCAGAACGTGCAAAATTTTTAAATTTTTGTTTGCACCGAAAATATACAGAAATCAATTTTATAATGTTTATGTAATATTTGAATTGTTTAAGTATTTTCGAAAAAAGGCTTTTTTGTTCCATCGGGTTCGTAAAATAGTAAATATATGCAAGGTATGTAAATTTTCAGTAATTTGGAATATAATTAAATAAAAAATCTATTTAGTCAATTATTTTTAAAATCTTGACAAATGTACATACTAATTATTTTCCGAAACATTATACCAAAAAACGAATATATATATTATATATATATATATATATATATATATATATATATATATATATATATATATATTCTGGGGAAACTCTACAGACTCAAATAAAATTTTTATTCTTCAATAAATAGTATTACAATTATTTTTCAACGAAATACAGGAAAAGTTGAATGGAAATTTTCAGGGATAATAGGATTTTAACTTTTAATGGCTTATACATTTTGGAATGTATAAACTTTGTAGCCAAACTTTTCATTCTTACATGAAATTCAAGAGAAACATAATTATGAAATAAGATTTAAAATCAATCTGAAAAAAAAAACAAATTTAGCTATCAACTCTCAATAAACTTTCGCTAAAAGTCGCTAGAAAATAAGTAAACCAGGTCGAAGGACTGAGAGATAAATAAAATTATAGATTTAGGCTCAAATATAATTTGTATGTTAATCTGTAGTTAAAATAAATATGTTTAAGCTAAGTTTTAATTTTTTCATATATATTAATATGTTTAACTTTGTAGTTATGTAATATTTTAAATGTTCATATGTATTTGACAATGCATAACAATGCATACCTTCCGAGGTCTTGACGTGTTTCTTTTTTCTGAAATTACCCCCTAGGATCACTTATGTAGTCAAAGAAGATAATACAAATAAAACAAAACCGATCTGGGCCCTTCCAATATTTAAAACACTGTTTTTATGAAGCTGTTTCTCTCCTTTAGATTATACATATATAAAAGAAAATTAGATGCAAAAAATTAAAATAAATGTGTCCTGTTTCACAATTTTTTTAAATATATTAAACAATTATGAAATGTTTACCTTTTAAAAAAGACTTTTTATAGTATAGTATGAAAAATGTTTTATTCACAAATGGATAAAAGGGGTTTGGCGCATTTCAGTGTTTTTTTTAAGATAACACCTTCCAAACAAAAAAAAATTATTTTTGTTTTTGGGGCTGCGGCATATCACTAGGACTACTCTATATAAAAAAAATTGATTTACAAACACAAAAAATAGACAAGTTCACCGTGGTGGTTAAAAAAGCCTAATGCTTTTCAAACCTTTTTTTGAAAACGGTTTGATTTGCGGTTTTCTAGAAACATGTTTTTTGGGTTCTGGCTCCAACAGTCGAACAAACTATTGTTATTAGTTATAAAAAATAATAATAATTTGATTGGTACCAATTAAGCCGAAATAATTAAATTAAAACTAAATTTTTTTAAGGATTATCGAAGTTTCTATAGGTCGCCATTTTGTTTGGGAAAATGACAGCGACTTGAAACTTTAAGGAGTAAATACAAGTGAAAAGACGCCTAACTGTCAGTTTGATATTACTATCTGTCATTTCTTGCTTAAAATTTGTTTTATGATGTCTTAATAAAGTTCTCAAATTTTTATGAGAATATACCAAACCATTCAAAATTTAACTATTTAGAAAAACTATTTATTTATTTCAAACAAGTCACATTTAAAAATCCAAATAGCACTTTAGAAATTTCTACAATTATAACAACAAAACAAAAAAAAAGGAAGTAAAATGACAAAAAACAAGTTAAATATTAATAGTACAATAATAATAAATGTTTCAGTATAGGGAGACTAACAAAAAATAAGTCTATGTTAAAGAAGGACACATATGTGAACCATACGGTCCAAGATGGTTCTTGTTGTCAGGTTCGTCGGGCAGGAATTCGAAAATGAATCTCTGTTACACCTGCTCCACTGTCTGTGTAACCAGTACCAGAAATTAAAAAAAAGAAAAAATGCAGTAAACGACAAACAAGACATAAAAAATGTAAGTCAAATATACCACAATTTGATATTTTAACATTTAAAAACACACATAGTATAGTTTTAACTGCGCTAAGCCATTATTTTTAAAACGTAGTATATCGTCGTGAATATCTGATTCTATTTAAATTTTCAAATTAAAAAATAAAGGAAAAAAACATGTATAGATAGATATATCTTTAAATTCATCACAAACGAAGTATGATAAGAACACCTTTGTACCTATAACTGTACACATGAGTTGCCTGCAAACTGCTAACTTGCCACCTACCAAATATCAATAAATAAACGGCATGCATTTTTCGAGGCATGTAACCTTATTTTATTAATAATAATAATTTTTTGTAAATAGTATAAAATTTTAAATTAGTTTAAAAAAATTGTAAATTCTTTTTATATTTTGACGTTTTTTTTTTTAATTATTTATTTGTAGATAAGAATGGACAGCCTTATGTGTACAAAAAAAAAAACCAATGGCCAATTTTCGAAATAGCTTGCTATGATAGGCGAAACGTCAATTTAAGTCAATTGTTTTTGATTTTGCAAATAAACCTATACCCAAGAAGAAGTCTAATTAATATATATATATATATATATATATATATATATATATATATATATATATATATATATATATATATATATATATATATATATATATATATATATATACAGGGTGTCAATTAAGTACTTGTACAAACTTTAAGGAATGATTCTTTGACTAATTTTAAGATTAAAAGTTCATATGAACATGGGTCTGATGCGGCCTTGTTTCTGAGATACAGGGCGTTCAAAAAAACAATTTTATTTAGTTTTTTGCTTATATTATTGTTAAGAAACATGACAATTGGACAAAATTTGGGATTCTGGGTATATTGTTGACGAGAAATTCAAATATTAGCTTAGTTTTTTATTTAATGTTAGAGGGCGCCACATATAGTGTTGTTTCTAAATTTAATTAACCATAACTTTTTTGTGAAGCCCTTTATGTTATTTTTGACTAGGCAGACCTATTCTCCATTAAATTGTACATAAAAAAGTTGCTCTTAGTATTTGTCGCTAAAAGCAGTCGTTTTGGATAAAAAATGGTTTGAAATTAAATTTGCGCTGCATTTTCTTAAATCGAATCATTTCCGAGATTTCGAAAAATAAGCGAAAAAATACTTTTTCAAAATTATGTGCTATGTTACTCTATCACAATTACCAAATTACTGAAAATTGGATAAAAATAATAAAATCGTAAAAATGTGCTGCACCTTTCCTCTGCAGCCGCAGTACACAAGAAAATAGTATAGGTGAATCCATAGCAAGCCTTAGAAAACAATTGAGAGGTTTTCATGGTAGCAGAATCAGTCATGGTAGTTGATTTAGAATAAAACAAGTGGTTTTTTATCATTCGGCATTATAAGTAATAATTTATCGTGTGTTTTGTCCAAAATGTACCAATATACCAACGCAGAAATGACAGGAATTCATTTTATTTATGGAATGGCTCGCGGTAATGCACAAGCTGCAAGACTAACGTATTAGGCGCGATTTCCTCGACGAGTGGTGCCACACGTCCAAACTTTTATTAATATTCACGCAAGACTTTGTGAAACTGACAGCTTTAAAAGGACAACAAATGTTCCAGGAAGGCCTGCAACAGTTCGACCAGTTGAGATTGAAGAAGCTATGTTAAACAGAATTGAAGAAGACCCGCAAACTAGTACACGGAAAATAGCTCTTGAATTGAATAATACACACACACACACTTGTTTGGCAAATTTTAAGGTCCCAACAACTTTATCCTTATCATATGCAACGGGTGCAGGCTCTATTACCTAGAGATTTTCCCCTCAGACTCGATTTTTGTGTTTGGTTGCGTAATAGATTAGTACGAACCCCGGATTTCTTAAGCCACGTGCTTTTCACAGATGAAGCTTGGTTTTCTCGAAATTCTATAATTAACTTTCATAACAACCATATCTGGGCTCAGGATAATCCGAGTGCTATCAGAGAAAATCATTTTCAGGTGCTATTTTCGCTCAATATTTGGATAGGAATTGTCGGTGATCACTTTATTGGACCTTGCATTCTTCCGCAATGGCTTAATGGCGAAGAATATCGAAGGTTTTTGGAGCACGAACTTCTCAACCATTTAGAATAAGTTGATTTAGAAACCAGAAACAGAATGTGGTTAATGCACGACGGAGCTCCGCCACACTTTAGTGTCGTTGCGCGTCAATTTCTGGACAAGAATTACCCTAACCGTTGGATAGGAAGAGCTGGACCACAAGCCTGGTCTCCCAGACCATCAGATTTGAATCCTTTGGATTATTTTCTGTGAAGTCACTTGAAGTCTTTGGTTTATAAAAGTCCAGTCCAAAATGAACAAGATCTAAGAAATAGGATATTTGTATCTTGTGCCATTATTAATCAGACGCCAGGTATATTTGAAAGAGTTCGGCAATCAATGTTAAGGCGACTTATTGCATGCGTTGAAGTAGGCGGTGGTTATTTTCAATAATTATTGTGAAATAATGTCATTAACTATTTTAGTTTTAGTCTTGTAAACGATTCAAATTTTTTCCCTGATAATACAATCAATAAAAGATATTTTTTTTGCTTATTTTTCGAAATCTCGAAAATGATCCAATTTAAAAAATTTCAATGCAGATTTAACTTCAAACCCTTTTTATGCAAAATGGCTGCTTTTAGCGACAAATACTAAGAGCACCTTTTTTATGTAGAATTAAATGGAGAATAGGTCTGCCTAGTCAAAAATGACGTAAAAGGCTTCACAAAAAAGTTATGGTTAATTCAATTTAGGAACAACACCGTATGTGGCGCCCTCTAACATTAAATAAAAAACTAAGTCAATATTTGAATTTCTCGTCATCAATATACCCAGAATCCCAAATTTTGTCCAATTGTCATGTTCCTTAACAAAAATATTCATATGAACTTTTCATCCTAAAATTAGTCAAAGAATCGCCCCTTAAAGTTTGTACAAGTACTTAATTGACACCCTGTAGGTAGGTTTTTTTGGACGCCCTGTATATGAGTGGTTTAACAGTATACAGTTAAATCTGAATCAATCAAAAACTGGAGTGATTTATTTTTCACTATATATATATATATATATATATATATATATATATATATATATATATATATAGGTTTTTTTGGACGCCCTGTATATGAGTGGTTTAATAGTAACCAGTTAAATCTGAATCAAGCAAAAACTGAAGTGATTTATTTTTCACTCCGTACCTTGCAGGGAATGGTAAACTCTTCTTGGGAGTCCAAATTGATCCATCTGAAGGGGTTGTTTTGTCAGTATACTATGCATGCATTGAGTCTAGGATCTCATACGCTTTGTTAGGATGGGGTCATGCAGCAAGTACCAGAAAAGCGGTAAGAGTAATTGCTAAATTGGAGTACAGAGCTGAATGCAAATTAAGTTTTATTCGTTTAAACATCTTAACTGTTCCCTGTCTTTATATCTTGCAATGTCTCATTTATGTTAAAGAAAATAGACATAAGTATACCACACACCAAAACATGCACACACAATACTAGAAATATTGACCACATATATACAAGTTCTCACAGAATTCACAGAACAAAAACAGGTATATCTTTCTTTGGCCCTGAAATGTTTAACCTACTCCCACCTCAAATTAAAATGTTAACTTCTAAAAGTTTTAAAACGGTTAATAAAAAATATCTTATTAAAAAGTGTTTCTACTCATTGGTTGAATTCTTTACCAATGATTTCTCAGACATGTTGTAATAGAATCATAGTTGTTTCTTGTAATATGTATAATGATTAACAATGTTTCTGAAGTGTTAAAATACCCTTACTTAAACATTTTTTTTTTTGACGTATGTAAGCACTGTAGTGTATTCTTTCTTTCTTTCTATATATATATATATATATATATATATATATATATATATATATATATATATATATATATATATATATATATATATATATATATATATAATATATATATATATATATATATATATATATATATATATATATATATGATGAACGTGTGTAAAAGCGCATTTTTATTGATTATAGTATCTACTCTCCGCGTGATGGTGCTAGTGCATACTTCGCCAAATTCCTATGGGTTTGCAGCTGGAAACCACCGGAGCCACAATAGGTGGCGCTAAGTGTTATACTTAGCGTGTAGTACTGTTCCAGTATGATAGACGTTTCGTTTTCGATTTTGTCATATCGAGCAATCGGTTATTTCAGATCTCCCTGGGTACAAACCTGCCTGATGAGGGTAAAGGCCCAGAAATCATGATCGCAGGAGGGTACCCTGTGACATAATCGAAAGCAATTCTTCTTGTAGGCCGTTTTGCACCTGCAGAAATTATATATTTCTGCTATTCTACATATATATATATATATATATATATATATATATATATATATATATATATATATATATAGGGTTCGCCAAACTCAGTGGCGTATTAGAAGTATATGGAGAACGAGTAAAGATATTTACTTGAGATTTGGGTAAGGTTCATAATAAGAAGTGAACTATATTTTAAAGATATTTTCGAAGTTGCGGCGTTGCCAGCTCTATTGCAGACAGACAGGAAGTTTCTTTTTTTAAATACAATACCCTATATATTTTTGCATTGTCAAATTCTACGAACTATTCTGAGCATTTTTTATGTAGTATGTTCTATACCTATTTTGAGCAGTTTTGGAAATAAAAATTATTTTCTAATTTTTAAGGGTCAAATCGGCTTCAATGTAAAACACGATATATTTTTAGAATATTGTCCCAGAATTCTGAAATTTTTATACGAGTTTCCGAACATGTAGGTTAATTGACGGCTGAAGGTATTTTTTAATAAAAGGTTATACAGGGTGTATAAAAATATAGTTTATTCGCGAGAAATAGAATGTCCATAACTCGATTTTTTTTAAATGGAACACCCTGTATATTTTAATTGCATCAAATAGAGAGAGACATTGCCTTTCAAATGACATTAGGTGTTCCTATACCTATCTCTGATGGGTAATGAATTAAATGGCATTTAAAAGAAAAAATCGACCATTTTATTATTTTCTGGAAAAAAAATCTATGTTAAAACCACTAAATAGACAAGTAAACATTTTTGTTAATAATATATCTATCTTAATGATAACTAAATGAAAATACGTTTGTTGAGAAAAATCTATAGTTTAATATTTACAATATGTATTCACAAACGCTTTAGATACAAAATTAACGATACAACCGAATAAAACAATATTACAAAAATATAGCTAACAACAGAACTATCCCCAAATGAATTGTCAGTAACTGAACTGTTTAAAGTGTCCTCCATTAACTCTGAGGCATTCCAGAACTTGTGTCATTACATGACTCGTTGCTTTTTGAATCTCTTCCGCGGATAATGCCAGCAGTGCTTCTCTTGTCCGATTTAGGAGTTCTTCCTTTGTTTCTACTGGCGTCTGATAAACTATCCCTTTTACCCTGCCCCAAAGATGGAAGTCGAGAGGGGTAAGGTCTGGGGACCTAGGTGGCCAAATCCATGGACCTCGTCGGCCAATCCATCTGTCTTCGAAGATTGTAGTAAGTTCCGCACTTACTTCGTTTGTACAGTGAGCCGGTGCCCCATCTAACTGATACCAGCAGCTCCGGAGTAAGTTCAATGGTAACTCGTCAAGAAAATCAGAAACTGTAGTTTTCAATATTTCCAAATATTTTTCAGAATTTAAATTTTCATCGTAAAAGCAAAACTTTATTTTGTCATTCATCATGAGGCAAAATACATTGAAACCGAACTTGTATTGAAAACCTTTTTCTCTGATAAAATAGGGATTTTCTTTGGACCAAAAATGTGAATTTCTTCTGTTAAATATCCCTTCTTTTGTGAATTTGCTCTCATCCGTCCAAATAACTTTTTTTAAAAAGTTGGGATCTTCTTGTGTACGCATCAGGATCATTTCGCAGTATGCGACGCGCTGAGGAGGATCAGTAGGCTCTAAAGCCTGGGCTGTTATAAATTTATAATTATGCATTCTATGTTTGTGCAAAATTCTTTCCACCGATTTGTAAGAAATGCCTAAATCTTTCTCTGCGCTATTAATTGATGCGTGAGGGTATGTATGGAAATAAGACAAAACAGTAATTTCATTGTCTTCGTTGCCTGTTACAGGTTTGACTTGAAGTCTTAGTCTTTTAACATTATTGTACTCTCTGTAATTCTTCTCTATTCTTTTAAACTTTTTCTCGTTCATTGGGACAGAATCTGGATAAAGTTGATTAAATTGTCTACATGTTCTTGATATTATTTTATCACATTGACCGTGTACATAAAACAAATTTAGAATTTCTACACTTGAGTAAGAATTTGCCATTTTAAATTAGTGAATTTTTGACAACTATGCATAATTAAAACAAATGTTCTCTGTTTGGTTTCCTGGGAGATGACAGGCGTGCACAGCCTACTAGTTAAATAATCTTTCGTTTTACGAGATATTATTCGTGCTTCTACTAAATGGCATCTAATTAATTAATCATCAGCGATGCTAATACTATTGAAAGGTAATTTTTTCTCTGTTGGATGCAACAAAAATATACAGGGTGTTCCATCGTGAGTATTGCTTTATTCGGTAGTATCGTTAATTTTTTATCAAAAGCGTTTGTGAATACATATTGTTACTATTAAATTATCGATTTTTCTCAAGAAAAGTATTTCCATTTAGGTATCATTAAGACAGATATTCGTAGAAATAACTTGCCAGTATTTGACAAAAATGTTTACTTCTCTATTCAGTGCGCTTAAAATAGATTTTTTTTACAGAAAATACTAAAATGGTCGATTTTTTTTTAAAATGCCACTTAGTTCATTACCCATCAGAGATAGGTATAGGAATACCTAATGTCATTTGAAAGGCAATGTCTCTCTCTATTTGATGCAATTAAAATATACAGGGTGTTCCATTTAAAAAAATCGAGTTATGAACATTTCTGTTCATCGCGAATAAACTATATTTTTATACACCCTGTATAACTTTTAATTAAAAATTACCTTGAGTCGTCAATTAACCTACATGTTCGGAAACTCGTATAAAAATTTCAGAATTCTGGGACAACGTTCTAAAAATGTCTAAGTGTTTTACATTGAACTCGATTTGACCCTTAAAAATCAGAAAATAATTTTTATTTCATAAACCTCTCAAATTAGGTATAGGAGATACTACATAAAAAATGCTCAAAATAATACATAGAATTTGACAATGCAATAATATACAGGGTATTGTATTTAAAAAAAGAAACTTTCTGTCTGTCTGCAATAGAGCTGGCAACGCCGCAACTTCGAAATTATTTTTAAAATAAAGTTCACTTCTTAGTATGAAACTTACCCAAATCTCAAGTAAATATCTTTACTCGTTCTCCATATACTTCTAATACGCCACTGAGTTTGGCGAACCCTGTATATATATATATATATATATATATATATATATATATATATATATATATATATATATATATTTGATATATATATATATATATATATATATATATATATATATATATTTGGAATTTTAGGTTCTGGTCCTTTTTATATCAATATATTATAATTTTGTTTTTTCTTGGGTATTTGTTGTTCAAATATTCAAAATTGGTCTTCGTCAGTAATATTTTTTGTGTCGAAAGAAGGAACAAATTACACTTACAACGAACACACTTAAAAACTAAAATGGTACGTCAACAATCATGAAAATTATGTGTTTCACATAGTTCGTTCGACAGGTATATATGGAAGATTTTACGAATGCAATTCTTTTCCTATATAGCCCGTCTAGTACAATAATAATACAATACATGGGCTGTTATAGGAGGAATAAAAATTAGAGTTTTTGTTATGCTGAAACCCGATATTAAAATAACAATTTTTGATAAACCCCGCAAAATTACAGAAAGCAAATTTGAATATCGCGCTTGCAATAAAGTTAATGGGAAAGCAAACGCGGTTCCGGAAAATCTCACTACCGACTTACTTGAAATTTAATTTCAAAATTTTCGTCGGTTTGCGGCAAAAGGCAAAACGTTTCTTTGTATGTTTAAGTTAGTGGTAATGCGGTCTGGGAATTTAGAGCTTTGAGAAGAAGAATCATCGTTGGAAATTATTTGTGAGGTTTAAATCTGGAAAGAGGAAATACGTGAAATGAAAGTCTAATATGTATGTATAATGAAAATGCTTGTCCCGTTTTTAGCATGCTTGCATGAAAATAAATGTCAATATAAGATATACAAAGAAAACTTCAAATACAATAGGGACACAAGTTTTGCATATAAATTTCTATTTTAAGGAGGTGACATGGAAAGGATTTTTTTTTCATGCGGAAGTGATGATAAACAAAGAGAAAATATATTTTTTCTAGAAGCGTGCGGAAAACCTAATTTTCAACGCATATTGTAGTGTGGAAAGTTGGTTTTTCAGCAGTAGTGCGGAAAATTTTATCAACGACCCAAGGTAACATAACAACCAGGTTAAATTGGTTGTATATATTGTATATACATCGCGACACACAACAATCTAGTTGTAGCTCGCGAACGGAAAATGCATTAATTGACATTCAATTAAAGATAACAGTATTATTTGAGCATTTATATTCTTCCTCCGAGGACCCGGTTAGCATACATATTATTATAATTTTCCATTAATTTATTAATTACCTTATAAAACTGTTTCTTAGTCCTTCTCGGATGGAAAAATACATTCCGGGTACTCCCGTATCCGTTCACTACTGTCGTTTTGAAAAGAACAGTTTTGCTGAAGTTTCGTCAAAATCACATTTTTTCGAAGTTTTCTTTCTCGCGTCCGAATAGAGACTGAAGTGTTGGTGACTACGTCGCTTCCTTTTATATCCCCATCCGGATCCGAAGGTTATATCTGCGCGGCCGTTGGTCGTTATTTATGTTTTCCGGATGGTGCCGTTGTTGTTGCGCTAATTGCGCTTGAATTTTTGCGATTTTAGAGTTGTCGATTATTGTCTTCCATACTGTCGGTAGTTTTAACGATTCATCCCTTTTATTCAAATCACTTTGTTTTTCAATTTCTATGGCTCCTCGGATTATTCTGGTCTTATATTTTTCTATATTGGCAATCTCTCTACAACCATCGAAATTTATTTTATGGCCGGTTTCCTGATGATGTAGGATTAAAGTTTATGCTCTTCCACTCTTGCTGATATTCACATGTTAGTTTGCCCCACGTACAACTCGAATTATACGAGATATCGATCTTGAAAAAGACTATATCATAGCAAGCTTAGATGTGAAATGGTTATGTCCCAGTATTTCCATCGACGAAGCATTGGACAAGATTGCTATGAACGAGGTATTCTAGGCACATATAATACAACTTTCAGAGCATTGCCTTAAAAATACATATTTTCATTCAACGGGCAAATGTATAAACAAAGAGATGGTGCTCCAATGGGGCCCTCGCTATCACCAGTAGTCACGAGTTTATTTATGATATACTTCGAGAAAGAAGTTCTTGAGAAAGTAAGTTTAAAGCCCAAATTATGGATTCGTTATGTGGATGACATATTTATTATATGGCAGCATGGTCATGCAGAGCTCGAAAAATTTCTGACTCACATAAATTCAATCCACCCTAGAACACAATTTACTTTAGAGTTAGAGGAAAACAACAAACTACCATTTGTAGATGTTCTGGTCAAAAAATTGCATAACGGACATATCGAATATACCTTGTACAAAAAACCAACGCATACAGACAGATATTTAACCCGGCGTCGGTACGGTGGGGTATAATATACCCCAGCGTACTTTGTCGCCGCGCAACAAAATAACAAGTTGCGACATCTTCGAGAGAGCTCGTGTACCTTCGTTCCAAAGAGTATCCTATGTATATACGTTATAATTTTAGTAGTGGCACAACCGTCGTAGGCGTAAGAAGCTTAAGAACGCGACTGTGCTTATCCATACCCCACCGTACCGGTTACGCGACACGTTAATATTTTCATTTATTTTTGGAATATTTTTCAAAGTAAGTTGGTTGATATTGTATTTTTATAAGTTTGTGTTTATTGAACGTTTTTTCCAGTATGTCATATTATGAGAAAGATCAAGCAAAACTTTTAAAGCTCTGGAAAGACAGCGAGGACGAAAAAACCGCCGAAAATCCTTCAAAAGAAGATGATCAATCCGGTTCAGAAGCGGAGGACGATAACGTCAGCGAACGATCAGCAAATTCAGACACAGAGCAAGAAATAGAGGACGAAGATAATCTACTAAATGAAAACTCCTCAACTATTGAACCTAATAGCGATATAGGGGGTTACTACCTTGGCAAAGATGGTATTACAAAATGGTCTAAGAAACATGGAAACTTGGCTGTAAGAACGAGATCTGAAAATATTATTACGCATTTGCCTGGAGTCAAACGGGCATTTTCAAGTATCAAAGATCCCTTAGAATGCTGGAAATTATTTTTTACCGATGCAATGCTTAACGACGTTGTAAAATATACAAACTACAAATTGAGAGAAAAAGCACAAAACTACAATAGACCTGATACACAGCACCTAACAAAAGATACGACACTTGAAGAACTTCAAGCTCTATTAGGCCTTCTTTACATTTCTGGTGTTATAAAGTCGGCAAGGTTAAACATAGATGACTTATGGGCTACAGACGGCTTAGGAGTAGACATTTTTATAGCAACAATGTGCCAAAAACGGTTTAGTATTTTAGTACAATGCTTACGATTTGACAACAGTGAAACCAGAGAAGAAAAACGCCAATTAGATAAACTTGCACCCATTAGAGCAATATTTGATATGTTTGTTGAAAATTGTGTGGCAACCTACACTCCTAGTGAATATTTAACTATAGATGAGAAGTTAGAATCGTTTAGAGGGCGTTGCAGCTTTCGGCAGTTCATTCCGAACAAACCCGCCAAATATGGCATTAAGATTTTTACTTTGGTGGACGCTCGAACATTTTACGTTTTAAACCAGGAAGTGTACGTTGGTAAACAACCAGCTGGTCCATTTGATTTCAGTAACAAACCAGAAGATATTGTTTTACGACTTTGTAAGCCTGTTCGAAAGTCAGGCCGGAACATAACATATGATAATTGGTTTGCAAGCTATTCACTCTCAACCAGATTATTACAAGAACAAAAGCTTACCTCCGTGTGCACTTTACGTAAAAATAAAAGAGAAATACCAACCGAACTTTTGCAAATCAAAAACAGGGCTGAAAGGTCATCCATATTTGCTTTCCAGAGAGATGTTACTTCGTCTCGTATGTTCCTAAGAAGGGTAAGAATGTTTTATTACTATCCACCCTACATCACTGTGATACAATTGATGTAGAAACTGGTAGCGACCAAAAACCAGAGATCATCACCTTTTATAACTTAACGAAAGGAGGTGTAGATGTGGTTGATGAGCTTGCCAGTAACTATGATGTATCGCGTAATAGTCGCAGATGGCCTTTGACGGTATTTTTTTCCCTACTAAATACGGCATCAATCAATGCTTTTGTAATCTTCAATTCTAATTGCCCAAGCTCCACGAAGCGTCGTCTATTCATGAAAGAGTTGTCGTTGGCATTAATTACACCATATTTGAAGATTCGACAAACTAATCCAAGATTCCCTATTGGACTGAAGAGAAAGATTGGTGAATTTTCTGGATCTTCTGGTTCTTCTAATAAAGAACACAATAGCCAGTCACGGGGCAAAAAGCAGATCAAATCGGGAAGGTGTCACTCCTGTGAACGTAATAAGGATAGAAAATCGTTTTACACTTGTGTTCAGTGCGATCAGTTTGTATGCATGCAACATGCAACAGTAACTTGTGACACATGTTTTGAACAAAACGCAGCGTAAATTTTGAACTTCTTTTATTTTATAATATGTACCTATTAGTATCTTTGTGTGTATAAGTATTTTTCATAATAATAAGTATTTTTTGTTACCATACACTTTTTAAAAGAATAAGTACCTAGTATTTATTAGAATAAACATTTAAAACGACTTTAATATTATTAATAACAATATTTAATCCATCTACTTAGCTTTATTTTGTTCATACCCCACCGTACCACTTATGTAATTAAGCCCCACCGTACCGTCGCCGGGTTAAATGCAAGATGACATTATCACCCAGCACAAATTCAAGTTATGGCAAATAACCTAATATCCACATCCGTGCGATTAATTGAAGACATCCCGATAAGAGAAGCCTGCAAAACATATTAGATAGATTTATTCAGACGGGAGATGTCGAATACTCAAAACCTAGTAGAAATAGGCCAGTTCAAACTGATGAAAAGAAACGGGATGTGCTACTTCATATCACAGAAACCCCTTTAATTAGCCAAAGGGTATTCGCCGATATGGCGAATGTTAGCAAAACCACCATTCAACGTGTTTTAAAAAAAATCATTTTCATGCCTACCATATTCAGCTTCACCAAGAGCTTTATGAAGAGGATTATGAGCATCGGATAGCGTTTTGTAACTGGGCACAATCCAAAATCAGAGCAAATTTTGAATTTTTCGATAAAGTGCTCTTCTCAGAAGAGGCTTCCCTCCATAAAAATGGATATGTGAATCACCACAATTTTCATTACTACTCCGATCAAAATCCAAGACATTTTCTGCAGATCGATCTACAGCACAGATGGTCTATTAATGTGTGGGGGGGAATCATAGGAGATTTTATTATCGGTCCTTATTTTTTAGATGGGCATTTAAATGGGGACATGTATTTAAATTTCTTAAAACATGAATTGCTCCGCTTATGTCAACATCTACCCAGACCCGTAAAGGAGGGCATATGGCTACAACACGAGGGCGCCCCAGCACATTATTCTTTACCGGTTAGGCACCATCTTGAGGAAGCCTTTCCGGATCGGTGGATCGGAAGAGGAGGGCCAATTAGATGGCCACCCCGTTCACCCGACCTCACTAAACTTGATTTCTTCTTATGGGGCTATATTAAAGAAATCGTTTACCAGGAGCCCCCAACAACACCTCACAACATGAAGCTGCGAATTCAAGACGCATTTCGACAGGTAACACCCAATATTTTAAGGAGAGTGGCAGCATCTTTTCATACTCGTCTTCGTTTGTGTTTGGAAGAAAACGGAAGACACATTGAACATGAGTTCTAGTGAAAAAATTAGATTAAATATAGTTGAATTTAGTATAGTGTAAGTCTCAAATGTGATATTTAAATGGTAAATTTTTAATTTTAATGTCAGGATAAATGATAAATTATAATAAAATTGAATATAAAAAGAAATAAATAAAAAAATAATTTATAAATAAAAATTTGCGATATGTCAAAATTGTCTCTTGTCATATTGATTGAATTCTACGTCATTTATTTTAATAATCTAAGCCACCTTGGATTACTTTTCATTAAAATGGTTTGCTAAAATAGGACGCTTTACCAGTTTTTGGCGAATATCTTTTAATGCGTTAGAAATTTTAATAAAGATGTATTTACAAAAAAAGTTTTAATTTTCAATTACGCATCGATGGCAATGAAAAAAGAATAGGGTTGACATTTAAAATAAGAAAGAAAATGCACTGTGAAGTTTGGTAATTTTGACACTTAATTTTGTAGACCCTGTATAATTTAGATCGTTTAAATTTGATCAGCGAGATTGTCAAACCTTATTTAATGAACTCCCAGTTTAATTTTTATGTCGAGGCAATATTTGAATTTTTATAATTTTTTTTAACCAGTGGTGTAAATTCACTTTTTTTCACATTTAATTTTTTTAAGCCGTTATTTTCCAATGGAATCCAATAAAATTTTAGGATGATCTAAACCACTATGGAAGCCATCTGAATATGCAAGAAAATATTGGTCATCTTATTTAAAAAAATATGGCATTGTGACGTCACACTTTTTTGGGTCACCCTGTATCATCAAAAATATTTTTAGAAAAAGCGCCCTAATATACGAGGAGTTGTGCAAAATTTCAAATTCATGAGTCAAATGATAAGTGAGCTACAGAGAAGGGAACTGAGATGGACCACCCCGTATATAATAAATTGTTTATATTATTTGCTGATGATGCTAACTTGGTTAACGAAACGCGCGTCCAGAACGTAACAAATTGTGGTGTAGTGTGGTTAGAACTCTTGTATTTTGATGGACTAGTAGTATTCTGATACTGATATTTTAAACATTCACTTAGGCCATCATTTTGCTTGTCCATAATGATTCTTCACCAAATTTTTACCAATTTAGACTTGATTTTTGTGCAAAACTTAAACTAAACTAGATAAGTGGTTTAAAAAAAATGTTACCATGTTATCCCCAAATGACCCTCAATTTTTGACCGAAATTTAAAGTCAACCAGATAAGTAATTCTATGTCGTAAACAGACAGACCCACAGACCGATGAAAAAATAATCTTGGAGGAGGATTTTTTACAATTACAATAGGTACTTTCCTCTTACAAGGAATACGAGCCCTAACAACTATATGTTGGAACAAGCAGTTATTTTTCGAATAAAATGCCAGTTTACCGAAATTTATTTATTCTAATTTTTTTTAATTGTAAATATGAAATTATCAACATGTTTTATGATGTATGGAATTATCTTTATGGTTTAATTATATATTTTGTTGTTGATTGCTATTTAATTAATTGTTTGATATTCAAAAAATGCTGACAACTTAATATTGGAACATGTTTTGCGTTTCTTCACGTTTCGTGAGTTTTATCATTCTGACGCGAAGGAGGCTTTAAAATAAAACATAAGTGTGTTGTCAACAAAGATTTTAAAACGTCATTTGAGTATTAATAGTTAAAGTAAGTAGGTATTGCTAGATTTATTACGAGTAAAACACGCAATAATGGTACGTGGAAAACCTACTGAATCAAAAGTGCGGGAAATTATTATTCATCAGTACCATAAAGGGAAAACAATGCGTGAAATTTCCAGTGAATTGACGATAGCAACAACTACTGTTTTTAATATAATTAAAAAATATGGTGAAACTGCCAGTACTGATGTTCGCGGTAAAAGCTCAGGCCGTCCAAAAGTTGTTTCTCAAAGGAGTGTAAGGCATTTAATAAGAATATGTAAGTCAGGAAGAAGAAACACACTACGAGAAGTAACTGCAAGGTGGAATAGAGAAACTGGGATGAATATTTCAAGAGAATGCTGTCGCAAATATATCCACAAGAGCGGTCTTGGTTTTTATAAGGTATGTTTGATAGGTACTTCTTTGCGGTGTAAATTTTCTATTTTTTACTTTATACTCGTAGGCCAAAGAAAAACCGTTGTTGACGGAAACTCAAAAAAGAAATCGTTATAATTGGGTTAAATCAAAGCTTTCGTGGACCAAACATGACTGGGACAAAGTTATCTATAGCGACAAAAGCAAATTTGATGTCTGTGTGGGAGATTACAGAAAGCGCGTGATTCGGGAAAAAACAGAAGCATTCCAAAAGGATTGCCTCAAAAGGACGGTAAAGTTTCCACAGGGCATCATGGTGTGGGGCTGTATGTCGGCCAAAGGGTTGGGAACTTTACACTTTATTGAAGGTTCAGCAAACGCAGCCAAATACCAAGATATCCTTGAACATTCGCTTTTACCAAGTGCAACAAAGTTATATCCATCCGGAGGTTTTATCTTTCAGCAGGACGAAGCCTCATGCCATACGGCTAAGTCGACCAAAAAATGGTTGGGTGACCATGACATTAAGGTTTTGTCACATCTCTCTAGCAGCCCGGATCTTAATCCAATAGAGACACTGTGGCACAAAATGAAACAACACCTAAGAAATTATCCCCAATAAATAAATTTATTGTTCAGATCTCGTGGAGTAAAGATCCCTAAAGACGTTTCGTTCAATTGAAGGGGAAACGTCGGATCGTAATAGCAATTATATAGGGTCTAATCCCAAGAACCATGATTTCGCTTTTAAGATTCTTGAGTATTTTTTAGACAAGATGGCGGAAGCATTTGACAATGCCCCAACTCTAAAATAAATAAGATATATTATGTATTCTGCAAGGGTTTCATTTGATTCTAGATTACTTTTTATACTAATTGGGTATAGCCGCCAGCGAAGGAATGAAAATATTTCTTTTCTCCGACAACATCCTACTTAGCCGTCAAACTTAAATATAAAGCTCGCAAAAAATTTGCCTCACTCATAACAGGCAAAATGATTGAGGAAAGTTATTTTTCGCGAACCATCGTTAAAACTTTTCTTTTCTTATAAATTATACTCGAAAAAGTCAGATGAGCTTCGCCTTACTCTAAATGGAAACATGATGAAATATTATTGTTTTATATTGTTCTTGAGTTGTTTCACTTGTTTGAGAAGGGGCTGCGGCATACATAAAATATCAAGGGAATTTAATAACCCAACTTGAACGGATGCATATTCTTGCTAATTGAAATGTATTTTTATTTTCTTTAATTGCTTGTTAATTCAAATTAGAAAATTAGTTTATTAAGGGTCTGCAGTTCAGTAATATGTGTTTGTAGCTGGTGGGCTGTCCATTTAAAACGATAATGTTCTTACTAGTTTATCTATATATACTGGGTGTTGTTACACTTACAATTTTGTTCATAAACTTAACGGAGATTTTAAAAACTGTATGATGTAATTAGAATATATATTTCCATTTTTTAGTGAAAACCCAACTTTGAAATCACTTCTGGTTTAATTGGAAGGGCTACCAATTTTCCCATTTTCAATGTGAACGTCTATAAACCAAATGATCTCTGCATTCTGCAGGGATTTCCGTTTCCGTTTTGACTTTTGCTTTTAAAATGTCGGCCTCAGCCTACTATTTCTATATGTTAATAGGGGCCATAATTGAAACATGAAATGGTCCCTTTTATTTAGTAGGCCATAGAATCAAAACGATTGGTATATTTTAAGCCTGCGGCCAGCGCAAGTTTTTTTAAAAAATTATATAAATACCCTAATTTTTAATGTAATTTTTATGTAAAAATCAAGTAGTTCCCAATGTTTTAAATCGGAAATTTCTTTCCATATCTAAATTCTAGGCAACTTGCTTTCCACTAATTTATGACAAGTGGATATTTGAATCAGCTAAAGCATAATATTATAAAATAATTAAAAATCATAAAAACAATTAAAAATACGCTAATAATTAAACAATATTAAGTATTTTAATTAATAGTAAAGGAAAAAGTTTTTAAAATACTGTCCTTGCAGTTTGGTACATGTGTTTATACAAGTGACCAGTTTTTGCATAACTTTATTTAATATTAGATATAAGATTCAAGCTAATGTTGTTTAGAAACCAGTAGCAACCCCCAACCGCGTAATTCTCGTATGTATGCATTTTTATATACAGTGGAACCTCTCAACAACGGACAGTACCCGTGCCACTGACACTGTCCGTCGTATAGAGGTGTCCGTTGTGGGGAGTGACCAAACTAAATACCAATGTAATTTTATTAAAACAAATATTTTATTTTTGGGAAAAAAATAATATGTTTAGTACAAATTATTATTACAATTGTTACCGACATTTTATTTCATCTACATTCACAACTCGAACATAGACCACCTTGAAATTCGTTATTTGTGCAAAATTAAGTTCGTAAGCACTTTTCAGTTGTTTATTTTTTTGCACTAGTCTCTACCAACATTTTATTTCCTGTATATTTCCAACTCACACATGGATCATAAAAATAGAAAAATATAAATTACAAAAAACAGTATATAAATCAATTTTCATGGATTAAAAACGTCCGAAACAATATCGAGTTAGAAAATCGGCTTCGCGACCTGTGAACAATTGAACTTCCGGATGCCGACGTGATGCCGCGACCGATAGATTAGAATTATGAGAAGAGACAGGCTGATGACCCAAATCGCGATTTCATATTCTATTTGCAATAACTTTCGGCTGCCGCTCGATAGCTGTGAAATCTTCGGGTACTTTCGTCAAGCTTTAAGGTAATCAGGGCAATTCGGACTGCCCAGCCTAGCTTAGTATAGTGTATTTTATTATACCTAAGGAATGCAACGAGGCCATTCGAACCGCCGCTCGCGGCTAATAGTGTAACGTATTTAACTTTTCCCAAGGTTCGCGTTTTATTACAACTATTAGGAGGGACGGCCAAACGAATAATTTATTTTCTGAAATATTTTTGGGTGGTCATTGACCAAATGACCATATGGAAGAGCCGCCACTGGTAAAACCTAGAAGAAGTATTTCTTGATTTTTGTTCAAAATTTCAGGAAAATTTGATAAGTAGTTTTTAGTAGTAATTTTTCTAATATTTCACTAGGCCCCATTTTGTTTTGCCATATTAGATTTTTACTAAAATGCTCCGCATCGTTCTGTTAAGTGCAGCCAGCGTGCGAACAAGCCTTATTTTGCGCATTAGTTAGGTAGTAGAAACAAAATAAAATAAATTTACCCTATGAAAATATACGCTGATGTAAAAGTCCAAAAAAAATATGAAATTCATTGAAATAAAATTTTAATAATTTTAGAGTAGAGGGGACACAAACATCTTGTTTTAAAGCACGTAATAATATCAATCAAACTGAAAGATAAACAGGGCTATTGTAAAGGTGTCATTTCAGGCGTTATTTTTATTTTCCTGGAGATATATATTTTAGAAACAAATAAAATTGGTCATATATGTACCGGGTGGCCAACTAAGAATGGACGCCGGCCATAACTCGCTAACCGTTAATCATATAACTTGGGGGAAAAAAAATTATTAGCTAAATCTACTAAGAGAAATCGCTGGAAAATATTTTGAAGTTCCGCATATGGCCGCTAGGGGGCGCAACTGTTATGGTCAATCAGAAAAAGGGCTGTTTCTTAAAAAATATTCATGTAAAGGTATATTATAAATACTGCCACGGTAAAGAGTAGAAAAATTGTGATTTTTTTGTTAAGGATATTTTGCTCTATCTCGTAAAATGTAGTGGTGGGGGAAGGTCAAACATGTTTTTATTTAAATGTCAATAACTCCGTTATAAGTCAACGGAATTGAACAAACTAGGTCTCGTTTAAAAGAGCCCATCTTAACTAATAATCTGATGTAGAAAAAAATCCGATTTGATTTCGCCGTGGTAACTAGAGGGCGCTGATTGACATCACAACAATTATTACGCATTATTTTGAAAATTTTAAATAGCACGCTATATCTCTTTTAACACAATTTAATTTCAGCTTCCTAACTTTTTTCAAACCGGAAATATAAATAAAACAAATATTAGGGAGCTGGGTACGCAACATCTCCCTAATCTGTATGGACATAGCCTACATCACAATAATTCAGTAATAATACCACAGATAATATTCAACGCAAATCGCTAAAAATTATACTAATGTTCTGAAATAACCACCAGGTGGCGCAGTAGGAGTCAATAAGTGCAATATTAAATTTTCATTATAATGGGAAATGAAAGCCATTTAAATGGAACGTGTGAAAGAAACGATAATAAAAATATAATTCACTTAATGCCGCCCTAAATGTTCAAATTGTCGGCCATCGTTTTCGATGCACTTATGCATCCTATCTCGCGTGGATAAAACTGCAGCCTCCAGTTCAGCAACTGAAATAGTATTTATACAGTCTCTTATTCGCTGAATCATATTTTCCCGTGTAGTGGGTCTGGTGGCAAAAACTAAATCTTTCACTCGACCCCATAAATAAAAATCTAAACACGTTAGGTCGGGTGACCTAGCTGGCCATGGAAGGGTGCCGCCTCGCCCTATCCATCGGCCAGGATAGTGGGCATCTAAAAATTCCCGAACGTTGACGGCGAAGTGCGCTGGACAACCATCGTGCTGGTATACCAATCGTTGTCGGACGTTCAGAGGTACGTCCTCCAACAAAATCGGCAATTCCTCCCTTAAAAATCTTAGATATCTCTCACCATTCAATGGATTATCGAAAAAAAATGGTCCGATAATTCGTCCGCCTAAAATCCCTGCCCAACAATTTACAGACCAACGGCCTTGGTGCTGGACTTCGCGCATCCAATGTGGATTTGTTCTGGACCAATAATGTGTATTGTGAAGATTGACACGTCCATCGCTCTGGAAGGTAGCCTCATTGGTCCACAATATTCGCCTCAGAAATTGCCGATCTTCCCTCATTACACCCAAAAGCCAGTGACAATGGTTTAGTCTGTGATCAAAATCTGCAGCAGTCAATTCCTGATGCAGCACTAAGTGATATGGATGTAACCTAAAACAAGATGAAGATATTTAATTGATGTTCCAGGAAATTATTGGTTTTCTAGGCTTAAAGACCTGTGTGACATCAGAATCACGTGACTTTTGTTAAAAAATATGTCCAGTTTATATTTGCAATGTCGTTGCTTACCTGTGCTCTTTGAGTATATTTTGAACAGTGGTTCGCGTTACTCCTAGGTCTAGCGCAATACTTCGAGTACTTAGTTGAGGATTAAACTCGATATACGCTAGCACATTAATAACATTCTCTTCGGTGCGTCCTCTGCGTTGTCTGCGGTATACGGGAATATGCACGTTTCCAGTGGTTCGCAAACGTTGGATCACTCGAAGAAAAACCTTTTTAATTGGGTGGCGTCTCTGCGGATATTCCTGCGTATATACTCTTGCAGCAACTGTAGCATTTCTCAAACATTCAAAATAAACACCTATCATGTCGAATAGTTCTTGATTTGTATAAATCATTTTGTTCGTAACACAACGCAACACGAACAATAACAAATCTTGAACAAGAAAAATACGAACTACAACAATAACATGAACAACAGCAACTAAACTCAAAAAACACGAAAATCTCGGACAAAAACGCGAAATGATAGCAATACTATTAGGAAATTCAAGAACGATAAATAGCAACTAAAAGGCACTGACAAGAAACTATTGTTTATTTTTTGACGTATTACTTTCAATTTTGTTTTCACAGCCTACTATTTTTTTTGCTTGATGTAGCAGAAAATTGCTAAGGAATTATTATTTATCTATGTTATATTAGTTTATTGTTATTCTTGTGCATAAATTGTCGATTTTAAGAAAGACGGAGATTTGCAACGGTCGAATATATTAGGATTTTTCTTATTTATTACCTTATAATATCTAACTTACTGAAAATAGAGTAAACTACAAAAAAATATAGAGAAAAGTAAAATTGCGAGTAAAACTATGCTTATTAACGTCTACTTCGCCACCTGGTGGTTATTTCAGAACATTAGTATAATTTTTAGCGATTTGCGTTGAATATTATCTGTGGTATTATTACTGAATTAATGTGATGTAGGCTATGTCCATACAGATTAGGGAGATGTTGCGTACCCAGCGCCCTAATATTTGTTTTATTTATATTTCCGGTTTGAAAAAAGTTAGGAAGCTGAAATTTGCACTGACTTATTGAGAATTCCCTCCTCTATTAAATTGTGTTAAAAGAGATATAGCGTGCTATTTAAAATTTTCAAAATAATGCGTAATAATTGTTGTGATGTCAATCAGCGCCCTCTAGTTACCACGGCGAAATCAAATCGGATTTTTTTTTACATCAGATTATTAGTTAAGATGGGCTCTTTTAAACGAGACCTAGTTTGTTCAATTCCGTTGACTTATAACGGAGTTATTGACATTTAAATAAAAACATGTTTGACCTTCCCCCACCACTACATTTTAGGAGATAGAGCAAAATATCCTTAACAAAAAAATCTCAATTTTTCTACTCTTTACGATGGCAGTATTTATAATATACCTTTACATGAATATTTTTTAAGAAACAGCCCTTTTTTTGATTGACCATAACAGTTGCGCCCCCTAGCGGCCATATGCGGAACTTCAAAATATTTTCCAGCGATTTCTCTTAGTCGATTTAGCTAATAATTTTTTTTCCCCCAAGTTATATGATTAACGGTTAGCGAGTTATGGCCGGCGTCCATTCTTAGTTGGCCACCCCGTACATTTGTGTACATTGTTTATCATTAAATGGAAAACCTGCATCGCAAAATATTACGTTTCCTCATCAAAATCTTATAAATAATGTTTAATGTAAGAGAAAATAAAGTAGTTCGTTGAGAAGCTACTGTTGCATTAAGATATGACCTCATTGAGATTGTAAAATTTTATCGGTCGTAAAGTTGCAGCTCTCCCATACATCTGTTCAATTCTTGTCGTGTATAGGGTTCAGTGTGGCTTGGAAGATAGGATTAAACGACCTGGTTTGTATAACGCCAGATATGTATAAACAAGGAGAATTTTTGTTTTTTAGAAAATACAATTTTAATTTATTTGTCATAATGGCAGAAAGAGACCATAGAATTTACTCATGTTACAAAACAAAAATGGTTTTTTTCAGGAAAGCCTCTTCTTCGAAAGAGAATATAACGCCGCTTTACTTTTTCCGTTAAAAAATTAAGGTTAATTCGTGAACAAATATTTTCTCTCCCCTTCATATACCGGGTGACACAGAACATAGGGTACACGCAATCATTTTTTTACCTATTCAGATATCGCTTTGAAACTTACTTACGTTAGTAAGTACGTTTAATAACTTATTAAAATGCATATTTCGACAGATAATTGGATTATACATAACTTCCGGTTTAACTGGAAATGATCTAAACTTCAATATAACCCTGTATGTTTTTTTTTCATAGTTGTATTCTGTGCAAAATTCCCTTTCCAATGATGTATCATAAGTTATATTTTTCTTCCAAAATGGCAGCAACCGGTTTTCTGAAAAACGTTATATTCACCATATATCATATAAAACAAAAGACAGTGTCAAACTTCTGAGGTAACCTGAATAAAATGACACTTTTTAGCATAAAAGCATGTTATTATGTTTATTTTTCAAAATATTCGCCATTTTGAAAAAAGAGTTAAAATGACTACTTATGTAAATTTTCTGCCAAAATTTAAATAGGACCTTGTGTATTTTATTTATCCGTTTAATTTTCTTGTTTTCAATAATGTGCCGCAAGTTATTCTTTTGTCTTTAAATTACAACAATATTACGATTTTTCCACCGAGCTACATATTTTTTTCTCAAAATTTGCCATTTTTATTACTTAAACTATGTTAGATTTATTTACCCATCATTTTTAGTTGACAACAACTAAGTATTCTATTTAGTCGCAACATGTGTCAGATTTATTTATAACATATAAATTTAAATGACCAAGCCTAGGTTGGCCATTTTATACCCATACCTGTATAAGCAGTGTTAGCGATTCTAATACTCTAATCTTAATATTCCAATTTATAGACGTAGGTAAACTGGCCATTCGCTTAAATTATTTTTGAGTTTAATTGTTTCTAGATGGTTGGTAACGTAAATGCAGCTTAAATCGCATACTAAAAGTAAGGTTGCCACCCGTACTCTAAATTAGAATATTGTCCTCTTTCTCGTGAGAGTGTACTTTATAAACTACGACACGAATAGAGTACGCTAAAATACTCTATTTATATATTAATGACTATTTATAGTTTAGAGCATCATCAAACCTGTTATCCAGTGACGTCACGGATGAACAACGGATCCAAATGCAAAATTATTTTCGTACAATGATCCACTCCTATTTTCAAATACTTACAGCGTGACACTGATAGCTGGCTGAGGCCGTAAAAGCGTTAAACTAAAAAGAAGAGGAGGAGAAGAATTTGAAATGAGGAATAATAAGAAGAAGAAATTGAGGTTAGGTTATGTTTTGCGCTAAATATTTGTTTGTTTCGGATTTCTAGATTTTAGATCGGTTTTGTGAGTTATAAATTTATAATTATTGACTGTTGTTTGTTGTTTAAATTTAGATTATCACTATAATAATTCGAAATGGATGGCGAAGATGACACCTTTAGTGATAGTGAGTCCCATGATGCAGATGCAAATAGCACACCTAAAAAACGAAGAGTGGATAGGCCAAAAAAACGATTCCAGAAATACACAAATATATGGGAAAAAGAGTAAACCTGGCTAAGAAAGGATCCAGAAAATAGTTAAAACGCAAAATGCAAAATCCGTGAAGTAACTTTCGCTATTTCTTCGGCTGGAATTGGACACGTAAGTAAAATTATCGTTCATTAATCATTATGTAAGTGTATGGTTGATTAGAGGGTATTGTGAATTGTGCCTTGTTCATGTGGTTGATAGTCTGTCTATTTACTTACCCTGACTAGTGAATTAGTGATTAGTGGTGATGGTGGTGGTGGTATTGGTAGAGCATATTTTGTTTACAGGTGAAGCAACACCAACAAACAAAGATGCACAAATCTAAAACTGAAGCAAAGAAAGCCTCTGGAGTTCTCGATATATTTCTTACACATACAACGTCTGCTCCTTCGTCTATAGTATCTGATAGAGAAAACATTACTGGTACTAAACTAGCTCTTACATACCACCCTGTGAAACACAACTTATCATATAATAGTATGAATTGTACTGTCCAACTCAATAAAATTATTGATGTATAATCAAGTGCTGCAACAAGTATCCGTTTGGCTAGAACTAAAATGGAGGCTTTGGTTACGGAGGTGTTGGGGCCTTATGCATTACAAAATGTGATAGATGATTTGAATACTGAAAACCTTTATTTTTGTTTGCAGACTGATGCGTCAAATAAAAAAAAATATTAAATTGTTTCCAATGGTGGTGCAATACTTCACAGCAAAAAATGGCATTGAAAATAAATTATTAGATTTCTGTGAGAACAGCAACGAGTCAGCTGATGGCATGTTTCAAGCTATACAGGAGTCAATGCAATTGAATAAGTTATCTTTTGACAGAGTATCAGGACTAAGTGCAGACAACACAAACTCTAATTTTGGAGTTAACCACTTTATTTACTAACATGAAAGAATTTGTTCCTCATTTAATAAAAGGTAACTGTCATGCACAACATGAGACACTCCATGAACTTCTTGTCTTATGACATTGAAAACGTAATCCTGAAAATGTATAGCCATTTTCACATTCAACTGTGAGAAGAGGATCTAAAAAAGTGTTGATAGTGAATTCCGCGAGCTTAAACGCCACGTGGGGACCAGATGGTTGAGCCTTTTACTTTGTATAGATACTGTACTTTTAAACTGGAGACCAATCAAAAACTCTTTTTTAAGTTTAGGAGAAGATTGTCCTATTATTTTGCAAACTTTACTTTTATTGAACAACAGTGATGTGAATTATGATTTTATTGAGTTTATATGTATTTTTGCAGTCATATTTTAAATATAATTAACAAAACTGTCAAATGCCTTGAAGGTAACTCTATAACAATATTGGATATTTACAAAATAATGAGTACTCTCAAAAAAGAATTAATTAAAAGAAAAGATATGTTTTTTGGATATGAAACAATGAAAATGTTAAGACTTGTTGGAGAATCTTCACCTCAATTAACAGACAAGATGTGTGAAAATTTTATATTATTTCTTGACAAAGCCATATGCTATTTGGACAAATGATTCAATTTTTCAAATAATAACTTCGTGGTTTCACTGAGTAACTTCAATTTACAGTCACCTATTCCATATGAACGTTTTGAAAGTGCAATTGAAGCATTAAATCTGCAAAAACTTGGAATAAATATGGACAATTTGTATTCAGAAACAATACTTCTGAATGAAACATATGAAAAAGTAATGCAGAATGAAAAAGATTTTTCTGACCCATCAACAGCTCAAAAGTAGCAGTACACATTTAATAGAAGAAGATTTTCCGAATATTTTTAAATTTATTGCATTTTCTTTTTTCTCTGATTAATGTGAAGTGGAGGGGCGAGAGGAATAAAGCATCACTTAATTTGATTAAAAGTGAGTTAATCATATATTTCAATTTAAAATTAGATTGTAACGAGGCTGCAACAACCTTTAAGAATGAGAAATATTTGTTAAATGTTGCAAAAAGCAATAAAAAATATGTTTTAAAAAAAACAAGTGAAAAATAAATAAATACTCTTTTTTATGCTGTGTACTTTATTTATTTTCTACCAAATTGAAAAAATACTTTATCGATCTCAAAAAAAGGTAGCAACCCTAACTATAATTGCGAATAACCAGATAATGATGGCCGTATTATGCTATTTTGTTTTTCATAGCCTACTACTTTTTCTCAATGTATGCGATTTAAGCTGCATTTACGTTGAACGATCGTAAACAAGCATCTAGAAACAATTAAACTTAGAATTAATATTTTAAAATGCTTATATTAATCAACTGTCACGTTTTTATAAAAATAAAATTGGTAAACTGACCAATTTCTATAAACTGGAATATAGACGTTAGGGTATTAGAATCGCTAACACTGCTTATACAGGTATGGGTATAAAATGGCCAACCTAGGCTTGCTTATTTAAGTTTAAATGGTATACAAATCTGCCACATGTTGAGACTAAATAGAACACTTAAATATTGTCAACTAAAAATGATGGGTAAATAAATCTGACATAGTTTAAGTAATAAAAATGGCCAATTTTGAGAAAAAATTATGTAGCTAGGTGGAAAAATCGAAATATTGTTGTAATTTAACAACATAAGGATAACCTATGGCACATTATTGGAAACGTAATTTAACGAGAAATTAAACGAATAAATAAAATATATAAGGTCCAATTTAAATTTTGGCAGAAAATTTACATTAAAAGTAGATATTTTTATTTTTTCTTCAAAAAGGCGTAATATTTTCAAAAAAAAAACAAAATAATATGCTCTCATGCTTTTTCAAATCTAAAAAGTTTCATTTTAATCATATCACCTCAGAAGTTTGACACTGTTTTTTGTTTTATATGTTATATAATAAATATAACGTTTTTCAGAAAACCGGTTTTAGTTCCATCATTTTGGAAGAAAAATATAACTTGTAATACATCATTTCCGGATAAATCGGAAGTGATGTATAATGCAATTATCTGTTAAAATATACATCTTCATAAGTTACTAAGCATACCTAAGTTTGAAAGCGATATCTGTAAAGGTAAAAAATTAGAGTGTGTACACTATGTTCTGTGTCACCCGGTATACTCCTACGCATATATTCAGTGAAACCTTAAACATTTGACTATAGTTGTTGATTTGCTCTTAAGCCGTCGGCCAATCACAAACAAACTTCCTATTTATCTTGATTAATGTACAGGGTATCCTATTTTATATAACTTATTACAATTACAATTAAAGATGGCGCCACTAGAATGTTCATAGTCCTTTCGGTTTTTATTAGATACAAGGCGTTTTTGAAAATGTTGCATTTTCAGGCACCCCTCGTATCCCAGATATCTGATAACTTATCAAAAAGGCGAAAACTGTTCCGTATAGGACTATTTCCGTAGAATTAGTTCCACTTTCAGAATAAGTATACGGGATCAACTCAAAATGTATCGAACCCTACTTTTTTTTAATAGGACACCCTGTATATTATTTTTATATTTATTAGGAATGTGGGGTTTCCAAAGATATATACGTGTCTGTAGTTATTTTAAAAAACAAGCTCAAAATTCGAAATTTTCTCCAATTAGTAGGTAGTAGGCTATGGCTAAAATATATTGAAAACAAAATCCATGTAAAAACAAAAGGGAAACAAAATTATGAAAAAGCTAAGCGTTTTCAAAGGTTGTTTGTGTAAAATGACCGACATTTTCCCGTGTGCAAAACTGGCACATTTTCATTATCGTCGAAAGACCGTGGGTACCAATCTATTTCTGAGGAAAGTTATCGTCTAAAGATGCCGTTAAAAGCGCAAAGTTGTTTTTTAGGGCACCGCCTTATTGAAGATAAAAGGTATTATTTAGTACTAATCTGTCTCCTCCATTTGTTAGCAAGAGGATGAAGGTATCGCCTCTACATAACCCAATACGTTTACTTAATTTATTTCTCTATCTTGTTTGGAGTATGCTTTACGACGGGGCTGGATAAGTGATCCATGCTCTACTAAATTTAATTTAAGGCAGACAAATATGTCTTTCTGCATACATGTATATATTTTTTGAAAACCCACATTACTCCTAATAAACATAAAGAATAATTTACAGAGTGTCCCATTTAAAAAAATAAGGTAGGGTCTGATACATTTTTGACCTGACCCCGTATAATTATTCTGAAAACGGCACCGAATTCTATGAGAAAAGTCATATAAGGAACAGTTATCTTGAATAATCTTGAGGTAAAATACAAAACTGTTGCTGCTTTCCATCCCCGATAAAAGTTGGCGTCTTTTCAATTGAAAAACGAATCCATTTTGTGTCTGTTCGCTAAGGAAGGTGACAGTACAAGAAGTCCTGAGTTTAAACCCTTATAGAGTCATGCCATGTAGACCACTTGAATGGTAAATTATTATTTTATTATTATTAATTCTGTTCCAATAATTTTGTTATAAAAACTGAGGTTTAGACTGAGCATTTAACTTTAGAAAATTTAAAATGTTATATTAATACCATATTGTCGTATTTATTCTTGTTTTTGGGAATAAGGTACTTGTTGAGTTAAAAATTGAGTTTTCTTATTATTCCTAAATAGATAATTGAGAAGATAATATAAAACAGATCCGCGGAGATTTATAAATAAAATTTTAACGTTCTTGCAAACCAGCAAAATAAGAGTTTTTTTATTAATCAAAATTTACAGTAAAGAAAACATTTGTTGCTTTACCTGAGAGGAAAGAGTTTCTACGACAATGAAAATTGAATATAAATGAGGTAGCTTGCTTCGATGTGGTTCTGAGCGATTCATGCAATGCAGCATCATCAAGCCTGTTGAGTTTTTAGTTAATCCGATAAGGAGGACCATAAAATGCCTTTTCATCTACAAAACAGTGATAACATTCCCAAAAGCTAGACAACGACACTTCAGAAGATTGTTACAGCCTATATTAAATGCCGTCATAAAACCTGATGTCTGTTATAAAGAACCAACAAACTTTTCATAAAACTAAACTTGTAATCTTAAAACGTATAGGTTTTATCACTGACTTGCTTAAAACAACTTGCATCTAGATTAGAATTTTATAGAGTAAATTAGATTTAAGATATATATGCTTAAATACCGAGTGTACCTTTTAACGGATATCATACAATGTTTTTCAGAATAATGGATGTAAAAATGAACTTAATAAATAATTGTTTTAAAATTTGGAAAACAAGTTAAGTGGAAAATGCAAACGAAAGCTAATTTTTTGGTAAATATCATGTAGATACAACTAAAAAATGAGCGCGCTTGAAAAATAACGAGTTTTGTTGATGATAAGTGTAAAAGATGAAAAAAAATTGGATCCTAATACAGAATTTAATTTTTAACTATATCACTTTTGTAGAATATTACTCCAAACAGCAAAAAAAATGGTGAAAAAATTCTTAAAACCATCCTGCCATTGGCAAAGTGGGGACAAATCAGTAGCGTTTCAGTATAGCATTCTTAAATAAAACTTAAATGCATTTGGATTTAAAAATGTTTTAAGGAAGTTTTAAAAAAATAATGAGGGAACCTTTTTATCAATATCCACGCAATCTGTGATCTCTTAATGGGTTGCAATCAGTTAAGCATAATAATAATAATAATAAATAACTTAATACTGGTTATTTATAATAAAAAAATGTTGTCTTTATTACTCAATATGTGTTAAATAACGATTTTCATTTCCCGGAAATAATTTTTTGCATCTTATAATAATAAATTTTCTTTGTCTTTTAAAATGTTCGGTGCTTTTAATTTTATTCTACTTAGTATGTGTATTTGTTAAACTAATTTCTATTTTTTTTTGTTCTTATTGTCCTGCAAAAATAGCTTCTTACAAAATATCAAATAGCTTTATCGCAAGCTCAACTTGGAAGAACGATAAAACGTGTGGGATTTACGACTGCTTACCTTTTATTAAAACCAGCCAATAATTTTGTAGAAAAAAAATTAGTAAACACTTTAAAAAATTATTTACCGTCTTACATATTTTAAGTCAAAACCTATTTGATTAATGGTAGTTATAAAGAGAAACCTGTTTTAACGAAACTGTTTAACTAACTCCTTAAAATATTATTACAACCAATTTATAATAAAGAGATAAAAGCTTTATGAGAATGTTTTAATCCTTATAACAAAACCACCTCTTAAAACCTTTGGTTTTGAAGTGTTTCAGAGTAAGTCATAAAAATTAATTGGCATTTTAGTGTCTCTTTATTGAGGTTGGTCTTAGCTTAACATTTGCCCAATTGTATTTAAATTATACTCGAAATATCCAAAGTTAAAAAAGAACAACGTTATAAAATCTTGTAGTTTTTTAGCGAGCAACATTTAACTACGGCATATATACCCTATGACATATTCATTATCGACTATCCTGTGTATGTTTTCTGTTCTTAGCCTTTACAATAAAAATAGCGGGTATAACAAAAGTAACTAATTTAGAAAGTGGGGAACATTTTTACTGTGCCTCGTAAAATTAAAATGTAAATTGTGGCGTTATAACTAGCTCCTTGACGGTTTTTATAGCGGTTTTTTAGTGGGCCATCTGGTTTTGAAATGTGTGAATTATACTGCCGTTGACAAGAGTTAGGGTCCCTTTGATTAACCCCATTTAAATGTAAGTGTCTTTTAACGGTGTCGTTTATGGGAAATTATCAAAAATTAAATAAGCTAGGCTACGCCCCATTATTTTAATATAGATAATATTTTTAATCAAATGTTAATCATATACATAGTAGCAAATAACAAAAAGTTAAAGGGATTAAACTTTGTGACTTATTTTAAAACTTTAATATCTTCATTAAACATTAAAATTTCTTTACTTGTAAATCATTTTAATTTATTTGTTAAAATTCTGGAAAAATAAGAAAACATAAATATATATTTGTCAGTGGTGTGCCGATTACTCCTGCCTAAAGTGCTATTATATTCACGAGAATTTACACGAAAAGTTATAGAAAAAAGCTTTGCCTCTAGCAGTTACAATACAATAGAATCATGTACAGAGTGGTTTTTTTTTCGTTGATTTTATAGGGTATAGGCTAAACGGTAAGAGAAACAAAAAAACTAAGATGCGTATCCCGTTATCTTCTTAAGTGTTAATTTTTAGAAAATACGGAGTTATTCTCAAAATCTCCCGTTTTATGTCTTTTTCTATTATGTTTTAATTTTTCAGATAAAAGTAAAATTTTCTTAAATGGGACATCCTATATCTAGAAAAATTGCATTTTTTCTTGCGATTGCAACAATATATAATACGTAATTTTTTTGTGTCCTAAATAGTCAAAATACAAAAAAAAATATTTTTTTTACTTGGTCATGGATTGTATCATTATTCTTTTATTTTATAATAGGTATCTTAAAACTCAGTTATGAAGAATATTAAAACATTAATAAACCAAAACATCTACAAAAAGCAACAAAAAATTATAATAATAACTCAACAATTATCTTGAACACTTAACGATTAGCATAGTTGTTTAATAACAAAAGGTGTTAAATTATCTTCCATTCTGCTCGATGCGTTTTTGGACTCGGCTTGCAACTGAACTGGCTTGAATCATTATTTAAATCAAACTCCAAAATTACATTTTTGAAATTTAAATTGGCCGATATATTTGACCAAAATGTATTGAAAATTAACGAATTTTAAAAGCGCGAAATTTTTTTACGACTATCATCAGCATATTCACCAGAGAAATTGCATGCGTTCTAATTTCAGGTCCTTAGCATAGCCAGAAAACTCAGTGAAATGCATGTATACTACCTTAAATATCATTAACGTATTCTATACCCTCTACATCATATTCCCAATTTGAGTGTTTGTAGTCGCCATAACTGTTTTGTTTGTATTAAAACGAAACATAAATATTTTTAAAATGGATTAAATAAAGACAGAAATAAAGAAGTGAATTATTACTATTAGCCTACTTAAATGGAACTACACAATTCCGTACTATCTACGTAATAGACAAAGTAACAGTTTCATGTTATTCACAAAATAGTTTCTTGTGATAACAATGACGTATTCGTGACTAAAAGTGCTACTTGGACAAAAGAAGGCCCAAAATACTACCCTGCAGAACACCCTTGTTTATACTTAAAAACTCCAATCTATTACCGTTACAAACTACCTTTTGTTTTCTTTCGGTTATGCAACTTTTAAAAAACGAAATTACGTTCTCAGATAAGCTAAAGTAAAACAATTTACCACAGAGCAAATCATGGTCCAATGTGTCAAAAGCCTTGCTAAAATCAAGTAAAATCAAGCAGGTATTCAGTTCCCTGTCCACCGCGGTAAAAATACCATGTGAAACTTTAAGGAGTGCTAAACAAGTATTGTGATGAGGCCTAAATCCTGATTGCACCACAGGCAAAGTACCAGAGCTAGTCAGATAAGAATTTAATTGTTGAGCAACAGACTTTTCCAAGACCTTCGATAAAGTGGACAGAATGCTTATTGGCCCATAATGACTTAACTCAGTAAGATTATTACTAGGCTTAGAAAATAATTATGTATTTAAAAATCTAAAAATATGCGTGCAAATATGCTCCGAAACAAGGGAAAATATGCACTTAAAAATGCATTTATTATCGGATCAAAAAAAAACAGAAATAAAGCAAAAGTATAATAATTAAAATATTATATTATTTACACTTCAAGGTATCTTTAAGACGCTATTTTTATCAGTAATTATTACATTAATAGAACTATATAATAAAAGTATTTTTTAAATAAAATTTTAATATATCGCTAACTAAACAAACTAACTAAAGAATAAACCTGTTTAAGATTTATTGTTTACGCTATTCAACAAGTTGCGGTTACATTTTATAACTATATGATGTAACAAATTATCAAATTCAAATTTTCTTCTATTATCTGACAATAATACTCAGAAGTACTCTTTCAATATTACAAGATACAGTTGGAATATATTCAAACACATTCAAATCAATGTTTATTAAAAATTGTTTATTATCTGAATTTAATGTACGTTTATTGTCCAAAACTGCACTAATATTTTTCAAATTTTTGTAATCAATATTGTTTTGTAAAACCGTAGCTAATTTTTGAGAAATTAATATATTTTTAGTGTTAGTTATAGTTTTACTCACTTTTTCAATCATTTCTAAGCTTTTTGACAACGAAAGTCCTTTCATCTCCAATTTTTTTATAGTATCAGATAAGCAAGAAAAATTTCTTTTAATCTAAATTAAATCCGCACGTACATCTTCTTTGCGCAAAACGTTTTGTGCTTCTTTTATACAATGTGAGTATTCCGCATTAAACTGGTTGACTATGGTTTTTATTGCCTCTAAATGTTCTGCGTATTAAACGGCAGCGTTTATCCAAGTTCCCCATCTAGTTACAATTGGTGATGGGGGCATGGGAATGTCTCCTGCAGTTTCCTTAATTTTTTCTACCCGAGTCGGAGCTTTTAGGAATACTTTCTTTACCGAGGAAATGAGATCGTTCACTCGTGGATAAAAACTTGTTCTGCAACTCGATGAAGTCCATGAGCAAGACACGTGGCATGTATCATGTTAGGGTACAATATTTGTACACAACTCATTGCTTTACAGATGTATGGAGCCATAAAAGAGTGAAAGAGTCGTTAAAAAATCCAGCAACAGTTGAATGATTTACTTTCTATAAGGTCTTCACTGTAAGTAAATATGATTTATCTCTTTCTGCTTCTACACCCAACACACCAAAAACAAAATTAGCAACACAACTCTGTTCCACATCAGTTGTTTCATCTAGGGACACCCATATACTTTTATCTTCTACTTTTTCCCACAATTCGGTACAATAACGGTCTTATTGTACAAATCTGGAACATACTTTTTGCTTAACGTGGATTCATGTGGAATTAATGTCTTTGTGTACTGCTCTAAAAATGACTTCAGGGCAGGATTACTTAATTTATTCGGTTGAATATCCACACTAATAAACTCCTTGCACAAATCCTCATGGATTTGTGCAAGGAGTTTGTACTATAACAATTTTAACAATGGATAGGTAAAACCCTTGGCCTGCCAGCAACTAGACATTTTTTATTATTATGGATTATATTTGAAATTCATCAAATTTGTCTTGGGAAATAAAAATATATGCAGAAAAATTAGAATATATACATTTTTCCTGTAATAACTGCAAAATATGCATTTTAATACAAAAATTGCCAAAATATGCGTTTGCATATGTTTTCATGCAAATACATATCCTATATGAGGCGTGTCACCCCAAAAGGGCCTATATCCATTTTTGGTGAAAAGTGAGTTAAAGGCTGTTTTAAAATCTGTGTCACTCGACGAATATACTGATTATTGTTGGTGTGCTATTTATCCAAAAAATACAATGAAATATCTTTTCAAAGGGTTTTTGCATAAACGTGTCAAATAGGCCTATATCCAACGTCAAATCACTAGAAATCTGACGTGCAACTGCAACCGTAAAGTGCTTAATATTTGTTTACATTTAGCAACGGAAGGAGTCTTTTAATGTTTATTTTAGTTAAAGAACTATTATTTAACTTATATAAATTTAACTCTTTTAAAGTGTTCGATTGTGGTAAAATTAGTTTAGTTTAGTGACTATGAACGAGAGTATTACACCATCGGAACCGGGAAAAGCTAGGCGGACTCCTGGGGATCGTAGTAAATGGAAAAGGAATGTTGCAAAATCTAAAAGGTACGTTATCACAGTCATGATATTAGTGGGCTTGTATTATTTTATCACTATGGTTAATGATTTATTGTTTGTTTGTTTTTGATTTTCATGTTGAACAATATGTTGACGGCCAACAGCAACAGGGCAATTTAGGGGCTAAGAATATAAAGAAATTATTGTTGTTCCGCCGGTTATTTATTGCTTTGGGGATTGAAACTCGCTTAAGTCATCCCTTTAAATATTTTTTAACAATTTTTGGCAAAAGTCAGTAAACTGCATTATTACCACAGCCTAAAATATTGCGATATTCTTTTGCAAACTATCAGGCTTTTTTGTTGTTACAGATATGATCCTCCTGGTCCACCACGATACCCTTGTTGCGACCACTTCAATAAGTCTTACAAATGCAGGAAGTTAACAATGAGAGATATTAAAGAATTCCATGACAACTTTTACTCAACGCGCGAAAAAAACTCCCAGGATGCGTTCATCATCAAACACGTGAAGGTCACAACTGCGAGAAGACCACGTCCTAAGAAAAAAGCTACCTCTACAAAGAAGGTTAGTACAAATTACTACATTCGAGTTTTCGGCACTGATAAGTTTTTTCTACGTGTGTGTCAGCAAACCTTCATCAATGTCCTCCAAATATCACGAAAGAGAATTCAGGGTTTGGCTAGAAAATTTTTAAATACTGGTAGAATGCCAGTAGATTGGGGCGAAGCCAAACCCCCTTTATGACAAGAAAAGGGTCGCTATTAAAGAATTTATAGAAAAACTAAAATGCTGTGAAAGCCACTACTCCCGAGGGAAATCCGTTCATCGGAGTTATTTGTCAGGAAATTTAAGTATTAGCAAATTATATCGCATGTACAACATTGAACAGAGTGATGAATCACTAAAGTCGAAAAAAACGTTCTTTCAAAAAATTTTTACGATGAACTACAACATTGGTTTTGGCACGCCTACCACGGATGCCTGTTCTAAATGTATAGAAATCAAAAGTAGGATCCAAAAAGAGACCATTCCTTGTGATAAAAATAAGTTGATTACTGAACTTCAATTTCACAAAATGCGATACAAGGCGTTTTTCAAAAAACTTCAAGAAAAAAGGGAAGATCTCTTAACACTAAGTTTTGACTGTCAAAAGAATCTGGTTTTACCAAAGGTTCAAGATCAAACTGCCTACTATAGCAGGCAAATGTACATATACAACTTCACCATTGTAAAGGGTACCTCAAAAGACTGCTTGACTTCGGAAAATGTATATTGTTATTCTTGGATGGAGCATGAACACAAAAAGGGTGCTAATGAAATTGCGTCAGCGGTGTTTCATCAGTTGTCACTCCTTGATTTGACATCCTACTCAACGATTAGATTGTGTGCTGACGGATGCGGTGGGCAAAACCGTAATTCAATTATGATTGGGATGCTGAGCTACTTCTTGGCACGAGTCGCACCTCCTAACCTTCAGGAAATACACATGATTTTCCCCATTACTGGACACTCTTTTTTGCCAGCAGACCGTGTGTTTGCTTCCATAGAGAAGAAACTGCGTAAGCTACCAGTAATACTACAACCAACAGAATATGAAACAATTTTTTCAGAGCATTCTACTATTTTTAAAATGGGTACTGACTTGAAGGTATACGACTGGAAAGCTTTAGTTGGGACTTACTACAAAAAAACTACATCTTGGCACTTTAAGTTTAATGAAGCAAAACGTTTTATTCTCACTAAATCTAAACAACAGAATATATTGGTTAGAGGAGAAACATCTTACAACAGCGATTTAAACAATGGTAAATTGGTTGTAAAAAATGGTGTTAAAATAAAGTTAATCGGGTTGCCAGATGAAATACCGATGGGAGTTGCATTAAAATCAGCCAAAATTCAAGACGTTAAAAACCTTTTGAAAAAGCACTTTGGCGAAACATGGGAGACAATGGAAGAATGTTCTTTCTATAAAAATGTGTTAGCTAGCAACATCGCAGTTAACGAAACTGAAGAAGATGTAGAAGAAGATGTGTTTTGTGAAGGGCATGCAAACGAGCAACTTGCTGATCGAGTGTAATGGTTCCAAGCATATTTGTTTTCTAAAATGTGTGTTGTTTAATGACAGAAAGACTTTTAGTTTTGTTTTTTGTAGACAGTAATGATTTTTAATTTTGAAAATAAAGGTTATTTTGTTCGTTCTGTCTAAGTGTATTATTGTGTCAAAACAGCCCATATATTCATGTTGATGGAGCAAAAGTTCCTTTATCCATTTTGTTACAGCAAATGGTTCTATATCCAAATTTTAAAGCTACGTTTTATCTTTTTCACACATTTGTCGTTTATTTTCTTTGCTTATTTATATATTATCAGTTGGTAAAATAATTCAAAGCCAAATTACAGCTATTACCACCTATGATAGAGTTACAACAGTTTTTCGCAAATACTGGAAAATTACTGGAAGTGGATATGGGCGCTTTTGCCGTGAGATGCCTCATATATCCATACATATGCTATATATATCCTACTATATATATTTACTTGTTTCCAATTATCGAGAAGAAGGAAAGAACCTGTAAGTAAGCAAGTATTAATTATGAGTCAAATAATTCAAGAGATAAGGGATAAGGAAATAGGCACAAAAGCATTTTCAAATTTTCATTTTTAAAATGTTATTGGCAGGTACTTCCTTAAAATTAAACTTCCCGCTGTCCGGTATATTATTATAGATATTAGTAATTACAATTTTCGATGTCACAAAAATGTCGTGAAAGATCGTGCGTATAAAAATAACTGTACACACCCTTTTTATAGAGCAGTTCATATTCTCCTTCTATATACCAGTTATTGAAGGGTAACACTGCTGAAGAGATGTGCCAAAAACCGAATTTTTTACTTTTGCAAACAGGGTTGATAGCAATAATTAAGATTTCATATGTGATTTTTTTACAGGTCTATATTATTTTCTAATTAAACGTGAGTTTTTTTTTAAGTTAAATGATATTGACTGAAATCGATTTATTTATTTTAGATATGCACAGGAAACCTCATAAACAATGCCGGTAGAAAGGCGATAAAATTCAACCGATAAAAGGTTTTTCTACAACCGTCCTTAAAATCCTATTTTACACACTGATTGCAGTAGCTAAAGCTTGTTTTCAAGCACCGATGCGTGAAATACAATGCTTTCCCTAAAGGATTTACTTCACGCACCGGCTCAATAAGAAATGCATGGGCCGCCATTAATTTTAGGCACCGGGCCCGCACTGGTAATAATTTTATTAGGCGGCCGTGCCTCACAATTTGTATCATTGTCATGGTAACGAGTTGTCAAATTGCCAATGCAAACAGTTTAAAATAGACACTTTAAGTTCGAATAGTAATTTGAACAGTTTATTATTTTAAGTTATAATAAGCAATAATTATGGACTCTGATATAGAAATGTGTACTCCACCAGATATTACGGAAGCAGCGAAAACAGCTAGTAATTCTCTGTTACCTCAGAAGTCAAAGGAAATTTATGAAAACACGTACAATAAATTTATGACCTGGCGCAGTAAGAACAATATTAAAACCTTTTCTGAAAATGTTTTACTCGCATATTTATCAGAATTGTCAAAAAATGTTAAATCATCAACACTATGGAGTCATTATTCAATGCTAAAAAGTACTATTAGCATTAAAAATAACATTGACATTGGTAAATATCCAAAAGTTCATGCATTTTTAAAACGAAAGAATGAAGGATATATTCCACAAAAATCTCGAATATTGGAGAAAGAACAAATTTTCAAGTTCATAAATAAGGCTCCTGACGAAGTTTTTTTATTAACCAAAGTGATATTAATATTTGGGATTGCTGGTGCTCTAAGAAGAAGCGAAATTTATAAGCTAAAAATGTGCGATATTCAAGATTTAGGAAGTGTTCTTGTTGTATCCGTTCCTGATACAAAAACCAAAATAACAAGAAAATTTACCATTACCGAGCATTTAGAATTATACAGAAAATATGCCGCCCTTCGTCCCCAAAATTATCAAGAAAACAAATTCTTCATCAAGTATCAAGGAGGAAAATATACTCGCCAAGTCGTCGGGATAAACAAATTTGGAAAATTGCCTAGTGAAATAGCAAAATTTTTAAAACTACCATTTTTAAAACTATACAGGCCATTGTTTCAGACGATCATCTGCTTCCTTGCTAGTTGAAACCGGTGCAGATTTACTAATGTTAAAACAACACGACAACAAGACAAAATTATTTAGGGAAAATACGTGTTCCAAAACGGTATGAATATTATTTTTTTGTTGCCGGATTCTATTTCTAACTATTTACACACGATTATATTGTTATAAAGAGCGATTTATGTTGCATATGGAGCATGAAGTGTATCCGCATATGGAATTCAAAGAATTAAAAATTTGTAATGCCTTTTTTACAACTAAAGGCCTGTTCTTACAAGAATCACAAACCAGTCAGAGCCAAGCAGTATTCGCTTGAGCAGTTTGCAAATTATTTCTGGTCAATCAAATAGGCGCTGACTGGTTTGTGATTCCTGTAAGAATGGGCATTAAAACTCATTTTTAATTAAAAAGTATTTTTTTTCTGTAATAATATAATTATCATATCAAAAAGAATGTTAACAAATTAGAAAGTATTAAACATACTTTTCCTTTTAGCATCGAGTTTAACTCATCCGCAAATACATCGCCTATACACTTACATCTTTAGTGGCTCTATGTCTTAGATATTATTTTAATTCAAACACCTTATTTATTTTTAATTCTACTAATTAAATACATAATATGATTCGATGACGCATAAAAACAATATTTTTAATAACTGGCTGAAAATGCACAAAATTATATATTTAAACTACCTACCTATTTAGGAACTTCAACTGAAATTCAACAATAATTCACTAAAGTACGAAAAAACAATAGAACAACAAATAAGTTAAATAATTATTAACTCGAATTTTACTTATCACGATTTTTTTCTTTAAAAAATGGAACAAAATAAACTGCTATCCACCAAACGAAACGTTTTAACATTTAAGGTAAATTGTCTGAAAGACAATTTTCTGAAGAAGCATTAGTCGGCTTCAGAAGAAGATGAGTTCAATTCCGAATCACTACTTTCATTTGGCTGATTTAAACCAACATCAATGTCAGGTTGTTTTAAAAGCTCAATGACAGCAGGAGATAATTTTTTTTTCTTTTATAAATTGGATTGAGTTGTGATATTAACGGGTCAGATGTTATTAATAGCATATGAAGCAGATCTTCATTTGTAGCGATTCTAGAAAATTTTCGTGAATTATGTCAGCGAAAATGTCTGAAATCCTTATTCCTGGTTTCCTGAGCTTCTTCAGAAAATTGTCCTATAGGCAGCAATGCATTTTCAATAATAAGCGCACCATGTACAAGTATCTTATGTACACTTGCTGGCATATTATACCAGGGATATAATTCTAGGTATAATGAAAATATATTTTCAGTATATAGTTTAAATTTGTTGCTGTCAATTGGCAAACCGGATGACATAGCATTTAATATGGTAGAAAACTTATCAATCAGATTTTTATCGAGTCCGGTTATTTGTGCTGAAAGTTCTGAATTTTTAAAAAAAAGTCCTGGCCGTGTTTCCGTCATTGGTAGTTCCTGTGCCTTGTTTCGGTTTGTCGACCAATAAACCCATTTGCTGTCTAAATTTTGTAATAATTTCTTCCTTTCTAAGTTTACAGCTCTCTTTCTCTTCTGTAGATCTTGCCTGCCATTTTTTTATTTCCAATCTGTACGAGATATGGAGCAGACATTCAAAACAACGAATATAGGCATGTAATATTGAAATTCCAAATGTGCAATTTTCCAAGTTTATTGTTTTTTCTGACAATTTTTCCTTATTATTCATTTCTTTTGGAGTTGCCAAACAAATTAAACATTTTTGCGCCGAAATATCAGTAAGTGAACTACAAACTTTCCCGTCCACCATTGTTAAACATAATTTAGTCTGAACTTGAATATTACTCTTATTTACTAAAATAATCGTGTCTTGTAAATTGGCTATTTGAATTTCAATATTACTTACCTCAGCTTTGGTAAGCTCTTGTGTTTCTTTTTTCATAAGGAGTTTTATTGGCCGACAAAAACGCGTAGAACAGGGCACAGGATTTTGCCATAATATTTTTTTACCATTAAAGTTTTTACTTTCAGCTAATAGCTGAAGGGGTACGAAGCATACAGCAAACAAATCCGAATCACTGCAATTTAAAAATTCTTGCGAAAATGCTTGTTTGTATTCAATTTGGTTGCTGGATCCATCGCATCCCCATTTAGCAATAAGTGTAAGTCTCTCGTTACCTGTCAATGTACTTAAAACATCTTTTTGAGATAAAGCCAGTCTACTGATTGTGTGATCTAAAAGAGCCTGTAACTCAATCTCAGCAGACACTTCGGTGATGAAAATTTTTTCGTTTGGAGGATAGCAGTTTTTTTTTGCCTCTAGTAATCTATGGTAGGACGGATAGATATTGGCATACTGACTTTTTGCACTTTTTCTAATTTCTATATAACTGTGTTTAGTCATTTTCGTATTGACATATAAAGCAAGAGCTTGCTCGGGAGAGTAAGGTAATGGGTTGCGACTAGGATTTTTAAAAGTCTTCTTTATTTTACTGGCTCTTTTAGGAGTTGTTTGTGTTACCTCCCGTACAATTTCAGCAGCATTTCTCTGTCCTGGGGTGTAGAGAGAAACTCCAGCTGCAAATGAAAGTTCCGAGGAGCTTCTACTTTCTAATAAAGGAGCGATGATTCTTAGTTTTGTTTTGTTGCTAGCATTTTCAAAGTTTTTCTTTGGTCTTCCTGGAAAAAATCCTCTGGTTTCACTTATCGTAATTTTTATATTGTCCTGAAGCCAATTTTCATTAGCACTTTCAAAGCGATTTAAGATTCGGCAACTTGAAGTCCATTTGGCTTTATATTTGTAAATAAATTTACGAAGTGAAGCTTTTATTTTTTCTTGGTCATTTTTTGACAAGTTCGCGTAATTATTATTTATTATATATTCGACTAGATTATCTTTAGAGACCACATTATTTTTAATTAAGTTATGTAGCTGAATCCTTGATATTTTGATAATTCCATTTGTGCCCTCCATCTCTAGAAGAAAAAAATAATATAAAGAATTAGGGCTTTTTTGACGTTAGAAATCATGACCTTTTTAATCAAAATTAAAATTAGCGTACCTAGCGCCCTCTAAGTACTGCATGAAAATTAATATCAAAAAACTAATCCTGGCTACAACAATTTTATTAATACCAAATTTAGTGCATAAATATATATTATTACGTTTAGTCAAATTCATTAACAAGAATTAAACAGTTTTTTGGTACCACCCTGTATCTCAGACACAGAGTGTTGCTGTACGGGTGTTACATAAGCGTTCCTACTGATTAATGAAAGCCTTTCCGCATGATTTTGGCTCTCTGAATATGCTCTATTAGCTATTAAATACCGAGTTAATTACCCATATCATATTATGTATCCTAACAATCACGTGATCCGCTAATGACCGAATGACGGAACTTAAAATTATAAAACCTTTATTGAGTTGTAGTGAAAAAACTTCCTCGGAATGAAAAAATAACAAAGAATTAAAAAAAAAAAATTTTGTTTTAAATTGGTAAGGACAAAATAATAAGATATGGTATTTACGGTAAGGTACCCACTGCAAAAGAATAATTTTTTAGCGAAAGGAGCAAATTTAAGCAAAAACCCCAAGTACTTTCAAGAACTATACACCTCTAGTAATTTACTAAAATCGCGGGATCTGGTGGGACTTTTTTTATTTATCAACATCTATTTCGAGTATTTTAAATTTTCGTCATGGTGTAATCATAAAAAAACAATGTCTTAAAATCATCAAAGTGACAATATTAAATTAAGTCAAGTATACCAAATTAAACTACATTCATGGTACTTACTTTTTATCCAAACACTGCCTTTTTTGTCGTGGACGAGCGCTTATTAATAATAACAAACTATGGTAAACGAATTAACTTTGTTATGTCGCTACAAATTGACAACAAATGTGTTATTTTCAAGGTTATGGCTTCCATGGAAACTGTTAATTTCGAGTTCAATTTTTTTTTTCGGGTAACTTGATGTGTTGGCTTTTTATATGACATAAAATAAATTCATGAAATGCATTTTAAAATTTTGAATTTTGTCTCGCTAAAGTTCAAAAATGAACTTCTGTGCGGCGGTTGGAAATCTTCAACGGTAGCTGAGGGTTACGTAGAAAATTCCCTTAACAAGAAAAATGATATTTCAAATAGACTTTTGTCAGTTCAAAATCCAAATATGACCTCGATCACAAGCAGCAATATTATTAACAAATCATCATCAAAGGAGGCTACAGAAGTTAAATTTAGTAATCTAACAAATTGCAACATTACTATTAATAATTACAATAATTATAAAGAAGAAAATTAAATAATTTAACTATAATTTCTATTAAAAAGTTACAATTATTATAAAGTAGAAAATTAAATAATTTAACTATAAGTTCTATTAAAAAGTTACAATTATTATAAAACAGAAAATTAAATAAATAGTTCATTAGTTTAATTTGTATTATATAAAGGAGAAAATTAAATAGTTTAATTTTATTTCGTACTTGTATTATTTACGGTTGTAGAAAAAGTATAGTGTGCAATACGTGCGTGAAGACTTTTATACCCTTGTGTGATATTGTGACCCTCGCCTTCGGCTCGGGCCACAAACATCACACTCGTGTATAAAAGTTAACTTCACGCACTTGTTACACAATATACTATTTCTTATTTAAAAATCATATATTGTTTTTTCTTGGCAAAAACCATAATCTTTTTTATTGCATTTTTTAAATATCTTATTTTAATTAAAATATATTTGCAAACAACTAGATTTTTATGCCAAAGGAAACAAAAATCTTTTGACAACAAACTAAGTTAGTGCGTAACGTTACATGATGCCCTATTTCCCGCAATACCCTGTGGCATACTAACATTGTTCCGAAATTGACTGGCCTTAGTTTTGCCAATTATTGCCAAACTAATGTAATTCAGGGCAAACTGTGTTCCGTTTCGCTGTTTTGTGGTTTGAGGCGTTGTTGTGTCGTAAAGTCCTTGTTATTGCGTCTCAAGTTAAAGTTTAGCAAGTCGTCTTGCCATAATAAAGGATGTCAGCTGCGTTTAGCGTGTATTGCACTAGGTAGTTCTAATTTAAAGCAGAATATATGGTCCAATTCACTGCCCTTATTATGTAAATAGGTCAGCAGTCATTAGAATGTAGTCGTATATTTTTTAAATTACAATTTATTTTACGTTCCACACTTTTATATGATCCCAATTAGCAAAGATTTGATTTAAATATAAAGAAGGGAAAAATTTAAAAACATACATTTTGGAAAATTTTACCAGAATCTTAAAAACCTGTCATGTTACTAAAAGTCCAAATTGTGATCCTTTTTCAAAATGGCGGAGCATGAAGCTTTTTCAAAATTCAGTATGGTGATAATTTGCCCACACTGATGACATTTTTATAAAGCAAGTTATTAAAATTATAAACAAAATGTTTTTTTATGAAACTTAAAAAAAAACTTTTAATTTGTCATGAAGTTTGAAAAGTGGTTAAAAGAACAACTGATTGTAAATTTAGAAGCTCCATCTTTAGTTATTCTGGACAGTGCATCTTATCATTCAAGAATCTTAACTAAACAACCTACTTCATCCTGGAAGAAAAGTGATATTTATGACTGGCTAATAAAACAAAAACAAAATGCTTTACCCAATATGCTGAAACTAGAACTTCTTTTAATGGCTAAATCTATTAAAAAACCAACAATATATGCCGTAGATGAAATATTACGGAAAAATGGACATGAAGTTTTACGATTGCGGCCATACCATTGCCAGTTTAACGCAATAGAATTAATATGGGCTGAGGCAAAATCATATTACGAAAAACACATGAACGATGGTCTTACATCAGATGAAGCGCAATTTGGCAAAATTCATTAAACTATATTACGAAGGAGTACTGCAAGCAATCTGTGGAACATACCGAGAAATTAATATGGGATTGGTGGAGTCGAGAACGAGTTCTAGATGTCGAAATAGCACCAATGATCATTGCGTCATTTGAGGACGACTCAGAAGATGAGGACTTTTTAAGTGATGATGATATTTTTTAGTCTATAATATTAAAAAGTTTCTGAAGGATTATATTAGTCTTTGACGTATATAAATCATAAATTGCATTATGAATATCCATTTTTGCATTATAGCTTAAGTCTTTTGCCTTTGGATCTTCTTCGGAAGTAAATTATGTTTTTTTTTCGTGCACAAGTTTATATACATTCCTTATACCGATTCTCGGAGTTTTTGCCACTGGCTCCTGGATATTAGCCAATGAATTTTAATTTAAACATTTTTTTATTAGATTTGACACTATTTTTTGCTCACTTTTTTGTACATTTGTAATTTTGTAGGCAATAAATAAATAATTATAGAATACTTGTTCCAATTTTAAAGCGTGTTTAAAATAAGTAAATTTTTTTATTAATTATAAGACAAAATTTGATATATAAAAATCGATAAAATCGCCTTGGCAGAAACTCGGGGCTAACGAAAAATACAGACTATATATATATATATATATATATATATATATATATATAGTTACTAGATTTTTCTTGGGTTATAAGTTCATAGCATTAAAACAATTCTCAAAAATTATTAGTCATCTATTCATTTTAAAATTTGACGTTTCGGCAGGTGGCTCCGTGCCTTTCTTAAAAATACTTTCTAAAATAATTTAAATTAGAGAACCTACACACTTTAGTAAAACAAGACAGACTTACCATGAAACGTAATTAAATTATCCAAAGGTGTTTAAAATCACAACAAATCTTTGAAAATAAAAATAAAACTCTAACTAAAAATATAAAAAAAACTCAAACGTTTCTTAAACAAAACCCAAATTTAATCGTATTGAAGCCAGACAAATCAAATAAAACAGTTATTATGGACACGCATAATTATGATACCAAAATGAACAACCTCCTTAAAGACAACACAACTTACCTACAAATAAAAAATGATAACCAAACAGTTACAAAAACAAAACAACGAACTAATAGACCAATGGGATAAAAAAGGATATATTTCCCCAGATACTGCCAAAAAACTAAAAATAAATAATGCAATTGCACCAAAAATTTACGGATTACCAAAACTCCATAAAGAGGGTATATTACGACCTATATATATGTATTCAGTCCCTTTTAAACTCTTTATCAAAATATATATATATATAAAAACAACTACTATATTATATATATATATTATATATATAATCTCTTTATATACCTCTTTATACAAATATTCCTATAAATCTTGCAACTAACATTATCGAAAAAAAGTGGAATGAAATTAAAAAATATATATATATAAAAGCCGTAGAATTAACTCTAAACTCATATATATATATCTTTATATATATATATATATTGCCCATATATTTATATATATATATATTATGTTGATATATATATATATATAGCTATCATATAAATTGCAATTCACCATCGAAGTCGAAAAACAAAATCAAATAAACTTTTTATGTCACCTTACATAAAACAAAGGATACCATCAGAACAGAATGGTACACAAAAAAGACTTGGTCCTCAAGGTATACCAACTATAATTCCCAACATCCACTTTCTCAAAAAAAATCAGTTATTATAGCATTAGCCGATAGGGCAATTCAGCTATCAGATGTCGAGTTTAGGGAAAACTCAATTAATAAAGCCAAACAAGTTCTTTTCGAAAATAAATATCCCCAACAATTAGTAAATAAAGCATTTAAACAAAGAATTAATAAATTTTACAATAAAACGAACAACTCAAAAGCCAACACAAACAAAACTAATAACTATTTAACACTACCATACATAAAAGGTTTATCTGAGCAACTTAAACATCTATTTAACAAATATAATATAAATGTTGCACACAAAGGCTTCCATTTATTAAATCAAAATTTCACTTCTCTAAAAACCAAGACACCTAAAATGAAAAAAAACAATGTTATATATGAGATCCCGTGTGGAGATTGCGCTGGAGTTTATATTGGACAAACCAGCCAATATTTAGGCTCGAGAATTAACTCTCATAAATATGATAAAAGGAATCCCACTGCCCTTTCTAAACACGAAATCCAAAAAAAACATAAATTTAGTTTTAGTGAAACTAAAATTCTAAAAACCGAAAACAACAAACGCAAGCGGGAAGTTTACGAGTGTATTGAAATTAAGAAAAATAAAAACTCAGTAAACGACAAAAAAGATATCAACCTTGTAAGCAAAATTTATTTTGACATTATTTAATTATTTTCTCACATACATTTGAAAAACTTAAAAATAATAATCTTAGACAAAATAAAATTACTTTCTGAACCGCCCGGTAAAAACTTAAAAAATGTCAAAAAACAAAAAAACCATAACATCCTACCTATCATACGTATCTGCTCTTCAGTCAATAACTGTTCGTCGTCCTTCATATGTTTAGTGTTAAAAATGTTTGTCCAAATAACGCGATCAGCGTCGTGTCTTTTGTGATTTTAAACACCTTTGGATAATTTAATTACGTTTCATGGTAAGTCTGTCTTGTTTTACTAAAGTGTGTAGGTTCTCTAATTTAAATTATTTTAGAAAGTATTTTTGAGAAAGGCACGGAGCCACCTGCCGAAACGTCAAATTTTAAAATGAATAGATGACTAATAATTTTTGAGAATTGTTTTAATGCTATGAACTTATAACCCAAGAAAAATCTAGTAACTATATATACACGGATGTTCAAGAAAAACTAACTCAAAACTATATATATATATATATATATATATATATATATATATATATATATATATATATATATATATATATATATAGCCTGTATTTTTCGCATGCATGGCCCTTAATTTTAGAGTAAAATTTGAGGAAATCGGATAAGAAGTTTTTTAGCTATGCCGCGAACAGACAGACTGACGAACAGACATACCTACAGACAACCGGAATTGAGAAAACATTTTTCCGGCATCTAGGAACCCTTAAACGTAAAGATCTGAAAAAATCTCACGAGGGAAGTAATAACTAATTATCTTGTGTTTTTAACAGAAGTATATAATATTTTTGCAAAAAAAAATTTTTTGTTATCACAATACAAAAAAAAACAAGCTTTCTTTGCACAGGAGTGGCCCGCATTTAAATAAATGACACTGTATAAGTAGTTAGATTTTTAGGTCAAGCGGGGCTCATAATTTTTACTGAATTTTGTATATTTTTGTTTTTGCCAAACAAAAAAATTTTAACCAAATACATATTTAGCGTATCTTCCTATTTAGTCCCTCGGCATTTAATATATAAAATAATATTAAGTGGCCTATAATCTTAATAATATTGCGTAATATAAAAAAAAAACTATTTTCTTTCTCCCTGTATATTTGTAAATAGCCCATCGAGATTTAATATCTCGATAAAAGAATCAGCCAACATTTTTGTATTCACAGTGTTTTCTGATTTGATTCATAATGTTGGTGACCTTTGGACCAGCCCGATAATACCGCATTCGACTATAGTAGTAGGCACGATACCCGACTTTTTTATTTTTCTGTAATTAGTCTTAATCAGATTAACGTTAAACTGCGTATAATATTAGTTCTAATAAGACAAACAAAACATATTTTTTTACATTACGAAATGACAATTTAATATAAGTTACGAACCACTGTCGGACATTAATGAGAAGTTTACATCTCAAATAAATTTGGCTCAGTTTACCCCCTCTGATTAATTACTGCCATCAAACTGAGATTACGGGTTGTAGAACAAGATTTATATACATACAGAAACAGTAATTAATATTGTGTCTATTGCGTTTAAATAACTACGTTTACCCACAAAATATTTAAATGACATTATTTTCACTCAATATCGCATTGCCTAATGTGAATTGTCTTGTTGAGTTTGTACACAAAAACTGCACGATTCTTTAAAAATTATGTGGTAAATAAGGGATTACGTTCATATGTATAGATGAAAGAGAAGTTTTAGAAACACACAAACACAAATATAAAATGATCAAGATGTTACAGAGTGTATATGGAATTGAGGCCCGGAGGCCGTTCAGGATAAGTGTGGGCGTGACATAAGATACTAGTAGCATCGACTATTAACAAGACAAGAAGGAGCACTCGAAGCTCCACCCCTTGATATCTCACTAAAATATCGGATGCTATGCTTTTTCGAGCCCTCGAAGTCGCTGCCGGGCGAGATGCATAAACCGGTTGTCCGTCGTATAATAAAGTATTGAAATATACCACCAGCCATTAATATACAATGAGGGCATATAAAGTCTGGAAACCTTGAGATATGTCAAAAACTATACAAGTTGGGTAAAAAAGTTTCATATAAAAGTTGTATAGTTCCTTACGATTAATGATTCAAAAATGTCTTGAAATATACAGGGTGTTTTAAAATCAAGTTACACGCCAAAACTTCAGAATCTCTAATGGAACATCCTGTATATTATTTAATTTTAAGAATCTACATGAAATTCTGATCATATTTTATTAAGCATACCCTATCCCTAAAGTCAACTGTTTTTGAGATAAAAAAATAAGAAAATGGAAATTTGGTTTTAAACAAAATTAACTCATTTCCCTATGCGTAGTGAAACCTGGTGAATTATTTTAGAACTCCCATAGAAACTGTCATGTACTGACAATAAACTGTGTCAATTTTTAACATATTGTTGGAGAGTTACTTTTTTCCTGATAAAAATGCTTTCAGAAAGAGAAAGAATAGAGATGCTTATGATGTTTGGATGGGGAAATCGCCAAAGAAATCTTGACGAAGTATGTGAACTTTTTAATAATACGCATTCCGAGCGGGGACAAGCAATTGCAAAATCCACAGTTAGCAAAATTATCAAAAAATTTCGTGATCATGGTTGTGTAAAAGATCTTCCCAGGACAGGTAGGCCAAAACTAGATGATGATATGAAATTGAATATTTTACTCAGTTATAACGAAAATCCACATTTACCTACAAGTCAAGTAGCATTAGATTTAAACCTTAGTCAATCATCGGTAAAAAATATTCTGCACACGGCAAAGTATCATCCCTACAAAATAAGATTAATCCATCTTTGACCGCCGACTTGAGTTTTGCGAAAGTATGCAAGAGCGGTGCAACCTGGATCCATTCTTTTGTAGAAATATTTTATTTTCCGATGAAACCACCTTTTTTCTTAATGGTACTGTCAACCGACAAAACTGTAGATATTGGTCTAGAGAGAATCCTCATTGGGCTCAAGTGGCTCATACGCAATATCCCGAGAAAATCAATGTTTGGGCTGGAATATTTCAACATAGAATTATAGGTCCCTACTTTTTCGACATAAATTTATATATATTTCCTAACAGGTGGATAGGTCCCCGGACTTAACTCCCCTAGATTATTTTTTGTGAGGATATTTAAAGAGCAAAGTTTATTTGAACAGACCTCCTAATATCGATGCGCTGAAAAATCGTATAAGAGATGAAATCCGACAAATCCCACCTACTTTCATTCGAAATCTACAACAAGAGTTCATCAATCGATTAGGACATTGTCAGGAAGTGAACGGACAACAGTTCCAGCATTTATTACGTTAAAACGCATCATTTAGAATTTTAGACTATCGTTGTTAATCGTTATTAAAAAATTTTGTAAAACAGTTTTCTCATTTTTTTATCTCAAAAACAGTTGACTTTAGGGATAGGGTATGCTTAATAAAATATGATCAGAATTTCATGTAGATTCTTAAAATGAAATAATATACAGGGTGTTCCATTAGAGATTCTGAAGTTTTGGCGTGTAACTTGATTTTAAAACACCCTGTATATTTCAAGACATTTTTGAATCATAAATCAACTTGTATAGTTTTTGACATATCTAAAGGTTTCCAGACTTTATGCCCTCATTGTATACTAATTGTCTTTATATTTGCCTGCGGGCGGTGTGAAACTAATTTTTTATTTTCTAAAAATTAAAATAAGCATTTACCAATTTACTTATTGTTTTGTATTTGGTAAATGGCTGGAAAATTACGATTAACTCCGTTCTATCTTTATGGGAATTTTTAAAAGGCAAACATTTCTTTTAACAAGAAACCTTAATCAGGATTGTCTCGAATTTTTTTTGTCTTGGTAAGAAATAGTGGCGAAAATTCGAGAAATGTAACCCAAATATAATTTTGTAAGGCATTCAGGAAATTATTTACTCAAAAATATCTTAATGAGGTTGTAGGTGCAAAATGATCCAAGATATTAGAAAGTTTTGCTTCATGTAACTCCTGATGTAATCGAAAAATATAAAAAATATCTATGTGCAATGACAAAAATAGTTCTTTAAAAGTGTTTGAATGCCACTATATATATCTTTCAAGAACTGAGGGCAATGCTGTAATGTTTATATTACTGGCTATCTATTAAAAAATCAGTTTATATTCTTTAGCCGGAGGTTCCCTATAGTTCAGTATAATACTCATTACTATCTTTTAAACATTTTTATTGGGTGCCATTTTTTTTTTCATCATATTGGATTCCTATCAATATTTTACTAGCTTCTACCTATGCCACACTTGATTCTTGGGCATAATTAAAAATAAATTTAGTTAGTACTTTTTACATTGACAAACACCGGCATTTTGTTACGTCATTTTGAATTCTGCCAGTTTATATCGAGGTTTATCCCTATATCATATTTAATTTTGCTATAAAATTGAATGTCAATTGAATTTTAACAAAATTATTGGCCGCTATTTTATTGCACCATCTTGAATTCGTGCCACAACTTTACCAGTTTATCTGTACATCACATTTATTGCTTGCCCAAAATTTGAAATTAATCTAATAAGTAGTTTTTTGAGGCCGATTTTTTAAATATTTTATTACGCCACCATTTTGTTTTGCTATCTTTTATTCACACCAAAATGTTACCAGTTTATCCGTAACACCTGCAAAATTTGAGGAAATTGGATAATTAGTTTATAGTAATAGTTTTTTTAACTTTGTGTGATTTTTACCAAAATATTACCAGGTCATCCCCATATGAGCCTTAATTTTTGACTAAAAGTCAATCTGATGAGTAGGTTTTAAGCTATCGAACTGACAGACCGACAGACAAATTGACAGACGGACCGACGGAATTGATGAAACATATTTTTTGGCATCTAAGGACGCTAAAACCTGAGGTTTTTTACAAATATTTTATTTGATCGCCTTTTTGTTCCGCCATCTTGAATTAGTATCACAGGTTTATTCGTTTATCTCTATACCACAATTAGTTTTTTAGGTTGAATTTTTAAATACTTTATTAAGGCGTCATTTTGTTTTGCCATCTTGGATTAAAATTTTCAACAATTAATTTCCTTTTTTATTTAATTTTTACAAACAGTACTTTTTAGAATTATATTAACAATAACTTGACGTTTTCTCCGTTTTTCTTTAATATATATAAAGCAAAATAGGTTACAATAAAAATTATGGATGGATATTTTTAAACTCGTTTTTAAATCACCCCGGTAAGTGAACGCTTATTCTTTTTAATTTTTAGCGGATTGCATCAACTTCGTAAAAGCACAGCTGCATGAATTTCTGGGATTCGTCGGCGCGTTTTTGTAAGCACAACATAAAAGTTCCGACGGACTGTGCCCCTTCTTGTCTTGTTAATGGACGGTGCTAGTAGATAGAGACAACAAAAACACAAATGATGTATTTAAGAGGAGTATCTGTAAAACGTTTCAATGACTTATATATCTACGAAGTACAAACGTCCCCAGTAAAAGTATATTAATTTTTCATTATTATTATAGGAAAAGCAGTTTTTCGAATATTATATTTTTTCTGTTTCAGAAAAATATATCTTTTGGTTTATTGAAAAAGTATAGACTTTCTAATATTCTTTTAAAAAATTTAAATAATAAAATAATAAATTTCACTTTGTTTTTTTAAAACGTCAAACGAGGAAGCATTTTTCAAGTTCAACCGCTGTACTGAACATCTTGCTTGTTCACTAAACTTATGAGGTTTCTGTCGGTGACCCATATCGACCTGTTACACTGGATATATCACGTGAATTATGTGTAGCAGCAGAATCGATAATATAAGTTTACTACGATATTTTTTTAAAATGTTAGCTGTGTTAGATAATTCTTAAAATACTAGAACAAAGAAGCAAGTAATATGTGAGGTTGACCCTGTGGACTTTACACACTTATTTTCGATTCTATTTTACTATTGTCATAACCTTGATGGATATTCTTTGATTAACAAACGCCCGCTAGTCCGATACAACCGGTTACGGATATATATGCTATATATCTTTAAATATTCCATTTAAAAAAAATCAGCTATTTAAAGTTAGGAATATTAAACGTTTTATTGGACAGGTGCAAAAATATTTCTCTAAAATAAATTACGACATTAAAAGAAAGAAACTGCAACTGTGAAACCCGTATCTAAAAATTTTAAGCAGTTCAGAAGTTATGAGAAAAATAGTTTTTTTGATATTTGACAATTTCTTTTAACTACCTCAATAAAACGTACCTACCGTATTTGAAAATTAAATTTCTAAAAGTTACATGGAGCTGCGAAAATCGTATATAAAATTTTTTAATAGTTTTACAACTTTTTTTGAGAGCTGTTGCAATTTTTTTCCAAAATAAATTACTCCTCTAAAAAAGTTACATTGAATTTTGAAAACCATATTTAAAAAATTTGAGCAGTTTCAAAGGTAAGGAAAAAATACAGTTTTTCTGTGCAAACCTCACCTCGTATTTGTAACCTCTATATATATTCAAAGACCCTTCCTTACCAGTACATTTTGTGTATCTTTTTGAGTACTTTCTGGCGCCGTAACCAGTTTTCCGACCAAACGCGCATCTGTTTTAATATTGGAATGAACACTGCCGTACACTTTTTCGTAATACTTTGACAAAATTAAGTAAATGTTGCTTTAATAGACCTATCGTTTTTATAAAAATTAAACATATAATAAGTATTTATTGTGACATGGAACTTAGCAAATTACAACCAAATAAGAAAACTATTTTGAAGATTATTTTATATAAACAATACTGAAATAAAGAAAGAAAATTGTGGAAACATAAACATTAAAAAATCGATCTTAATTTTTTTACTGCTTAGTACTTATCTTTTGTTCATTTTCACTGCGGTTTTCTTTAAATGACAGCATGCTCTACCCATTCAGGTAAAAGTACACACATTTAATAGTGTAATAATACATTTGATTAAATTATTAACGAAAATGATAATTTCAAAAGTCGGTAACATCTTCGGAAGAACTTATTCAAATTTAAACCTATTAATCAAATAAAAACGGTTCAAAATACAATAAATAATCATCATATTGTTAAAATAGTACGCCTTTATTAAATATATGTAAAATATGGTACTATGATATTGCTAATTGCAAAACATCGATTTTTGTTGTAAAAAAATTATTAACCAAACACTTACATTATAAAACGGGGACACTTCACAGAAACTGCCTGGGCAGATGCCTTGAACCACTTTTGTATTTTCTTCGATTTTTCAATAATTCAAGCAAATTCTCATCGAAAAATACTTTTTTCTTCTCATAAGAGAGTTCTCTGAACATAAGAAAAAGCACATACACTTAAACTCGTAAATTTAAAATACAAATTTTAAAACTCTTTAAAGCGTAAATGCACATACATCGAAGCGATAAAAAATATCAGAGAAATATTTGCTTTAAAGAAACCAAAACTCAGCCATGACATTTATCACAACTGATATGTCAAATATCTCTGTAAATTTTATTATCATGTTAGGCCAATGTTTCCTACTATTTCGCGTCGTATATAGATTTTTGACCGATATATGCACTTTTTTCTTTAAAACGAATTTTCACCCACTTGATGAGTTGTTAAACGGAAATAGTATTAAAGCTTTTTGGTAGCCAAATAAATGCTATATACGCGGGTCTAGAAATAATTTCGATTACTATTCGTAGTAAGCGTCAAAATGAGGTTAAATTTGGAATTTAAATTATCCATTTTAAAAAATTGCAGTAATTTAACCGTTAAAGTTATTAAGTCGAAATGTGGTCACGGTCTATCTAAAAAATATCTTGTTTTGTAACAAAAATACCTTAGATGTATTAGTTTCCTTGTAATACAGGATAATGTTAAAAAATGTACCCATTCTTGGGAACATTGTGCAAACTCCACCTCGTTCGTGCACCCCCTGTATATAATCTAGGCCTCCTCCAGCTTTTAAACATACCGCTGTATTTAGTTTTCTGACCAGATGAATATTTTTTTTTATAAAAAAGAAGTAGTGACTAAAAAAATTAATTTTTTAAGACGTTTTCGAAAAATTTCAGTTTCTCTTAAACATTTCTATTTTCTCGCCATTTTTCCGACAGAAATGCATTTAAGTTTTTATTGTCCTAGGCATTTCGTGTTAAAATCATCTTTTGGAAAATTTCGATAGGACCCACTTTGAGAGATAAGGGCCCCAAAACATCATTTTACAAAAGAAAAAAATTCGTAATATCGTCAAACGGAATCGAAACCCGACCAAAAACAATAGAATTCTGTTAAACCGGAGGAACCATCGTTCCAGAAGGTTTCGTCAAAAAAAACTAAAATCGCTATCTCAACAGTGTTACATCGAAGTTGACTTTTTTGATCAACTTTGCGGTACCATATTTTCGGTATCAAACGTGGTACAGAAAAATGTTTCAAACAAATCTCGAGATGCACGTCTCCTTTAAAAATACCTATTACATTCAATTTCCTATCTCTAATAGTTTCCGAGATATGCCCGCCGAAAGGTTAAAAAACACAGTTTTCTGAAATGACACGCCTTACATCAGACTTCCGTTCCTGAGTGTGAGAGCCGTAGTAGCAAACGGCGGCAAGTTTAGTGAAACGTCAAACTAAAGTTAACCTAAAATATTTATTTTAATGAAGGTAGAACACGTCAAAAGCAGCAACCAGATGATGCGGTAAATGTTGCCGGTAAGTGAAATTTAAGGATGCTGACAAATTATGACAAATTTAAAGAGATTCTCACAAGTACCGTTTTATATGTTTTGCACATGATGTATTGTGTATCTAAACACGTAGCTGGAGATGTAATTTTTTTCAACAAGGGTAATATTTTATGAGAAATCCCTTTTTAAATAAATTGATTCAAATATTTCTTTGCACAACGAAGGTTTGCAGCTGGCGTTTGTTTTGATTACTCTGGACACAAACAAATGCATCTGGTGCTAATTCTATTTATTCAACATTCCAGAATATTAAGCCTTATTTCCACAGAGTTCGAGAAGGCCATGAGGACTTAATATTTAAGTACTAAATACTTAACGTCTCACTATAAGAACATAGAAAAAATACATCTAAAAGTTTATATACCGGAAGAAATGTATGTCTTCTTTTCCCAAAATAATAAAGAGGTTTTCACTCTTAATTTGCCGCGAATTAAGTATTCAGTGATTTATCTTACACAGGGGAAAAGTTTTCGAAACTTGATTGCATCAATCCTGATTGAAAGTTTAAAAGTTTAGAAGTTTGTGGTTTAGAAGTTGTTTTAATTCCCAGATGTGTTGCTTACTATAAGCAAACAGTAAGTGGCTGATTGTAAGTATTATATGAAATAATATGTAACAGGTTGGTTGACAACAAGACACCCGATTTTTGATAATTTCTTTTAGAGAGGAACTTTGATTCCCAGTGGGAAAACTAACGAGACATACGTATATATTAAAAACATTAAGAACATTGTCGAGTTTTAGTATGACTAGAGGTAACGGCTTTGGTCCATTCAGATACGGTGATTCATGTGACTCTGCATTTTCTTACATTTTGCCTTCAATGGCACCAGAAATCTTCAGGTATCTTTACACTACGAGATTAGAACAATAAATAAATAAAATTTGTTATAATTTTGTGTCGAACAGACCATTGAAGTTGTTTTGTGCAATAGAAAGCGAAAATTCGAGAAATGACACGGTCTACTTCCAAAAAATGTGATATCTTTATTTGAAGCGTGGTATTCCCAAAGGGTCTAAGTGCCAAATTCTCCAAAGCTCGTTTTTTTTTTCATAAAAAGGTTCTATGTGCTATGCTGCATGCATTCCTACTAAGAAGGTGTCGAGTTTTGAGGTTAGTTCTGTAGTTTACGATTTTTTTAAGATGCAAAAATCAACTGTATTTGTTTTATTTTAGGTACTATGTAAATGCAACTATGAATGCGAGAATATAAAACTTTGAACAAAATAACTTTTTATTTGAGGATTATTACAAGATAGCTGATCATGTGAAGCAACGAACTTACCTGTTGGGACTCACGCAAATCAGCCGTGTGGGAAGAAGGCGCCATGGGAAATATGAAAATGCAGATGAAAGCTGTCAACAAGTTACTGTATGGTACAGTTCCAAATGGAAATGGCCAGCATGTTCAGGTATGCCGTCAAACATTTTGAAACATTTTTGCCCTATCCCATAAGTCGGTTCAAGTTTTAGAAACGGTCTACACAGATAAAAGAGGCAAATCAAATAAACCAAGAAAGTATGGACCAATAGTGAGAGAACAAATCAAAGAACATGTGAGGAGTTTTCCATGCGAGGAAAATCATTATAGTAGAAGCAAGTCACAGAAGCAATTTCTAGGTCCCGATTTAAATACAAATCGCCTTTACGTAGAATGAGCTAGAAAAAAATCAGTTGCAAGCAAAACTTGACTTACATCATAAGAAAGCGGAAAAGGCTAGACTAAAAATGGGATAACATGCTAATATGTCATAAACACCTCAACTCAACTGCCAACGTTACCATGATGCCTATTGATTTAGAACAGGTCTTATTTTTACCGACTCTTACTCACACCCAAATGTTTTATAGCAGACAACTCTCATGCTATAACTTGGGAATCTACATTTCAGATACTGGAACTTCTCATATGTGCCTTTGGGATGAATCTATAACAGGCAGAGGAGGTAATGAAATTGGATCCTCTCTTTTAAAGTGTCTCACACTACAAGCCAATGTTTAAAAAAAAAATTTCATTATTTGGTCAGATAACTGTATAGGCCAAAATAAAAATAAAATGATGCTATTTCTGTTTATATATCTGGTCGCAACGGGAATGTTTGATAAGATTGGTCAAAAATTTCTTGTTAGTGGACATTCGTATTTGGCCTGTGACAGAAATTTTGCACAAATTGAACGCCGAAAAAGAGTCACAAAGAACTACGTTCCAGACGACCTTGAAAAAGTTATTAGGAATGCACAGCACAAAAATCTGTTTAACGTTGTACGTATGAATAAACAAGATTTTAAAAATGTTCTAGAAATTTCCTAAGCTTGTTGGATAAAAATTTCTAAAAACAATTCTTCAATGGTTAGAACAAAAAAAACTTTCAATGATATGGAGGATTGGATCTCTTGTAATGTTTTAATTAAAACGAGGAAGATCTTTAAATGAACTTAAAACAACACCTTTGCCACAGCTTAATTGCAAAAGCCACATATAAAAAGAGAAGGCAAAAAATTTGCAAGATATATTGGAGTATATACCACTTCTTTATATTCCATTTTATGGCAACATAATCGAAAAGGCCAATCAAGAAAATGCAGGCTAAACCTTTTAAACGAGATTGCTGGTTGCACATAGGCTCTTTTAGACTTTGTGTTTTAAAATAAATTTCATTTCTTTTTTGTAAAATTTTTACTTAGATATAAGAGTATTGTAATGTTGCTTTAAAAAATAACTTTACACAATTTTTTTGCCTTATTTGACGTCATTAAGTTTAAATATATTTGTTTTTCTTCTTTTTCTCGCAAGTAAAATTTTGGCACTTAGACCCTTTGGGAATACCACCCTTTATTTATATATCATATTCTAATAAAAATAAAAAGCCTTTGTATGTAATAGCTTTGAATAGGAAGTAATTTATAATTAAATTTGATTAGTTGGTTGATGCCGTTCTAAGAATATACCTAGGACGCTAAATAGCAACTAGTAGATCTATAATAGATATTTACGATACAAGTGGGATAAAGTGGGATTATATCGTTATTAACGATAACTCACACTTGTATCGTACAAGATTTTATCTATCATGGTTTAAAACCTGCCACACTCTTTCTCTGTTTAATAGCAGAGAGTAGGATTCTTAAATTTTAAGTTTTGTTTTCTAATAATAAAAAAAATTAATAATAAAAGATCAGTAGTGAGGTGGCAAATACCGACTACTTTTTACCGTTTTAGGGCGCCAGTAGCTCCGAACCAGTTGAACTGCGAACTGCTTCATTTGTTGTTTAAGGTACCACTCCTGAATTATTACCACTTACCAATAAAACTAAAAACTAATGAAACAAAACAATGTTTAAAAACAAAGACATTTAATAAAAAAAAAATGCAACAATTGCGGCGCAAGAGTGTAATGACACAATACAAGTTTACCAAGATCTTTTACAACAAAAGCAACGGAAGGAATTTACCAAAACTATTAAATACTAAAAATCGATAAAAATGCGCTCTCACACATCTTTATCAAAAGTTCTTGGCCGGAAAAGATATATGTGTAATAGCAGAAATATATAATTTCTGCAGGTGCAAAACGGCCTACAAGAAGAATTGCTTTCGATTATGTCACAGGGTACCCTCCTGCGATCATGATTTCTGGGCCTCTACCTTCATCAGGCAGGCCTGTACCCAGGGAGATCTGCAATAACAGATTGCTCGATATGACAAAATCGAAAACGAAACGTCTATCATACTGAAACAGTACTACAAGTTAAATGTAACATTTAGCACCACCTATTGGGGCTCCGGTGATTTCCGGCTGCAAACCCATAGGTAATTTAAATAGTATGCACTAGCACCATCATGCGGAGAGTAGATACTAAAAATCGATAAAAATGCGCTCTCACACATCTTTATCAAAAAACTATTAAGGGTAATAATATTAATAGGTAACAATCGACAATCAGTTACAATCAGTTTTCTATATTTAAAATATGTGTATAAAAATAAGATCTTAAGAAGGGACTTAAAAACTTTAAATAACCAAAACCGCTATATATAGATTATGAAAATTGATAAATGACTAAATTAAATGTTAGTGCAAAATGTGAGAATTTATGAAGTTAATTAAAATAATAAAATAAAATTAAACGTTTCACTAAGAACTATAAGCTTTAAGACCGAAGAGATAAATTACAAAGGTAAATTAAAAACTAAAAAAAAAACGCATTAATGAAATCTTCATATACAGGTACCAACCAATGTGATCACGTCAGCTGTATCTTACAAAACAGTTCGAATTATAACATACAATACTCTATTATTATTCGTAACGCAAAAATGAAAATATGTTAAAGGCTTATCTGTTCTGCCTTCGTCAGCAGCAGGTACCGGTGAATGGCCAGGATCAGCACTTGAAACGGTCTTATATAACTTCAATAGGCTAGGTTATGTTAGTTTAACAAATTGTCTATCTAGACCCTACGAAAGAACCCTGAAAACAAAAAGCGTCTAAGATACTAGTCATTGCTCTGATGTAGAGTGAAAGTACAAAACTTTCATTTAAACCCAAAAAAAAAAACATTACCACCAAGATTACATTTAGTTAAGCTTGTACATGTAAAATTTAAAACCTCAATTGTCATTTGAAATATAAAACCCAACATGACCCTTAAGTAAGAAAATCAGTTTTGTATTACACAATTAAAGAATTAAAATCCCACTAAAAATTAACACTTTTTAGTCTAAATAAAAGTTCATTAGTGTTCCCACTAATAACAATAGGCAAAAATCCTGATAAATACATAGATTTTCCTCCAGAGACTAATATACTAGAGAATGAACTAACTCGTTTTTAAGTATCCAGTATCCCCTGAACTAAAGTGAATAAGTTAGGTAGGTAAATTCCAGCCAGAAAGGGTTTAATACATATAATTAACAACTTCTCCAAGTACCAATGTTCTGTTTTTAATATACAATTTAAATTTACTAATTTGAGAAAAATGACCTGATCCTCCGAGAAGGTTCTCGGGTTATAATTTTAGTAACAAATTTTAACAGCACTAACTGAAGAAAAATATCTATAAAATATTGTTTGAAATTATAAAAAGGTTCAACTAAAACTAATACTCTTATTCTGTTACCATACGGGTAGTATTAGAGCTACTAATAGGTCATTAAGACATCTTTTTTTTTGTATGCTGTTAGATTCGGTATTTAATAACTTAAATTTAAAAAGAACAACGTTTTAAAGAATTATCTATACATTTGAGGAGCTAAAGGTGTATGCCAGCTCAATATATACATTTTTAGTACTCGGAAAGTTGCATAAACTAAATAAATCATATTTTTAAGAAAAATAACAGGTTCCATTATTAAATAAAAACAAAATAATTACCTCTGCTTTTGAAGTTGAGGGTTCCAGAAAAGAGAAAAATATTAACTGCAAAAGTTGGAATCAAATTCAATACGGTGGCTTCTTCACCCTAACAGAATGGCCAGTGTCAAAATTCATCCTTCCGAAGAAGTAATTAGTTTGGTACAACAAATCTCCAAAATACTCTCCAATACAAAAAGGTACACCTATACCAAACTTTTCTATGAGGTCTGCCGTCTAAGATCCCCTAATTTGGGCCTGAAAAATCTAGATTTAGTTGGAAGACACAAAACGACACTCGTTGCCAAAAGGATGTTAGGCTGAAGAAAAACCACCCCTTCGGTTGACAGATGTTTATACACTAAAAATCAGGGTTACCACTTTGCAAAAATGTACCAAAATAAGTGAAGTGACAAATGACATGACAAGTTCGAATATAGTTTATCACAAAAATCTTTTTTGGCTTTTTCGCAACTGAATAAAAATATTTAACTTTAAATTAATTGAAGCAGAAATTTAATATAATTACATACCTCAACATGTAGACTAGTCTGTCTACGGAATGTTTCGATACATAATATAAATAATATTATTTAAGCAAGCATAAGAAATTATATCATTTACCTTAAGTTTTTATAGACACATAGTAGTTGTACAAATACTTTCATCCTATCGGGACTCGTCAGTGCGCCGATCGTAAGAGAAAAACATTAAATAATAGAAAAGAATTGATTTCAAAATTTTAAAATGTGTCAGTTTGTTTGACATGTAACCTAGATATGAAAAAAATGATAGTTTGCAGCCATCTATAACGTTATTTTTAAATGTGTTCAGATTATTTGTTGCGTTTAGATTGACAAACAAAAATCTTTTTTGGCTTTTTCGCAACTGAATAAAAATATTTAACTTTAAATTAATTGAAGCAGATATTTAATATAATTACATACCTCAACATGTAGACTAGTCTGTCTACGGAATGTTTCGATACATAATATAAATAATATTATTTAAGCAAGCATAAGAAATTATATCATTTACCTTAAGTTTTTATAGACACATAGTAGTTGTACAAATACTTTCATCCTATCGGGACTCGTCAGTGCGCCGATCGTAAGAGAAAAACATTAAATAATAGAAAAGAATTGATTTCAAAATTTTAAAATGTGTCAGTTTGTTTGACATGTAACCTAGATATGAAAAAAATGATAGTTTGCAGCCATCTATAACGTTATTTTTAAATGTGTTCAGATTATTTTGCGTTTAGATTGACAAACAAAAATCTTTTTTGGCTTTTTCGCAACTGAATAAAAATATTTAACTTTAAATTAATTGAAGCAGATATTTAATATAATTACATACCTCAACATGTAGACTAGTCTGTCTACGGAATGTTTCATACATAATATAAATAATATTATTTAAGCAAGCATAAGAAATTATATCATTTACCTTAAGTTTTTATAGACACATAGTAGTTGTACAAATACTTTCATCCTATCGGGACTCGTCAGTGCGCCGATCGTAAGAGATAAACATTAAATAATAGAAAAGAATTGATTTCAAAATTTTAAAATGTGTCAGTTTGTTTGACATGTAACCTAATATTTAACTTTAAATTAATTTAATAATCCAAACAAACTGACACATTTTAAAATTTTGAAATCAATTCTTTTCTATTATTTAATGTTTTTCTCTTACGATCGGCGCACTGTCGAGTCCCGATAGGATGAAAGTATTTGTACAACTACTATGTGTCTATAAAAACTTAACGTAAATGATATAATTTCTTATGCTTGCTTAAATAATATTATTTATATTATGTATCGAAACATTCCGTAGACAGACTAGTCTACATGTTGAGGTATGTAATTATATTAAATTTCTGCTTCAATTAATTTAAAGTTAAATATTTTTATTCAGTTGCGAAAAAGCCAAAAAAGATTTTTGTTTGTCAATCTAAACGCAACAAATAATCTGAACACATTTAAAAATAGTTTATCACATTATAAAGTGACAAATATTGAATATTTATAGAATAATAACTTTAATTATTACCCAGAATGAACAATAGGTATTAGACCAAACAAATGAAGTAAAACTGAAGGGTTACAAACCAAATGTGGTGCAAATTAAAAGGCCTATTTCGAAGTAGTGATATGTAGACATTTGTCAATAATCCGATGATGCCAAATTTTTCAGTTCGGAACCACTCTGAAAGTGAACTGTGACACTAAAATGAATGTTGAAACTAATGCTTTATTTATAAGTTATGTTTAATAAAAGGTTTACGTTTACAATTTAAGTTACTAGTAAATAGAAATTAAAAAAAAAATATTAGAATTACATTTTACTGAAATTAAAATGTTACAAACTTTATCTCAGTTATAATTTTATTTACATTTTCGTGAAATGATTACCTATCAAATCTTCAAAAATAAATTACCTCTGATACCTGTACTTATTATACCATAGAACCAAGTAACTAAGTGTTTGTTAGAAAACATTAGAAAATAATGCTGTCAAACAATTTGTAATTTGTCACAAAATTCGGAACGAGTTTCATATATTTTCAAAATGAGTGATTCAGATCTTCATCATCCGACATCAAAAAAGTGGCTACCAGCGCAATTTCCAGTCTTTTGTCCGAAAACTCATGCGCAAAATATGAGTGGGGCTACTCCTGTATCAAAAATGGTGTACACAAAAGAACATAAAAACTATCTCCAGTGAGAAGGCAAGTTAGCCTATTTTAATGATCTATCCAATATTCAAAACCATCCTTTCTTTGGGCATCCACCTAAAAATCTCATTTAGTTGAAAAGATATTAGAGAAAAGTAAAACCACATCTCATCCCTTTTCACTTTCTAATTTTGAAAAATCCTGAAACTGATATCCTGAAATTGTTCAATTATCTCGTCCGGTTAAAAAGATATTGTAGAAAAGTAAAGACACTTTTCGCCCCCTTTAAGTTTCTTATCATGCACCTACATCACAAAAAGAAGGTGGTTCTTATCATATTTAAACGTTTTATCATTAACGGTTTCAGAGACACTACGATACGTCAGACCGTCAGTGAGTGAATTTGCCTTTTTTGTATACATATTCATGTATAGACTAATATTAGAATATATAGGCTCTGATCCGGGAAGTAAAAATAGATATAATAACTGATTTCCTAAAAATAAACAATTTTTATAAAACATAAATAAAAAGATACTATATTTTGCAACGGCTGAAATAATTTTTGCTTATCTGCCATAGTTGCCGGTGTAACAAAGCACAAATATGGGAAGTAGCTCTAAAGTATATTAATAACGTTGCCTCTCTTCGATAGAACAGAATTTCCGTTTTATAATTCGAAAAATGAAAAAGTAGTCGGCGTGGAGCGAGATTTTATAGTGCCCTTTACGTCTGGGCTTCAATTATAGCCAGTCAATTTACTGGATACATGTGCCGTATTTCTCAGTTAATAACTTGGTATATTATTTTTTTGCGCAGCGCGCCAGATTGCTGAATACGTTGTGGATGAGCCAAGCATAACTGTTCCTATCTTTATTTGATTAAGTGTCAAGTCAATTTAGGCTTTTGTAATATCGTATTTTTAATCTGTTTAATCTATTCGCTTACGTGCATATGGTGATATTAATGTTAATTAGTATGAAAAAGAATAGCAAAGAAAGTCTTTACAATCTGTTAACTTATGTGTGTGAAATAAAACATTTTTATTTAGCTCTCCCTGTATGCTAGTTACAGTTGTCGCGTTTTGAGTTTACCCATGCGTCACATAAACTACGTCATCAAATCCATATGAAATCAAAATCAATGTTGTGGTTGAAAAAGTCAAAAAAGGTTCTGTATTCATATGCACTAATGGGCGACTTCGAAAATAGGCTGGGTGTACAGCATTAGAGGTTTGCCGCTTGGAATTTTTAGTCCGTAATTTAAAACTACGTGCTCTGCGTGAAAGTTCGTCTTAATTGAAAAATCTTAACATAATTATTTTTTATATTGAACTGAATATTTTACCAACACCAAGTTTATCTTTTTAAATAATATAATAATAAGCTAAAAATTGTACCAAATCAATTGTATTTCGGTACTTTTGTTTCTGCATATTAAAAAATCGTCCCCATCTTTCGTATTTCGTTGTATTAACTTTATTTTTTAACACAACATAACATAATTCCTTATCAGCACCGTCATTTAAATTGGGTCGATTGGGAGAAAAATTAGTCATTGCCTAAAGGAAACTTGCTGTCTGTGTACATGTCATATAATGTACTTCGAACATCAGTTTTGGTCCTTCCGGGTAAAACTATTGTCTTGGCTCTTAGGTAACGTCTGCTTTTAGACTTGAAGAAAGAACTGGATTGTTTTCTTTTCTTAGTAGCTGCGACTCTCTAAAATTTAATAATTTATTAACAATTGTTTTTCGTCTTTTGTATCTTGAAAAATATTTACCGCTTGAACAGATGTTACAGGTTCTAAAGGTCCTTCATTGCTTTTCCCCAACTCAAAATATTCACAGATGTGAAGCACCAATTACTGGGCTTGTCTATGCAGAATTTTGCCAGGCATCTTCTACAACATTATTTTAATAAATTAAATGAAGATACAGTATATGATTAGGTGGCATTATATGAAATTATTTGCAGGTTAGAAGTTGATTGGTTAAAAAAAAACCGATAATGATAAAAAGAATACTTACCGATGTTTTGAAATTTCAAAAGAGTACTTTAAAAAAACTGGTTTAATTATAAATTTTTGGCAGAAAGCTCAAAAAAATTCGATAGCAAAAAATACAAATTCAAATCCACTGACAAATATCAATATTGACAGTGGCACTACTCAAGCAAATTAGAGGTGTTTAATACTTGTAATAGACAAAGATGAACTCAATAAGACATATGTGTGCTGTTTTCGGTAAATGATGACGCAGGGGTAATCTTCAAACGCGACAATTGTAGTTAGCATGTTTGGGTCAAATTTTGCAAGTAACTTTTGAAGCTGTTCCTGTTATCGGAATTGAGTGAGATTTGGTGCACGTATATAGATCCCATAACAATACAGTATTGTCCAATCGGGTGCCTAAAAAATGTTCATAGGTAAAGTAGACGCCACCGATATATCGCCCGTCAAAAAACCTGTCGGCAGATTACAAAGCTAACCGCAAAACCTCAATATAAAGCTAAGTATTCGGGTTTCAAGATAGGACTCTAAAATTTTTTTGCGAAAAAATCGCAGATAGAAAATAGTCATTTTAGATTAATGTTTCCACACCATTTCGTGTAAATAAATTTGCTATTGTAAAATTGCTCTCTTGTTAGATAGGTAAGAAATAAATAAATAACTTACTTAATTTGCCTATAGATCATCATAATGCGAATCAATATAAATAAGATTATACCCCAGGGGCGTGCGGTGAAATTTTAAGAAAGGGAAGCAATTTTTAGAAACTAACCTATTTATAATGTAATTCGATTCTTCGATCATTTTTTGCAAATTCGTTAATGACGTCATCATAAAAACGTCGATGCTCCGACATATTTTGGAGAAGTTTATTTTCAATGGACAACAGCGATGTATGCGAAAGTCTCTCCTGCCCCGTTGAATTTCTCACGAAATTTTTTATAGGTTTAAGTGTTGGAAAATGGCGTTCTACTGATGAACTTGTGGCAGGTATTGTCAATACTATTTCACACAATTTCGACACTTCGATGTAGGCATTTTCCAGCTCCTTGTCTTTTAAAAATTACATATGTAAATCACTTTTAGTTCAGATCGCAGTAACACTCGGTCAAAGAACTGGCCATAATGAAGAAGAAGAGATTTAAATGCATCTTCTGGAAAAGTTTTCCTTTAAATGCATTAAAATTGCAGAGCTCGAGGAATTTAAAATCATTTAAACCGTTAAATACATAGTTTATTTGTTGCTGAATTTGATCGATTATTTCATAAAAGAGGCGTCTGTATGATGTTTAAAGATCTCCGACCTAGTCTGTTCGAAGACGCTTAAAATCATCAACTTTTTTAGGCAAAAAGCAATATCATCTGTTTTAGTTTGTAATATATTAAAAACATTGTCCGAGAATAAAAATATGTTCAACAAATAATTAAAATTAAAAGCTCGTTTCAAACAGTCCAAAAACCCCCTCGAACTATTTATTGCTTCTGAGTTCCACGTTTCATTATATTCTATTATATTCTCAAATAGATCAATCAGTGATTTACGATTTTCAGATACTGTTAACACAAGTCTTCCATTATAATTCCACCTACTAGGAGCAACTTTGGGCCATCGTTTGTGGACAATGGAGTCCAAAGCTTGTGTACGTTTTGTTGACTTGTTGAAAAAAGCAGCCACTGCCACGAAAAATACTTTACACTATTTAATGTGATTGATGGACTGGGATAGAACTAAATGTAATTTATGAGCAAAACAATGGACAAACACAGCACTTGGGAATGTTTCTCGAACTTTAGCTCGCAGACCCCCTAACTATCCTGCCATCACAGCCAATAGCTTTGAGCAACTAATTTTTTCTCTTCTTTAATTTCTTTAGTAACGTTATAAACTATGGTATATAATGCATCTGCTGTACGGTTTTCGGACGCATTCTTAAAACCTAAAAATCGCTCTTGAATACTTCCGTCTGTTTTAACGTAGCGTATTATTATAGATATTGGTTAAAGTTAGTGATATCAGTTGTTTCGTCCAGAACAATGGCACTGAACCGCGTCTCGCCAATCTCCTGCTTAATTGTTTTTAGAATAATGGTTTTAACAGCGGAAATTAGATCATTCTGGATTCGATTCGACGGTCCGCGAAAAACGCTAGACTGCTCTAAATGATTTTTTAAGCAATCATCATATTAAGCCATTAAACTAAGTAAATCTTGAAAATTTCCTCTATTTGAAAAAACCCTTGTTTGGTCATGACCTCTAAATCACAATTCGTGCTGTCCTAGAAAACAAACAACATCGATAAATCTTCTTAATATTTGCCTATATTTATCGACTAGTTCATCGTGTTGGCGGTGACTAATTTCCAACTGTTTATTAAGAATGTGTTCAATTCTGGTTTTCCCGAAGACTTTTTCTTTTATGACGGCCTGCAAATGCGCTTTGGACATAATGTGTCTTTTTACAGCTTTATGGAAATTGTTTAAATCGGAAAAACCAGTTTTATTTCAGAGACCTTTTCGATTTTCAAAAAGTAAACATGGCCAACAAAATAATTTACTTACATTTTCACACCCTGTTAGCCATTTAAATTGGTCGTATTGTTTTTTCGGATAAAAATGTCTAATACAGTTTTTGATTTTTGTGGTTAAATTTTTCATAGGCTGCCCTTCCTTTGGAAATTATTTGAAGGTTATCAGCGAAGTTTAATGTTGAAAATCCCTTTATTATTAAGACATAGACCACACATTCACACACACTCTTCTCACTAAACTGTCCAACATTTTCAACGTTATTACCGACAGCCGAAGTTGACGGTATTTGCATATCCACATCCATATTATTGTCTTCCATATCGCACCATGCACGACGCGACGTAAGTATCACACAACACACGGCAAGCCGTTCAAACAAAAAACCTACTCCAACGATAGCTTCCGCCCCCAATTAAAGCGCGCGACTGAAATGCAAAAATTGCAAACAGCCGGTGGAAAGTTCAATAACCTCTGGCTCGATTCACAAGAAACCAAGCATACAGGACTTGCCTGCAGAGAAGCTAGCGCCCCGCATAGGTTCTATTCGATTTCTATTGTGGCTCGGTCGGAGTCAAGGCCGCATTTATTATGGGCTTGATAATTAAGATAATATTTTAGCATTTTTAATATAAACTAAATTAATGGTTTCCTATTTCAAAAATTACATTTTAGAAGATGTTTTCTAATTTTTTTTGGGGAAGCTCTGCTTCCCTTGCTTCCATGGACTGCACGTTTTTGTTATACAGTGTACTTACCGGTGTGCCTAACACCCCCCACAAATTTTTTTTAGCACATTTGGTCTATTCCACTATTAATTCACTTCTCTAGGCGATCGGCTTAGTAATTAAAGATGATGACAAATTTTATAAAATCGCCTACTTATTGAATCATTCTTCCCGTCTTCGCTGTGATCGTTTCCAAGTTAATGATAAATTTGTATCCGCCATTCATGACAGTCTGGCCTAATTGTCTATACTCATCTTCACATCTTATTGTTTTTGCTATTGCCTTTTTCCAATCATCATGTGTAATTTGCGAAAATTACAACTTTCTTGTCAAATTTAGTAAAAGGTATAAGGAGGAAATCGGAAAAAAGTGTGCCCGTGCTTTCTTGCGATATCGTCGGTCACATATTGCTTTTCAAAGGTTTTAGTCCGGAGTACTTCAAGAAATTTATCAAAACTATTTTTATTTCTTGTTTGGATGATGAGATCTTTGGAATTTTTGAAATTAATCTCGAATGGTAACTCGCATTATCTGTTATAATAACGCTATTAGATTTCAAATTAGGAATTAATGAATTATCAAAAACATTCTTCAAATAGCTCAGAGTTCATGCTTTTATGGCAATCAACGTTACATTTATCCAATTTTTTTCTACATATTTTTAACGCATTTGCTACCCATCCATCAGTAGATCCACAATGGAGAACAAACATTCTAGGCTCTTTACTGCGAGGTACAACTTTTAGCTGACAGCTGACTGAATCGTCCAGTGCAACTTTGTTTTGCCGTGTCGTGGGTAAGACACCAAGTCTTATCTAAGTAGTAAAGTGGTCTCGCTTTTAAATTCTTTGTCTAATACCTTTAATGACAATATCACGTATTATCGTATAGGAAATTTCAGTTAATGTTCACCGTTATTTTCTCGATCATTCATAGGATTATTATACACATTCAGCCAAATCTGCTTTGCTCGTTCGTTAAGGTGAAACCTTTTTCCTCCATTTAATGTGTTTTCGTCATTAGAGACAGAGTCGGTACTTTCCGAAATTTCACTAATACTAGTACTCTTTATCGCTACTGCTGTCATAAATATTTTTCTAGATGTCCAATAGTTCAACTGAGTTACTACAGCTTGGGCGCTTCCACGGACGAACATTGTATTTAGGCGAAGCTGAATCCTCCCAAGGCCGAAACATTGCACAATTATTATCAATACCGTTACTATCGTTAATATACAGGTAATCGTTTAACATGAACGTAATATTATAATTATAAAACGAGTTATCAAAAAAAAACACAATTTCAAACCACACTATTTACGATCAATAATACACATGCAAATACAACTAAAGCCAAACAGTTATGAATGGAATTTCCTTATTATATCCCCGATCTACAGGAGCGCTAGTTACGGTAAAGATAATCGAAAGGAATATTCCTGTTATTTGGCCCTTTTCCATAATTTAACAACACAAAATGGCTTTTTCACAATTGAGTCCTACTTTTAGGCAATATTAATCCACATAATAGTTATTTTGAAAAGCAAATCCAGGACTCCAGTTTTTTGCTATAAGAGTATGTACAAAAAGCGGCAACTACTTTGGTTTTTTATGCGGGCGATATATCGATGGAGCCTACTTTACAACATAAAATACACGTAATACAAGCATAAACCCGATGACAATACAATATTATAATGTCCAATTATAAATTATAATATATACAAAGTGCGTAAAAAATTAAACTGAGATTTGGTATACATATATAAACTTCACGACAAAACGTTTAATAGTAATTATCTTATACGTAGTGCTTAAAAAATAATGCTTAAAAGTGCAAAACAGTCCCCGTTATCAAAATTGACTGAAATTTGGTATACACACATAAACCCTATGGCAATCCAATATTTGAAGTCCAATCGTCATAATATAAAATAAATGTAAAAAAATATTTTTTTTACAATAACTTTATTTACAAACTTAGTCTAAATATTTTCCTTAAAGTTTGAGGCTTTATTTCAATTGTTATGACAACTCACGCTTCAAGTTTTTAAGAAAATATTTGAATTTCTAAAAGTTCTGTGCTTTTGTGATTTCAATCATCTTTTACTTCTCAGCTCAATAGCTTATAAATTATATAAGCATAGCAGCATATTTTTACATTTATTATATTTAACATGTAGATTTGTCTGTCTTTAAGTTATATAACATATATGTATTTCCGATAAGAATACAATATTTTGTCAAACAAAAATCTTTTTTGGCTTTTTCGCAACTGAATAAAAATATTTAACTTTAAATTAATTGAAGCAGATATTTAATATAGTTACATACCTCAACATGTAGACTAGTCTGTCTACGGAATGTTTCGATACATAATATAAATAATATTATTTAAGCAAGTATAAGAAATTATATCATTTACCTTAAGTTTTTATAGACACATAGTAGTTGTACAAATACTTTCATCCTATCGGGACTCATCAGTGCGCCGATCGTAAGAGAAAAACATTAAATAATAGAAAAGAATTGATTTTAAAATTTTAAAATGTGTCAGTTTGTTTGACATGTAACCTAGATATGAAAAAAATGATAGTTTGCAGCCATCTATAACGTTATTTTTAAATGTGTTCAGATTATTTGTTGCGTTTAGATTGACAAACAAAAATCTTTTTTGGCTTTTTCGCAACTGAATAAAAATATTTAACTTTAAATTAATTGAAGCAGATATTTAATATAATTACATACCTCAACATGTAGACTAGTCTGTCTACGGAATGTTTCGATACATAATATAAATAATATTATTTAAGCAAGCATAAGAAATTGTATCATTTACCTTAAGTTTTTATAGACACATAGTAGTTGTACAAATACTTTCATCCTATCGGGACTCATCAGTGCGCCGATCGTAAGAGAAAAACATTAAATACATTAAGAACAAACTAGGTCATTAATCTTTGTAGTTGAACAGGTCAATGATTATGTCTCCTTGACATCGATGACTAAAGAAAGCTTAATGAATGAAAGCTTATTAGAGCAGCATTGATTGTTGTATCTGGAAAATAAAAAAAGATCACCATCAATTCTAATGGTTTTATTTTTCTAATCTCTTTTACTTACTTAGGTTTTTGTATTATCTTCTGTTATGTTCTTAACTTGTAAAAATATGTACGTACTTATATTACCAATATTAACTGCAGTCTGGATGTGATCTGTGAGGTGTAAAGGGTATTACAAGCTAGCAAAAGAAAAGTATCTACTTATTTGGAAAAAAAAACATGTTGAGGTATGTAATTATATTAAATATCTGCTTCAATTAATTTAAAGTTAAATATTTTTATTCAGTTGCGAAAAAGCCAAAAAAAATTTTTGTTTGTCAATCTAAACGCAACAAATAATCTGAACACATTTAAAAATAACGTTATAGATGGCTGCAAACTATCATTTTTTTCATATCTAGGTTACATGTCAAACAAACTGACACATTTTAAATTTTTAAAATCAATTCTTTTCTATTATTTAATGTTTTTCTCTTACGATCGGCGCACTGATGAGTCCCGATAGGATGAAAGTATTTGTACAACTACTATGTGTCTATAAAAACTTAAGGTAAATGATATAATTTCTTATGCTTGCTTAAATAATATTATTTATATTATGTATCGAAACATTCCGTAGACAGACTAGCCTACATGTTGAGGTATGTAATTATATTAAATATCTGCTTCAATTAATTTAATGTTAAATATTTTTATTCAGTTGTGAAAATGCCAAAAAAGATTTTTGTTTGTCAATCTAAACGCAACAAATAATCTGAACACATTTAACAATATTTTGTGGTACAAAAAGTTTATAACCCATAAACATGAAAATTTTCTTAGAAAATATTCCCTTATGAACGCTTAAAATTCGATGCTAGTTTCGCCATATATGAAGCATGAACATTACATTTCAATGTCATTGCTACATACTTGCTGCTGTAAATATAATGCGTACATTGTTGCCAGTTTTGAGAATTTTATTTCCACTCTAATTTTAAGTATATATTTTTAATTAATGGTCAATGCTTTTACGAGTTCTATTAGATATAACGCCTTAAAAGTATGCCTATTAGCTTAACATAAGACATAGCTGTAAACCTCATTTCATTTTATTTAATGCTCATAATACACAGCGAAATAGGTGCAAATTTTAAACCTATTTTGACATGTGATATTTAAGGACATATTTTCTGAATAAAAATTTGAATTCAAACCGCAATATAATTTCTACACTTGGCCAATCTTATTAAGTTGCATTATATATTGGCTAGTAGAATAAATCTCAAATGAATTCATGTGCTTTAGATTTATTTAAATCCTATAAAAAACAACAGTCTTGTGGTTTTAATTAAAAACGTGTATCACTGTATACCACAGAAAGATTAATGCAGTTCTTTTTTAGGAAATGTAAAAATTTACACTTGCTAGGTTCAGAGGCACATAGCTTGCTTGTAATAATAAACTAATATGCATACTACACTTGTAGCATTAAAAGAACTAAATAACGTCATTAACTCAATAGAAATTCAAGGCTATTTTATTGTCAACGATATGGATCATATACAACGAGGTATAACTGGGCACTTTGTTAATTGATTCATTAGCGATCCCATCACGGGAAGCGAGATATAGCTAGACCAACCGAGCCAAGAGTTTAATATCTCAAACTCAACTATTAATTGTTAATTAATTACATTAGTAAGCGATTTCGTATTTACGAAAGATGCGGAGGCCCAACCAGCCAAGCGACGGGTTCATCAGCTCAAACTGCACTATTAAACTGTACTTTTCAACTTGTTAAGAAAGGGAGGTTAATTCCCGTGCCCTCTCGAATAATTCTGCATACAAAATATAATGAGATTAAAGAATTTGTAAATAGAAAAGTGTAACTAGGAAAATGATAATGTTTTATTAATATATGGACGGGTTTTAGGATTTATTTGTGCATTCGCTGCCTGCTTTACTGGAGACTTCTTAGTAAGCAAATAGAAAACTATTAATGTCGGCGTTTAAGTATTAAATAGTTTTTTATACTAGCGGTCTGTTTTGACATGTGTTTAGTGACGTTTCAGCATTTCTTTTGTATCGTTACAATTCGTAGAGAATTGCTTTTAGAAACAAAGGAAAAAGTTGCTTCATGTAGATATTATTTCTTTGTATTCTTTAAGGCAATAACCGGCTGAAATTCGTGGAGTTTGAGCAGTTTTAATTAGAGGATTCATAAGGCGGACAAAAATAGATTTGATGTGTTAAAACTTGTATGATTTAGGGCTGTAGAAGTAAGGCTTGATATTTTCTAAAGATAGCGTGACATTTAAACTGGGGTAAAATTCTTATTTAAATTGATTTTACATAAGTACGTGATGTACAGCGGCGTGCATGTAATTAGACTAATTACGTTAGGTGTTATTGAGCGTGTGAGAATAGTTTTCCCAAAAATATGCATTTAATTATTTGGTAATATATTTATACAAATCCTATAAACTATTATTATTTAAGTTATTACCAAATATTCTATATTTAGTCTTACTGTTTTTTTTTTTTTGTAAAAATAGCACCTTTTTTGGTTCCAGGGGTGTGGTCAGGTTGTTCTGTACCTGAGTTCAATATTCCCGCTGCCTCCTGCCTACACTCTCTGACTTCTCTTGGCAAATTTGATAATTGAGTTCGGCTCTTTTGAAAATCATGGGCAAGTGTGCGCGCTAGTCCTTTCCAAACCTGTCTTCTTACGCAAGTATAGCTTCTGTTTTTTGTTGCATATATTATTTGATACCGGCTATATTCAAGCAATGAAAAAAAGTATCCACAGACCAACGGCGCGTGTGTCTTGCAACATCATAAGTAGCACAAAGTTTATCCATAACACAGGGTAACAAAATGAAAACAAAAATTTAGTGCCGGAAATCTAAAATCTGATTTTAGATGTTTTTAATGTGCTGATTCCAAAAATGCCACCAAATTTTTTCTATCATCTCTAGTTTTTGAGGTTATTTTTTTCTAATAAAGGACAACAAATAAAGAGATAAATATGTACTTAATCGACAAAATAGAAATTTCCCAGAATCTAATTAACCAAATGGATACCTGGAATTGTCCCTAACTCAATGTTCCTATACTAGGAACTACTCAATTCACTGCTCTTAATTACTTTTATACCTGTAATTGCCTATGACCCGATCCTTCTATACCTGCTTGGCTGTACTCCATTTAGTATATTACTGAGTTTTCCCAAGTAAAGTTGTGCTATCATTTTGTGTAAATTTTGGTCGTTTTGTAGTATCAAGACACTAAACTGAAACGATGGCATCCACAAGCAGACGTACCTGTGTAAATCATCCTGATGTTTTTTGTTATGTGTGTGGTGAATACACTTTGAAAGAGAGCAGAAAAACGATTTCTGAATTTGTGAAAAGAGCTTATCTTTCCTATTTTGGCGTTCATTTAGGAGATCAAGATAAATCTTGGGTCCCAGATTTCATAAGTAAAACATGTGTTGAAGATTTGCGACAGTGGATAACTGGAAAGAGGAAGTGCCTAAAGTTTGGTATACCAATGGTTTAGAGAGAACCGCGAAACCATCATGACGACTGCTATTTTTGTCTCGTTAATATTAAAGGCATAAATAGAAATAATAGACACAAATGGACATATCCTGATCTAGATTCTGCAAGAAGGCCTATAGCGCATTCGGAAGAAATACCCGTTCGATCATTCAGCAGTCTACCCGAACTGACAGAAGATGATACAGAAACATCAACGTCTGACGAAGTTTAAAGAATTCAATCAGAAAACGACAGCGAATTTGAAGCAGATTTAGCAACTCCGCAGTGTTTCAATCAAGAAGAACTAAGCGATCTTATAAGAGACCTGAACCTCTCAAAGGAATCTAATCTAATCTAAAAATCTAAGGAAGGTACTAATATTACATTTTATCGTAAAAGAGATAAGGATCTGCTGCCATTTTTCGCTCAGGAAAATGACTTGGTATACTGTAACAATATAAAAAGGCTCTTAGAAAAAATGGGTTTGCCTGAGTTCACTCCAGATGATTGGCGCCTTTTTATTGCCAGTTCAAAACGTAGTTTAAAATGTGTTCTTTTACATAACGGTAACAAATATGGCTCAATTCCTATTGGTCATTCTACTATTATGAAGGAAAAATATGAAACAATTGCATTAGTTTTGAGAAAAATTAAATACGAAGTACATCAGTGGGCAATTTGTGTTGATTTAAAAATGGTTAGCTTCCTCTTTGGACAGCAGAGTGGTTATACAAAATATCCTTGTTTTTTGTGCCTTTGGGACATCAGAGCTAAAAATGAGCACTGGATTAACAAAAATTAGCCTTCAAGAGATGTCATGATTCAAGGAAAACAAAACGTGATCAACGAACCTTTGGTTTCAAGAGAAAAAATCTTACTTCCGCCCTTGCATATCAAGCTAGGCCTATTGAAGCAATTTGCGAAGGCTTTAAATAGAGATGGAAATTGTTTTGGGTATATGTCACGTAAATTTCCTGGCATTAGCACGGAAAAACTAAAAGATGGTCCTCAAATAAGGCAACTTGTTAAAGATCGACAATTCATCACATCAATGAACGAGACTGAATCTAACGCTTGGTGTTCATTTGTTCAAGTAGTACAAAATTTTCTTGGCAAAATAAAAGTTCACTACCTCCATAGCCACCTAGATCGTTTTCCAGAAAACTTAGGTGATTGTAGTGAAGAACAGAAGAACAGGGGGAAAGATTCCATCAGGATATTAAAACTATGGAAGATCGTTATCAAGGACGATGGGATAGCCACATGATGGCGGACTACTGCTGGAGCTTTCAGCGAAACTGCCCTAGTAAACTTCATTCTAGAAAGTCGTATAAAAGAAAATTTTTATGTGATTAGTGACTAATGTAATTACGTAAATTAAGTTTTTGCAATAAATACTTAAATCCATGTATCTTTGTTTTTTTAACTGGCAATAGTAATATTATATATTATAACAGTTATAACGTAAAATATATACACAATTTTTTTTTAAACTAAATCTGATAGACAAAATCTGAGAACTTTTTTACATTCTGCATCCAAAAATTACCAACGAACAGTTAAAAAATCACCACCACCATGCTTTCTTATAAAAATATTTTATATATTTAAAAAAACACCATAAGCACAGGAGTTTTTTCTTAATAAATGAGGCCGATGAAAATAAAAATATTTCGCATTTGTCAAAATTATGTTTATTTTATATAAAATTTTAAAGGGGAATTAACTACTTTTTATAAAAAAATCTGATCTCCCTAAAAATGGTTTTTATCGCTTTTCTCAAAACTTGGCCAGAAGGACATGTGGGGTTTCTAAAATAACCCATTCACATATCACATTATTTTTGACCAATATTTGAAGTCAATAGGATAAGTAGTTTTTGTGCTATGTAGCGCACAGGCAGAACGATAGACTAACAGACCGAAGGAAATAGGAGAAATCGCTTTTCAGGATCTAGAGACCCTAAATCACAAATAACTGCAAAAATCTCGGAAAGTGATTTTTTTTTACTATAAAAATACTTCCTTCTCTCTTACGCGGGAAGTAAAAATAAAAAAATCAGTCGGCCTCGAGCGATATTTTATAGTGGTTTTTACGTCCGGGCTTCAGTTATGGCCAATCAATTTACTAGATACGTGTACCGTGTTTCTGAGTTAATAACTTTGTGTATTATTTTTTTATTCCGCATCGCGCCAGATTGCGGCATACGTTGTAGATGAGCTAAGCACAGCCAGTTCTATCCTTATTTGATTAAGTGTCAAGCCAATTTAGGTCTTTGTTGCGTCGTATTTTTAATTATGTCAGTGCGGGATACGGAACTGTGAAATATATCAACGTACGTGTCTGGAATAAAGCCCGAATTACGGTCTGGGTTATTAATATTAATTGGTACGCAGTTTTTTCGACACAGGCAGAGTCGTAATGAAATAAAGTTTTTTAAAATTTATATCAATTACAATAGGGTACTTGTGAATATTTTTATTAAACAAAAATGTTTAATTGCGTTTAAAGATAAAATTCCCGAGATATGAGCCTCAAAAATACATAATACATTTTTAGAGTTTTATGATCGGATGACATCATTTAGGTAGTGTGGGCTGTCAGCATCTTAGAGTAAGAATTAAAGTAGAGATCACAACTCGTTCATAAATTACGTTAGGGGTATGCGCCAACAGGGTTTCCCTATTTTTCACATTCTATCGACCAATGTTTACGATGAAACAAGAAGTGGGGATGGCCTATGCCTAAGCCGTGGCCATTTGTTGACGAATGCCAGTGACGGCGTGAGTTTTCACTTCCCGCATAAGGAAATATCATTAACCCTTTATAGGGCAAAAGGGTTGCAGTGCTCAGATTGACTTTATATTTGCTGAGGAGATACTTTGGGTCATAAACAACAATAGTAAATGCTTTTTTTTTATATATTTTTAAGTTTTTTTAGGAAATTTGAGGTGGGAAATATTTATCCCAAAGAAACCTTCAGAGCATAATCTGTTTATGTGTGCAGCGGGATTCTAAGATCCCACCTCAAAAATCAATAATATAAAAAATACCAATAGACTAACAAATAATGAACACAAAGTCTTTATTATTTTTTTAGGACATTTTAATCTTAAATATAAATAAAGCTTTTATTTTTAATCCTAAATACATAGTAACATAGAAAAAAGCTTAAAATGTGTACTAAACGTAAGAAAAACAAAAATAAACAGAATTTTAAGTATGGTAAATCATGAAAGAAGTCAAAGCACACCAAATATTTTGAAATGATCTACACATTTTCTAGAGAACTAAACAACAAAAAATAAAAAATACAAGTAACAAAAAAAACATGTTTTTGCAAAACAATATAAGTTGCAAATGAAAACATTAAAAACAACAAGCAAAAAACTAATTTACAACAGAACAAAAAAAATATCATTTTTCTGTATGAAATAATGAAAAACATCTTTCTCTTTCTTTGGTGCTACACCTTGCGCATCTTCGATATTTATCAATTATTTCAGGCATATGGTTTCCTACGCCGGATAGCCGTACGGTATTGGTAACAGTGGATTTTCCGCTCTTTTGTTTTTTAGCATATCCACTATATGGTTGATATCCCCTTTTCTTTTTCGAAGTGTACGATCCTACTAATTCATTTACAAGAGCTGATCGATACTGTAGATGACTGTACGCCTGTTTTCCTTTCATTGTCTCCTTGTAAATAATAAAGCTATTTACTGTAGCACAATCCAAAAAATAATAAAAGAGCTTTATCCACCATTTCCGTGATTTTCGTGCAACAGAATAAGCCGCTATTAGCTGAGCCACTCGATCAACCCCTCCCATATAATTATTATAATCCTGAATGGCTTTTGGATACGTTACTTCTTCTTTTTCCCCAGTTTTACTTCTCCTGTCCACTTTACATGATTTTGATGGGTTATGCATGGTACTTACTATGGTGACCGGCTTTTTTCCTCTGTCCATCCACTTGATGTAGCTTAGATCGCCACTCATGGCATAGTCTATATCATGTTTTGACATTTTTTTGTCCGCTTCTATTTCCCTTATAGGAAGATATTTTCATTTTGCCCGTATAGTTCCACATGTGAATAATTTCTTTTTCAACAAAGTTTCCAATAAGGGAATAGAGCTAAAGAAATTGTCAAAAAATAGGCAATAACATAACCCTTCAAGAGTTTTTGACAAATTCAATACGACTTTCTCGCCAAGGCTGTAGGACTCATTTCCAACGCTTTTTCCGGTGTATACATCGAAAGATAATATATATCCAGTTGCTGCACAGCACATTACCCATACCTTGAATCCCCTCTTTATGGGTTTCATAGGCATATACTGCTTCATGCTGGAACGACCTTTGAAAGCCACCATGCTTCCATCTATCGATATATTTCGTGATGGGGAGTAGCATTTTCTGAAATGTTCACCGAAATAATCTAGAATTGGGCGAATCTTGTAAAGACGATCAAAATCCGGCGAGTCTCTTGGAGGCGTTTTGGTGTTGTCTGCTAAGTGGAGAAAACGGAGAATTTTTAAAAACCGCTTCAATGGCATGATCCGAGCTATCCGTTCGACGTGAAAATTTTCGTCCGTGGACCAGTAGGCTCTTACGCTGGGTAGGTAGTGAAACCTCATAAATATCAAAATTCCCAAGAAAGCACGTAGCTCATTTACCTGTAGGCCTAAATTAACTCCACGTTGTTCTGCATATATGTTGGATTGATGAGTCATTTCGCATAAAAAAAACTCGGTAAAGAATAAGGACCAAAAATCAAAAGGATTTTTCAGATGTTCGCTGTTTGTAGGGCCTTGTGGCTCGTTGAAGTTGCTTCGCGAAAATATGATAGGATCTCTCGGATTTTTTGACCATGAAAACACTGGACCTGCGTCTGGTTCATCTGAACTTGATGAATAATCATCTTCGGCTGTGATATGTGATATTTTTATCGGCTCTGGTTCAATAAACTTTAGGTTTTCTTCATCGTCGTCACTGGAACTGGATAGCTTCTTCATCATCGAACGACGCCTAAGCCCTCGTGATGTTGGTGGCTCATCATTTTCAACTTCTGATGAATTGACATCCGAGATATTAGTTTCTATATAAACAGCTGGTAATCGGCTAGATTCAACTGATGATGATGGTGTGGCGGGAGATGACAGTGATAGTGTAGTGGCAGTCGGTGAAAAAGTAGATACATCTTGTGATAGTGTAGAGACAGCTGATAATCGTGTGGAGTGTATTCGTGAATACTCGATGTTCAAATTGTCATCGGCATCGGAATCTCCTCCTTCATCTGAATCAAATGCTTGTGCGTCCGTTATACCAATGAAAATTTCATTGGCAGCCTCATTGACCAGTTTCTCAAGCTCATCTTGAGCTAAGCCAGCCATTTTTATCTGAAAAAAAATCTTTGTCTCATACTCGGATTTAAAATTTTTATCCGAGACCTTATGTCATTGCTCAACTTTCAAAAAACGATTGGAGTCCATTTTGGTTAGAAATTCTCATGTAAGTACTCAAAGAAATCTCAAAAAACATCTTTTCTGAAAATTCGAGTGGTTCAGAAAATTGATTTATTATTACATAAGAGTATAGTTATTGGTGAAATATTTACGACATATATGAAAAACCAAAAATAACATACAAAAATAAATATTGAAAAAATCTAAGGTCATGTGTTTTTGAGTACCGGTTAGAAATATTTATTTTCCAACGACGAATAAAAGGAGTTGAATACAGAAAAATATTATCAAATTGTGCCTAAATATGTTAGAAATAAATATACTTACCAGTTATAACACTCTTTTTTACATTACACACACAACTGACGCTAGAACGCATGCGGTACATTTATTTCTGGGTGGGAGGCGTATAACCCAAAGCTCGTTGACGCAGGAGCAGTGGGAAAATATTATCCCACTGACCTAAAAAGGGTTAATAGTGAAAAAATTATCGTTCCGGGTTTTTACACATCCTCATGTTTTTCCATTACTGTCGGTCGGTCTGTTCCGGTATAGCTAAAAAATCCACTTACTCGATTAACTTTAATTTTGTTTCATTTTCCACAAAAATTACGTCTGATATAAATGGTGGTAGAAAATTGTTAAACATAAATATAGAGTTAAGCATGAATAAAAAATTACGAATTAATTTAAATTTTGATAAACCCCACCTTAAAGACGAAATAGCCAATTCTCAGTTGTATGATCTAGTAAGTTCATACAGCAAACAATTTTGTTTAACGCGGAAGTTCCTAAAGAACGTAAGTAAAACGAAACATCGCTCAAATTTAAATATTTACTCCCTTTGCTAACAAAAACATAAATAAACTTCTCAAAGTCCCCGCTACCGGTAAAAGAAACGTGGAGTATCTAAGCAAGAAAATTAAACTGGATTAAACACGGTTTGGGAGGTTTGCTCCACTTGAATAAACCATATGGGGAAGGGAATGTTTCGCAGAACAAATGTGATTATATACAGAGACAAACAGAGGCGTGCATAAGTTCGAATACCCAAAGTTAGACAAAAATTTATTTCTAGATTTAAATATTGCAGCATATTTAAAAATGGCATTAATTTATATATGCTTAAGCTAGCTTTAAATAGTTATCTAATGTTCTCCCCAATGTGATGTTAGGCATTACGTTACATCTGACGTCAGTAGGTACAACAGTATAAAATTTTTAAATTATGTATGCTAAAAATTCTGAAAGAATTAACGTTTAGTTCGATGTTGTTTCTTAACTAGTTTAGTTTGTTGTTTTAATATGTTGTTTTCGTAAAGCCTTTCACCTTCCTGTAGCCCATAAGATCCAATGACTGTTAGCAGTGAAATTGGGGTTACCCAAATCTACATTTTTGGGGTAAGCCAATATTGAAACAAATAAATAACGTCTAGATGTTAATTTTTTATTTATGTCTTTATGGTCTGAGTATTTTATACTCGATTTCGATTTTGTACATATGACCTGTTGAGTTGACCACATGTTTGTAGAAGATCCATCTCTATATTAAGCATCTTGCATTTCTTGATGTAATACGCAATAATAGAGAGGCAAATGGTATATTCGAAATTCTGGGATATAGGAAGCTTGGGCCTGTGTAAAGGAACTCAATTTTTTTCCAGCATCATTAAAGCTTTACCCTTTATTAGACTTATGCCTAGAAAAAAATAAGTTATATTCTTTTACTCTAGGATTATAGTGTCGAGCCTCTAAAAAATAAAATTTTACATATTTTCCTGCCAATTTTACTTCCCTCGTAAAAGGGAAGTATTATAATCGTGAAAAAATCACTCTCCCTAGATGACGAAAAACATGTTTTCTCAATTACGTCGGTCTGTCTATCTACTTTTCCGATTGATTTTGGTCAAATATTAAAGGTCATATGGGAACGACCTGGTAACATTTTGGTAAAAATCCAATATGGCGGCTTAGTGAAGTTTTAAAAAATTATTATTAAGAAACTACTTATCCAATTTATCTCACATTTTGTTCAAAAAAATCAAGTTTTATGTTGAAATCAAGTGGTAAAATTCTGGTACGAATCCAGGATGGCGGAACAAAATGGCGGCATAATAAAATATTTAAAAACTCAGCCTAAAAAAACTGCTTAACGGTTTAATTTCAAATTGTGTGTCATCACTAATTGCGGTATAGGGATTAGCTAGTAAAATAGTGGTACTAATTCAAGATGGCCGAACAAAATGGAGGCCAAATAAAATGTTTGTATTCGTGAAAAAATCACCTTCTCAGGTTTTACATATCATCACGGTTTAGCAATTCCGTCATCCGTACCGTCTGTCGGTCTATCTGTCTGTCTGTCTGTGTGTCAGTCGCGGAATAGCTTAAAGACTACTTACCCGATTTACTTAAAATTTTGGTTATATGGGGATGACCTAGTAATATTTTGACAAAAATCCAATATGGCGTAACAATGTTAAATCATGTTTGTTAGAATGGTGTATTATTTGTAGTTAATATCCAGTAAAGAATCAAGTATTTTTTTAAATTGTCGACACATATAGATATTGTTATATATATATATATATATATATATATATATATATATATATATATATATATATATATATATATATATATATATATATATATATATATATATATATATATATATATATATATATATATATATATATATATATATATATATATATATATATATATATATATATATATATATATATATATATATATATATATATATATATATATATGAAAATTTAAAAACTTAGAAAGGAAAAACTTAATCAATAAACGCTCAAAACACTTTTTATAAAATGAAGAGGGAACAAATAAAAGCGTATTATTCGACCCTTATCTGTAACCCCTTGGGCAGAGTGAGATACACACCTAAAATCTTAAATGGGAAGAGGAGTCGAGTGATACATCATCTTAAAGCTCTTGAAAAATGCTTTTCAATGATATTATAGAAAGCAACTTTTCGTGACATTGTTCTGTATTTATTAAAGGAAACAATAAATAAAAACACAGTTTTGAACATTTTTATTTTTATTTAAGTAAATGTTCAAAATGATTGGTACCGATATCCTGGCATGTCTCTTAAGAATTCTAAACATTTTAAGCCTGGTATTTTATTTGTTTATGAATATTCGCATTTTATTATCACAATATTTACTTTAAAAGTAACTTGTACTATTAGTATTGATATTTTAACGGTTGACTTTTGGTTCAGTTTAAACGAAAAGCAGCACTTATCTTACATAATGGTATACAACACAGCTGAACGTGTAGAAATTATTTTCATTTATGGTTCTCACAAAGCCCAAAGATTTAATGAACGGCATCCAGGTCAAAATTTATGTCCGGAGTATGTATGTTCGCCAACAAGTAGCCAAATTTGAAGAAACTGGCTCTGACGCGAATAAAAAGAGAAATCAACCGAGACAAGTTGACGAAGCAGCGCAAATTGAAGTTCTGGGGCAGTTTGCAATTAATTGAACTTTATCAACTCGTCAAGCAGCTGTAGCAACTGGCTTATCTCGTGAAACACTAAGAAAGGTACTTAAATTTCAGAAGTTTCATCCCTATAAACTGCGCATACTGCAAGAACTTGGTGACGACGACCCGGATAGAAAAATCCAGTTTTGTGAAATAATGACAGTTAGAATTACGGCAGAACCTCGACTAGATAAAAATGTTTGTTTCAGTGATGAATGTACCTTTTATTTGAATGGACATGTTAATAAGCAAAACTGTCGTTACTGGAATGACGAGAACCCTCACGTATTTAGAGAAGGGCATACCCAGTACCTCCAGAAAATTAATGTTGGGGCTGGTATATTGGGAGACGTAATTATCGGCCCAATATTTATAGAAGGGAATTTGAATGGCGACATGTATGCTGAACTGCTACAGAGGTCTATTTAACCACTAATAGTGCGGGAATTAGAAAATCAGAGGGATATACAAGGAAATTTAGCATTAGAAGAACGCTTACTACATTTTCAACAGGATGGGGCACCTCCTCATTATGTAGTTTCCGTCAGGCAATGATTGGATGATAATTATCCCAACCAGTGGATTGGAAGAAGAGGTCCTGTTGAATGGCCACCTAGATCCCCGGACCTAACACCTCTTGACTTTTTTTTGTGGGGTCACCTTAAATATGTGGTGTTTAAAACGCAACCTGAGTCAATAGTACTATATCCAAAGAAATAATTTAATTTAAATATTAAATATCTGCAAATGTACGCGAAGAATTTGAACAAAGGCTATATTCCATACCATATCAGATGATATAAACTCTATATAAAACTGATATAAAAGTTTATATCATCTGCTGATGATGCTAACTTGGTTAGCAAAACGCGCGTCCAGAACGTAACAAGTTGTGGTGTAGTGTGGTTAGAACTCTTGTATTTTGATCAAAGGCTTTGTTATTGTCTTCAAAACAACGGGAACCATTTTGAACATTTAATTAAATAATTATAAAAAATTTCACAATTGTTTAATTTATGGTTTCCTTTAATAAACACAGAAGAATTTCACGAAAAACAGCTTTCTATGATACCATTGGAAAGCATTTTTCAAGAGCTTTAAGATGATGTATCACTCGACCTTCCTTTCTATTTAAGATTTTAGGGGTGTATCTCACCCTGCCCAAGGGGTTTCAGATAAGGGTCGAATAATACGCTTTTATTTATTCCCTCTTCATTTAGAATATAGAAAGTGTTTTGAGCGTTTTTCCTTCCTAGGATATGGTCATTTCAAATTTTTAAATTGTCACCCTGTATATATATATATCCTGTATGATTGTATTATCAGTCTTTACCGACTCCGTTAGTTCACAGATATTTCCGAGATATTAAATTTCTTAATGATGTTTGTTAACGATATTCTTGTTGTTATGTTATGTTAGAGTGGCGGGCCTATGGAGTAGGTAAAGACTAATATGGGTTTCATGTAGGATATAAAATCTTTGTCCTGAGGATGCAACAGAAATTGGGGAAACGTCGGCAATTTAAAAAAAGCGCCTTTGTTTTTTACTGGATCATAACCCCAAATAATACACCACTCAAACATAACAACAAGAGGATTGGTAATGAAAACCATTCAGAAACTTAATATCTGGGATAACTGAGGACCAACGGAGTAGGTAAAGGCTAAAAATATGGGTTTCAATTTAAGATAGCGAATGACGTCCAAATAAAGTTTAAAACAAATCAACGTAACAAAATTAATGGAAATGGTAGAAATCCAATATGATGGAACAAAAGGGCGCCTAATAAAAATGAAGAGACATTATATGTTGCACATATACTGTGACTATCTACTGAACTAACTCGGATCACATTTCACTCTTCCCAATAAAAGTAATAATTCATAACGAGGGATATTCCGGGTAAAGGAATTTACCGGTTTTTTTCGTTATCATCCAGAAACAAATTTTGAAAAGAAATTTTACAGTTTTATTGGGCTATTTGTAATCCTTGAGTCCGTTTAATTATCCTGAATGTATAATAAGATTTCTTTCATTTGGTCATAGGTTTTGCCAAGAGACACTTCTGATAAATCTAGTTATACATCTAAGGATTATAGACAGTCGAATAAAGCTGTGATTTCTCTTCGAGTTTAGTTTTTAAATAAGTAAGGACTGGACATGGCTAGTGTAGCGTCATTTATACTTAAAAATTCATTTATACTTAAATATTAAAATAATAAAGTCCAAACGGTTCGAAAAACATACATATTATTCATAAGTTTAAGATATAATGTAAAATAATTATATATTATACTAAATTTAAGAACTTTGAGTCTCTCCTTAAGTAAGATTACCTCCCTTGCCAAAAAAAAAGAATTACTGAATTGTTTAGGCGTAAACATTTTTCAATTTTTTTTTTTCATTCAAGTTTGTACATACGAATAATATTATAAAAAATAAAGAAAAAATACAACATTGTAATATGTAAAGGTACAAAATCTTTTAAACAGACTTGGTCATATTTTAATTTAGTAGTAGTTAAATCCTCTTTCCTTACTGCATTAACCCACTTCTTTCTTCTTATCGACGAAAGGTCAGAAAATCGTTTTTTTGTGTAAAATTAGTAATTTTTGGGGTTCAAAAAAAAACTAACACTTGTCTCTCATCACTCTACTTCTACAATTTACAATACAACGAAAAGAAAGTATTTTAAGGTAAAAAATAAAAATAAATAACAAAAGTCTCATATAATACCCTGTAAAATTTCGGTTTGTTTGTCCTACGGCCGTCAAAAACAGCTAATTAATTGGATTGCCCAATTATCTGTAATCCAATCTATAAATTGGCTAAGTTTTAAAATAGGAACATTTTCTCGGTTCTTAAATTTTGTTAAAATAAATACTTTATTTCAAAACAAATTTACTGTTCTAAGCACTTACACACCAATAAACCTACGAAGCTATATAGGTCTATGGCATTCTCTGTAAAAACTCGCTGGGTGTAATTTGCTAAACTTTTTAAATTTACAAGTCCGCACTTTGAATTTTCGCATAAGTGTTTTAATGTCCGACGAAAGTATTAACAAACACAGTTATAGCGCTTAAAGGGAAAGCTGCAGAGTGGAGGGTATGAAAGGGGATACCAAAAAGTAAGTAGAAAATTATGCAAACTAAGGAGCAGAGGCACGATTAAACCAATTTGTGTAATTCCCAGAGTTTCTGGAATTTAGTTTGCCTTCCCGATCTTTAAAGTGAATCTTTATTGCAACTTTTACTGTTGACAAAGTCCAAAGTAGCTTCATATTCTTTTTACCTAGACCCTTACAATTTCTTTTTGCCAGTTTATCTTGTTTTTTCGAATTAAAGGCTTTTTAGAAAACAGATAACCGTTCAAATTTTTGGTTCTCTAGTGGTAATATTTACGTTTTCAACATCGGTAAATATCCTTCACCCGGAACTTTTAATACCGCGCATAGGCATTTAATATACTGTTTATTCAAACATTTTTATTGGGCGCCAAAACAATACCATCTGCCAACATTTGGAATAAAACGGATAAATAGTTTTTTAGTAATAACTTTTTTAAGTATTTGACTAGGCCGCCGTTTTGTTTCACCATATTGGATTTTTAACAAAATCTGATCGATTCATTTCTAGATAACTTATAATTTTTGACCAAAATTCGAAATCAAACGGATAAATAGTTTTTTAGTTGTACCGGAAACAGGCAAACCGATAGCAGACCGACGAGAATTGAGAAAACTTGTTTTCCGGCATCTAAGGACCCCGAAAAGTAAAAATTTGAAACATCGGAGGGTGATTTTTTCACGATTACTATACTTCCTTTTTCCTGGGGCAAACCGCCTTTTTCTGCAAACTTTAAAGTCAATTGAATAAGATTTAAAAAAAATTGGCCGCCACTTTGTTCCGCCATCTTGAATTGCTACCACGATTTTACCAGTTTATTTCTATATGACACTTAAAGCTTGCACACAATTTGAAATTAATTTAATAAGTAGTTTTTTCGGGCTCATTATTTAAATATTTTATTAGGGTGCCATTTTATTTTGCTATTCTTATATTCATATTATTATTATATTCATAATTTTACAGTTCATACCTATGTAACACTTGACTGTTGTGCAAAATTTGAGGCAAATTTGATAATTAGTTTTTTAGTTTTTTTACATTTTACTAGGCCGCCATCTTGCTCCCGCAGTATGATTTTTGCTAAAATATTACCGAGTCATCCCCATATGATTCTCAATTTTTGTAACCCACTTATTGTCTTGTTGAACCCAATCTAATGAGTTGTTTTAAGTTATTCCACGAAATGACATGAATATACAAACCGACAGACAAACTGACTGGTAAAATGGAGGATGATTTTGTAACGATACAAAGAATCTATTTGGCCGCCATTTTGTTCCGCCATCTTGAGTTATTACCACAGTTTTACTAGTTCATCTCTATACCACACTTAGTTATAGCATACAATTTGAAACAAATCCATTAAGTAATTATTCAGGTTGAATTTTTGAATTTTTGGTTAAGCCGCCATTTCGTTCCGCCATCTTGAATTTGTGCCAAAATTTTGCTATATGATACTTAAATAATTTGTGATAAATTGGATAAGTAGTTATCAAAGGCGAACATACGGTCTTTTGACTGGGTTAGAAAGTTGCAATAAAAATTCCCGCATATTTTTCTGATAGTTCCCAAAAAAGTAAGATTTCTTTTCTTCTGATTTCTCTTTTAAACACTGCAACATGAGTTTGTTTAATCTTCCTTGTTCCTTCTCGTAGCTACACATCTGTCAAATTTTAATATTTTTTAAAGGGACAAAGAAAGTAAAGTGCCTTTATTTTGTTTTAAAACGTAACCTAAAATGTTAATGTCAAAATTGAAAATAAACCACTGCCGTCGGACTATCACTCCGCAAAAGCCTGTAACTCGTTAGCTAATACACCGCCGCTCACCCGCAGATCTGCTGCAAGCCCCTTGGGGATTACTGAGGCATAAATAGTCGGGTGGTGGGAGAGTGCTAAATAACCGCGAAAAACCATCTGCTGCGGACTCTAAGTCTGCGCGGCAGGGGCGAAAAGTTAAATTTTACCTGAAGGTAATTTGGACTTAAGGTTCCGATGACAATGAACGGTAGCCAAGAAAATTGACTCTCTTCTTGACAGGGCGGTCAAACCATATTAGAAGTGTATTAGCACGATGCCTTTATGCAAGTGAAATGAATCGAAAGCCAATGGAAACAAAAATGAATTGAACTAGTTTAAGACAATTTAAAGTTGCTTAAGCATACTACATTTCAAAAAGTTTCACATGTAAACTTGCTTCAAAAATTAACGAGACTGTTAGTCTTGCTGAATGTTCTAAGGCGGCTCATTCCAGAAAAGCCACTGCAGATCAAGACAGTTAAGCTACAACGACGTTAGGGGAGCGCTTGTTATAAGACCGTTTGACAGATACCCTTTTGAAAATTATGCGCTTCTTAAGGAGGCTGTCGCTGATTTGTAAAAGAGTGTGTAGAGGTAAAATGGGAATGTAGAAAATTTTGCATTTCGTGCATTTTTTTTTAATTAAAAAATTAAATAATTAAAAAAAAGCAAAGAAATCACTTTCTTTAAATGGTAAGGATTAAAAGAAGATAAAATTATTATAAATTGAATATTTTAAGGGAAAAGAAAAATTTTTATAAAATGCAAAGGAAGTTGAGGAGAGAATTAGATTATTTGTATAATTAAGTAGTGAAGATAAAAGACGTATTGCTAATAGAGCTGAGATATCTAGGTAATGAAATTTATAAAATAATTGTAAATTGCAATAATAATAATTTGGGAAAATGTGTTTTAAATTCTTTTGAAAAGATATATGATTTACTTACTTAGCCTGGTGAGCACAGGAAATCCGAAGAAGGAACATGATGAGACAAAACAGTGAACATTTAAAATTTGTTAAGGTCACATCTATAAAAACTCATTAAAATAACAAAAAGGGTGTGTTTTTTCACCCCTTTTGGCCATTTAAACCATAAGATCTTGAAACTTTAACACAAGGTTGCTTCAAATGACAAATCTTTTTGTAGGTTAACCCTAAAGAGCAAGTTAACTACGTTAGGTTGGCTATATCTAAAAACAATTAAATGCGATAAAACAAAACAATGTCATTAAAGCATGGAAATTTTTAAGCCAGAATCTTAAAAAATAGATCAAAAGGAGAAAATTAATGTAGAAAATTCAAATTACATATAATCAAATTCAATTACATATAATATTAAAAAATTGAAATATTTAATTTAAGGGTATTTAACTATCAAAATTGCGAATAATCCAACAAAGAGAAAATTCAATTCAGTTTTAAATAAATTTGTTAAAGCAGTGCTCAAATAAAGTTATCATAAAGAAACAAATTGATGTGTACGAAAAGAAAATGTTTTAAATTTAAAAGAAAGAAGAAGAGTAAAAATTAGAATGGTTCTGAATGCATTTAATTCTATGTAAAGAATCTGTAAAAAATGTTGAACCGTTCTAAAAGGAAATTGACATGTTTGTTAAGTAGAGGAATCAACTTGATATAAAAGTATGTGTTTATTAAGACACAAATGCAAGAGAAGTGAGGAATGAGAGAATTGGAAGAAGAGAAAGGTAGAAATTCATTTATTCTCAAAGGGTTTTTTTTTAAACTAGACAATATTATTTGAATTTTTACCATTATATACTTTTTATTTATTTATGTTTGTTATTAGTTTAAATTTTAAATAATTAATAAGAATGAGCAAACTCGAAGAAGGAGACATATGTGATGCAAAGTTACATTGATTTTAGTGAGAATTTTTGAGTGAAGAAATCTACAATACAAGGCAAGTATGTCTTGTATTGTAGATTTCTTCACTTTCTTCTCTTGATCTATTTTCTTAAGATTCTGTTTTAAACATTTCGTTACTTTAATGACATTGTTTAATTGTTTTTACATGTATCCAACCTAACTTAGTTAACTTCCCCTTTAGATTTAACCTACAAAAGGAATTGTCATTTCAAGCGACTATGTATTAAAGTTTCAAGATCTCATGATTTAAATCGCCAAAAGGGGAGAAAAAACACACCCTTTCTGATATTTTAAAGTGTTTTTACAGATGTGACGTTAACAAATTTTAAATGTTTTGTTTCATCATGTTCCTTCTTTGGATGTCCTGTGCTCACCTGACTAAGTAAGTACATAAACCCAATTTTCCCAAATAGCTATAAATGTTGCAATTTTCCAATTATGTTATAAATTTTATAAATTTCATTAGCTAGATATCTCAGCTCTATTAGCAATATGTCTTTTATCTTCACTACTTAATTATACAAATAATTCATTTAGTTATCTCCTCAACTTTCTTTGCATTTTATACAAATTTTTCTTTTCCCTTAAAATATTGAATTTATAATAATTTTATCTTCTTTTAATCCTTACCATTTAAAGAAAGTGATTTCCTTGCTTTCAGGTGGCACTGATGATGGCAAATGCCGAAAGCGCTCTGCTATGTGTTTAATTAAATAAAAAATTGCTCGAAATACAAAATTGTCTACATTTCCATTGTAAAAATTAAGCAAGAAGACTGGCCTGGACAAAAGAACAGACATCCGTACTATTAACAGACGTGTCTTTTTATGGACGAATTTTTGATAGTCGATAAGTTCGTGTATGGTCGTTGTCCCAAAACCAAAGGCCGATCCAAGAAGGCTACTCCTTTATTTGTAGTTGACAATATTTTGCCAATTCTGGACGAGGTAAGGTGCTTTGGTATTATATGAGGGTTTAATAAAATTTCTAACATGAGGGTATAATAAAATGTCTAACCCTGAAGTTTTTCTTACAAAATGATTAAACAATATTTAAGTGCTTATAACAAATTTTTATTTCTATTCAACAAAAAAATGTTTTCAAAAATGTTAGTTGGCCGTAGTACATAATTTCAAGCTGTGTTTGATAAATGGAAACCCCTGTTATTATTCATTTCAGCATTATTTTGCCTAAAAGGTCTGAGTCAAATATATTTCTGCATTATTTGTTATTGAAATTCATAGTCAGTCCAGAAGAGGCACACGTCGACTCATAATAATAAAAAAGGCCCTACGATCTCTGCGGATATATCCTCTGCACGATATCGTGGCCATTACAGCAAAATGGCGTTTTCAAATCCCCTCCGACCGAGATTTTCAATATCTGAACACATCCGATAATAATTTCATTGGGTTAGCGCTTCTTTTTAAGCTGTGTGTTTACCCGATTTCATGATCTCGAGATTTTTCGATCGAATCTTGTCTGTGAGCTTTGGCTGTAATATTTCTGGACTGTTGAACCTCTCGCTGCGAAATCATCTAGTTGCATCGTTACCAATTAATTTCTATAATGAAAGAATATAAGTTACAATTTTTACTTTTATTTTTGACCACCGAGTTTAAAGCTTAAGCCTTGACAATTAATTATCACTTGTAAGAGAGAAGTAATAATAATTAGGGATTATGGTAAATAATGAGTACTCTGATTACCTTCAGCGAGGTGATTTAACTATTCCTACAGATATTGTAAAGTCTGTACAATTTTATATGTGTACTGTTTCTCAAAAAAATATTAATAACTCCACCACCGAATATAATGTTTTGAAATTTTATAATCAGAATCCGATTATCTGTGATTTCAATTTATCGAAATTTACAAGTAATAAAACTAATAAAGATTTATCAATGAGAATATATGCAAATCTACCTGATAGGTTTAGTAACAGCCAAGACGTTTTAAATTTATTAATTTCCATACTATCGAGAAAATTGAATTTCTATATTTTATTTCCGAATGAAGACTTTTAAAATTGTCATCTAATGTGTCTAATTCGATTAGTAGATAAGTTACGTAATGTGAATTGTTTAATTTTTTTATGTAACTAGTTTTAGGTTTTTTTTTAACATCTGCCGGTTTGATCAATATACATTCCAAAGACACGAACCACAGTTCAGCATGTGAACTCCTGATTTCTTCATTTTGTTTTGAGTGAGTTTGTCATTTTTTATTATTTCCCCTAAATTACTGTTGGTCTTAAAACTGATTTTTAAACCAATTTGCAGAAAGGGGTTTAGATATTTTGGTACTCAATATGGGTTATAGTTTTAAAAGTACTGTAGTTGAAGTTTTTAACTGATGGATTTTGGTGATTATTTAATCTACAATATCTGCTTTGTATCCGATGTTAACTAATATCTGTTTAACTAAATTTAGCTCTTTATTGTAATTTGCATGTGATAAAGGAACTTTTAAAAGTCTATGAATAAAGGAGTTAAAAGCTGACATTTTTTGTAAATAAGGATGACATGAAATATTATGCATAACAATACCTTTGTATGACGGTTTATGATTTTGATGATGGTTTGTCGTTTTTATCTGTTTTAGTTACATCAAGAAAATTAATAGATATATTTTGTTCTCTTTCAGCGGTAAATTTAATTCTTGGATGTAAATTATTTATAAAGTTTAGGAATTGATTGTTGTAAAAACAAGTAATAATATCATCAACGTACTTATACTAGTACACAAAAAATCTTATTTAATGGATGTTCTTGTATTTTTTCTTCTAAATTTTTCACTAGTATACAAAATAAACACGTTTAGTTTATTAATTTCCACTTATTTATTTCTGCTTGACAGCTGTTTCGACACACTGTGTCTTTGTCGAAAGCTAACTTAAAACTGTCACAGCGATTTCAACCAACAAGGGAATTTAAAGGATTTCCTATTAATAAATTCTCATTTGACATATAAAATTCCCCATTGAATTCAAAATAGTTTAGATTCAAACAGTCTGAAAGAGCATCTAAAATATCCTGTTTTATTATAGAATATACTTTTTTTTTACTAACAAAGTTTCTACTAATTTTTTTACTTGGTTGGGTGGAATCAGTGGCGGCTCTTCCTTAGGGTCATTTGGTCAATGACCCCCCAAAAATATTTCAGAAAATAAATTATTCGTTTGACCGTCCCTCCTAATAGTTGTAATAAAACGCGATCCTTGGGAAAAGTTAAATACCCTACACTATTAGCCGCGTGCGGCGATTCGAATGGTTTCATTGCGTTCCTTAGGCATAATAAAATACTCTATACTTAGCTAGGCTGGGCAGTCCGAATTGCCCTGATTACCTTAAAACTTGACGAAAGTACCCTAAGATTTTCACAGCTACTCATAATTCGAGCGATCGGTCGCGGCATCACGTCGGCATGCAGAAGATCAGTTGTTCAGAGGTCGCGTGGTCGATATTCTAACTGGATATTGTTTCGGATGTTTTTAATCGATAAAAATTGATTTATATACTGTTTTTTGTAATATATATCTTCTTATTTTTAAGATCCATGTGTGAGTTGGAAATATACAGGAAATAAACTGTTGGTAGTGACTAGTGCAAAAAAATAAACAATAAAAAGTGCTTACGAACTTAATTTTGCAAAAATAACCAATTTTAAGGTGGCCTATGTTGTGAAAGTATATGAAATAAAATGTCGGGAGTGCAAAAATTGTGGTCGCAATTTGCCGGAACTTAGTATACGACAAACTAGTAAAGACAAAGATAAAGAGGTTCATCGAAACTTTCACAAAAGTTTGTACGATTTAGCTAACTAGATATGTGATTGTGAAGTCTTAACTCATTTTACTGTTATGTTTGTTTGTTGTTTTCTAAGGATTCGTCGGACTCGTATGGTGCAAAATCGGTGTTAAGGACTTAAAACACTTAAAAGAAAAAATAAAAAAACATGTGTTTTCTGCAGATCACATGAAATGTTCGGTGAACTACGGTCGGAAGTGTTGATATTCGCACTCAGGTAGACACAGGTTATAGAAAATCTCTTAGATATTTTAATGAAAATGTATCCGAAAATGGTTATATTTTAAACATAATTATAGAATGTGTAAAATTTTGTGGGGCATTCGAACTAGCACTACGTGGTCGTGATGAAGAGAGAGAGCTTATAAATTTGTTGAGGAGTTGGGCCAAGATAGACTATCCGCTTTAGCAATGTTAAGTATCGAGAAATCGTTTATAAAAGGAATGTGCGTGCAATTTTAACGAACGTGTCATTCAGCATTTTTCCAATTCTAAAGAACGAAGAGTAGGCCTGAACTTCAAGAGAATTTAAAGATCAATTTAAAGATGACATTTATTTTTATTTTAAGTATGTCTATTTTTAAATTTGTTATTGACCTCCCAATTTCTAATATTGTTTATTAATTCATAAGAGTTTCGAATACTCCATTTTGCTTTAAAGATGAAAAATGTTTCTATACTTAGATTGTTAGATAATTTAGTGGATGGAGCTATTACGAAGGATACTATAGGTCTTATAAACAAATCATTTTTATGTAATTTATATAAAAAATATACTTTTGGAGCTTGCAGCTTCATAGCTACCTACTACTAGGATTTTTCATAGTTTGTAAAAATAGAAATCTTTTTATGGTGTTTTTTTTTTAAAAACGCCTGTTTAATTAAATTAATTTTACAATAGTTTCAATTATTTAAGAAACTGAGTGTCTATATTGGTCTTTACTTACAGCTACTACAGACTTACCTTTAGCTCTGTTAGTGAAAACGATGCTGTCGTGTTCGGCTATTTCTCTTATATTCTTTGCAGTCTTGGATTCTGTAGCGGAAGGTACACTTACATTGTCTTGTGGCTGTGTCCATAGGGTTTTTGGGATTTGAATTATAAGTGAAACTTTTAAAAACGTTTTTTACTCTTTATTGGCATTGTTTGATAAAGCACTGAAAAACTTCAAAAGAATATACATTTTTTATTCCCTTTATGAAATTAAAAAAAAAAAAAAATACGTACTGCATTAGAGAAGTAATTTTGCTACACTAGTGTGGCACTTTCCTAAACTTGTTGCATAATATATTTTGTTTTTGATACAAACCAATAACGTTACAATTTTTCACAATCAATCCCACCTACAAAAGCATACATTCTACACGCCGGGGTAGGAATAAAATCCAATCTTTTAACGGCAGAGAGTCGTAAAGCTTAACGTCTTGAGTTTTCTCTTTTACTGTCGCTTTATTTCATTTTGAAAGCAGTCTTCTAAAATAATAACCTGCAAGGCAAACATCTTTTAGTGACTTCTGTCGTCGTTAGACTTTTCGACTTGGGATTTTACGTTACTATAATACATTTTCAGGAGTAGGAAAGTCCTGATTATATAGAGATTATGTAGCAAGATGTGTTCGCTCGTAGAAATCAGTTGAAGAGTAATCTCGGTCTTTTTTCGATTCAGCTGATACTTTAAATTTAGCATTACATTGGGATAAGATCTTAAGATGCATATATTTACAGGGATTTCCAGTTAAAAAAAATAATAAATTATATTTATTATAAATTAAAGAATACGTATATAGTCACAGGAATGTTAAATAATTTGAGAAAAAAAACAAAAGCAATGAAGTTTTTATACAGGGTGTCCCACAACGAACTGAGGCGATCGATTTCTCAGAATGTAGGCTTTGGTGAAATTTGAAATTTTGGCAGCTAACTAAAGTCAATGGAGGTAATTCGCGCAAAATATTTTCAGGATGGCGGCACTTCCGGTTATACCGGAAGTAGACGTCAACTTTCTTTTTTTAATAAAACACCTGTATATTATCAAATTTTTGGATTCCTCGAAAAATTCTAGGTATATTTCATATATAATATCCTATACCTAAGTTGAACTGTTTTTGAGATATTTTGAACTTTATGTAAAAAATGACGTTTGCAGGTCTAGACATAACTATAAATATCTGCTTATCGAAGTCTCTATTATTTATTTGTGGGTGGCTTCCTTGTCCAAAAGGATCTACTTTAGTGGCCTGTGCTGATATTTTTATAATAAATAAATATAGGGTGATCAAAAACTTACGTTATAAATATACTTTAAAAAATCGTTAAGTTACTTTTTTCAAACGGAAATCCCCAATTTTTATAATTTTATATTATTTAACACTTAAAATAAGAGTAACTTTGTGTAAAGTTATCTATTCCAAAAATTTGTAGTTTCTCAGTTATTGACGATTTAACATTTTTTATTTTAATAATGCCAGACGGCATCTAAGTTTTCTTGTTAGTTGGCCATGATAGGTAGGCCTGGCGAGAACAAAACCAATTGGTTACTATAGAAACGTAATATTTATTGTCGTTTGACATATACCTACTAAAATATTATTTATTTATTATGGTAATTATCATAATTATTAAACTAATAATCATGCCGGGGCGACTAAATTACATACACGAGGATTATTTGAATTTGTTTATTATCTATGGGGAATCTAACAGAGTTTTAACAAAAACATGTCAGATATTTGCTGATAGATATCCAGATAAAAACAAACCTTTACCGAACAGCGTTGAACAAATGTTGGAAAACTATAAAAATTTTGGAAACGTCAAGGCAAAAATTAATAAGAGGAAGCCCATTGTTGATAATGAAAATGTCGAGATTGCAATTCTGGGATATTCTGCAGCATATCCAATGACATCCCTAAGAAACGTGGCAAGACAATCAGGAATCTCGAGGAACTCAGTGCATAGAATTCTGTTAAAACATAACTTCCAACCTTATTTAAGATCATTGGTTCAACATCTAAAAGGCACTGATTTCCCAAAAGAGTTCAGTTGTGCCAGTTTATTTTAACAATGGTACAAGATAACCCTAGATTTTTGGACAATATAATTTGGACCGATTAAGCAAAATTTACTAAAAATGGTCTTTTAATAGACACAATTCCCATTTTTGAAGTGATTCGAATCCTTATGCAGTAAGATCGCGGAACTTTCAAGAATCCTGGCAATTTAATGTATTTTGTGCAGTAAGGAACGATGGAATAATAAAACTGAATTTTTACGAAGAAAATTTGAATGGCAAGTTATACATTGCCTAAACACAAGGAATTTTTTATAATAATAAATAATCCATTTAGGTAATCTTACAATATTTTTTTGGCAATTAAGCGTCAATCCAAAATTAGATAAATCATTTAGTAAATATTATTACATAAATAAATTAAATTAAATTATTTATACAGGTCACACTACACTACTTCATACAAATACTGGTCCACATACCGTAACTCATCATATCTAAAAAAAAATATCGTCCCAAGTTTTATAGTAAAGTTATCTTTAGTTAGATATTTAGAAGCTATTTATACAGGTTACATTAGAAAGTCATAAAATACTAAACTTTCTTTTTGAGCATTCTTCAGATTAAATTAATTGAATTTTGATGTATTTTGTTTCTTCTCAAGTCAATAAATCGATAAATATTATCAAAGCATTTCTTTCCGTAAAATTATGTCTATACACTTTTGTAGGAGAAAGATATCTGAATATTCTTGAAGAGTTGGACAACGAATATTTAAGTAATTTACCTTTGGCAGAACATAGTCAAATTTTCTACCAACACGATGGCGCCCCACCACATAAAACTGTTGCAGTTACTAACTTTTTACAAGCCACGTTTTACGACAAGTGGATTGCCAACAACGGACCTTTCCTGTGGCCTCCTCGTTCCCCCGATCTAACAGTCTTAGACTATTTTATATGGGGAACGATAAAATGAATCGTTTATTTTAAACCAGTAACAATGAAAGAGGACTGTATGGCAAGGGTAAGGGACGCGCTCGAAAGTTTATCTCCAGCTTCAATTAGAGCGGTCACCCAGGAGGGATTTATTCGGAGATGCGAAAAATTTTTGGCAGTACAAGGTGGATATTTTCAACATTTGTTGAAAAAATAAGTTGCATTCTTGTGTAGACTAGACTATAATGGGAATAAGCTTTCTTTAATTAATTTTTGTCTTTACGGTTTCAACATTTTTATAGTTTTCCAACATTTGTTTAAGGCTGTCCCCTTGACGATTTTTGTTTATCTGGATATCTATCAGCAAATATCTGGCATATTCCTGTTAAAACTCTGTTAGATTCCACATAGATAATGAACAAATTCAAATAATCCTCGTGTGTGTAATTTAATAGCAACGGCATGATTATTAGTTTAATAATTATTATAATTACTATAATAAATAAATAATATTTTAGTATAGTAACCAATTGGTTTTGTTCTCGCCAGGCCTCCCCGTCATGGCCAACTAATAAGAAAACTTAGAAGCCGTCTGGTATTATTAGAATAAAAAATGTTAAATTGTCAATAACTCAAAAACTACAAATTTTTGGAATAGACAACTTTATACAACGTCACCCTTCTTTTAAGTATTAAATAAGATAAAATTATAAAAATTGAGGGTTTCCGTTTGAAAAAACTAAGTTTTAAGGATTTTTTAAAGTATATTTATAATGTCAGTTTTTGATTACCCTATATTTATTTATTATAAAAATATCAGCACAGGCCACTAAAGTGTACCCTTTTGGACAAGGTGGTCAACCGCAAATAAATAATAGAGACTTCGTTAAGCAGATATATATATTTATGTATAGACCTGCAAACGTCATTTTTTACATAAAATTCAAAATATCTCAAAAACAGTTGGACTTAGGTATAGGATATTATACATGAGATATACCTAGAATTTTTTGAGGAATCCAAAAATTTGATTTTTTATAGGGTGTTCCATTTAAAATAAAAAAGTTGACGTCTATTTCCGGTAAAACCGGAAGTGCCGCCATCTTAAAAATATTTTGCGCGAATTGCCCCCATCGACTTCTGTTAGCAGCCAGAATTTCAAATTTTTCTAAAGCCTACTTTTTGAGAAATCGATCGTCGCAGTTCGTCGTGGGACACCCTGTATATGTTGCTCGGATATAATAAAGGAATCGGTAAATTGGCACTTAGCCTTACGGAACTTTCAGTAATAAAAAGAAGAAATAGTTATGTAGCATTGTAGTTTACGACAGTTAGACAAGTTCTTCTAGAATAATCTGCCCTTTTTACGCCCTGGCCTATCGCCTCTCAAGAAAAAAGTTAAAACGACGTCTCTGATTGATCGCACAACAACAGCAAGTCCAGCCTGGTTTCGTACTTAATTGTTTCTTTATGTGGTCATGTTTGTTTACTTATGTACTTTGTAAAATGTGTATTGTTTACAATTTTTTTCGTTGTATGTAAATGTGTGTTCTTTTTAGGTCTGATGTTGCTCGTTAGGGCGAAACATGTATCTATTCTTAATTTATAAATTTATTTTTGACTGATGTCCGTTCCATTTCCAACCAAAAATCTGCAATTCTTATCTTTTCAAGATATAGAATGGTAAAAGAAGACTTTATCAATCTAAATAGTACAGATGTACCATGGGTTCAGTCAGTTAAATATTTAGAGTTGACGTTAGGTCAAAACTGAAAATGGGATGAACATATTAATAATATTATAAAAAAGGCAGAGAAATGTGTAAACATACTATGAGCTATATTGTATCCAAGTCATGGGATACCGAACAAAGGACAGCTTTAAGGTTTTATAAAGCATTTACTAGATCTATACATTATAACGGCCCCTCGGTTTTCTATGGCTCTGTCACTAAACAACGACTTAATAAAGTGGACTGTATTTAATTTAGGGCCCTCCGATTTATACTGCGAACCATGCGCTCCACTTTTACATAAACTGTCTTGATTTATTCGAGTGGTGAAATCCTGGCCGAAATATTTGTAATTAGAAATATGAGAATTACAAACAATACTCTCATAAAATTTACAAATTATAGCATTAGCCGATGCATGTACATACATTTACATGATTTTGTAATTAAAAAAAGTGCATTTTGTGTCTGAAACTCCTTTAGAAATGACTCAAATAAAAACACAAATTGTTTTACCTCAATTTACAGATTTTCAATCATTAAACTCAAGAATATTGAAGAGGGTCTTAAATAATTATAAAGGTTTTTGTAAAGTTTTTACCGACGGCTCCAAAGGAAAATGTGTAAGTTGTGCATTCAGTATTTCTCAAGATCACATAATTCAACAATTTAAATGTAATGACATGGCATCAATCTATACAACTGAGGCTTTTGTAAAAAGGTTAAAATTTTCGTCGGATTCATGATCTGTACTATTATCCCTTAAAAACAATTTACATTGTAAACATCCATTTGTCGCATCCTCAGTCACCATTTAAAACTTTATTCCAATAAAGTGAAAATAACTTTTATATAGGACAAGTTCTGGTTCACTGGTATAACTGGCAAGAACAAGTTGATAAGGCTCTAAAAGAAGCGTCTTCCTCTGAACTGAGAATTATTAATATCCTTTATTCTGATGAATTCGCGTTTATTAGAAGTAAAAACCAGATTGGGAAAGAAATTATCAGGAATATTCTAATAATACCCAAAATACATATATGTACCTCAATATATCTTGCACACAACCAAACGGCTTTGATTCACTCTATAAATATTCCAAGACATTAATGTGTATTTTATTTTCGATTTCTAGTTCCTACCAATAGTCATCTTTTCAAAATGAGCCTCAGCAATAGTCCTCTTTATTCTCGTGATAATCAAAGCTACGACGATCTAAATAACCGGTTATTCAATTGCAAGCTCAACACATAAAGCTGTATAATATATAATTTCAAAATTAGGTCAACTAAAATTACTGCCAATGTCACGCTCAATATCAATATTAATGCAAAATGTAGTTAAAAATAATAAATTAGAAAGTATATTCTTGGAGTACTTAAAAATATGCAGCGCAAGAATTTAGACTTAGAATATTTACAATTAGTTAGCTTTGTTTGCTCTGTTTTTTCCCTTGTATGTACATTATACCAACGTGGGCCTACTTGTCAATTGTCTTGTCTACGTAATAAAAAAGTCCTGTGCTGGCCCCAGGGCGAGATGTGTTTCCCTATTTGCCTATCCCTGAGCTATTGTGGGTTCTGGGTTCTATTTGAGGCTAGATTAAAAAATTGTATATATTTTATTTTATTAATGTTTTAACCCTGGTTTGCTGCTTGCAAAAGTGGTACTTATCTTGCTCTTTTGAGAGACCATGTATACAATAAAATATAATCATATGCAAAAGTAGATCGAACCAAACAATTCTTGTTGGGAACATTTTTTCTAATTTCAAAAATAACCGATATTTATCTGGATTATCCTGTAAAAACGTTAAGAAAAGTTTGTTTCGTTAAGAAAAATAAAATATGTTACAATTTATATAATAATTATTATTACCTTTAGTGCTCGTAAAGCTAAACATAAACAAATATAATACAAGAAAAAATAATTTGCGAAGTTGTTTTAACATGCTTTAACAAAGTAATGCACAAAGTTTGAATCTTCGTATAGATGTTCACCAGTTTATCCCTTAATTTTATTTGATTCTGGGGCAGATATGAAAAACAAAAAATATAGCGAATATTCTTACATAGAATAAATACAAAAACTGAAATTTGTTGTGATTTAAATATTTTTTTTATCTGGTTAAAATAAATCACGAGTCCTCAATACACATTTCTTGTTCGAACATATACAATTATGCTTTATGTAAAACTATTGTTATAAATACACTGCCGCAAAAATGTCGCTGTTATCCATAATAAACCCATCCAAACCTATCCAAGCATCAATTTTGGGAAGTGTTCGTCCCAGTGCCCCAGAATCCAGCGACTTGTATAGTCGAGTATTTATTGAGCATGCAGAATGCGAAATAGGCTTGTCGTTCACAGCCACCGCTATTCTCGCCTGTTATGTTTCGATGAGAAGTCCTATCGTTGCTTGACAGCTCCGATAAAAAAATGACGTAGCCCTATCCACCTTTGATAGAGTGCCAGTAAATGATGTGCTGACCTAATTTTAACAGGCGGAGTTGATCTAAATTTAGGTAATCTAGTAAAAAGAAAATTGAGAAATTTTTTTTTCGAATGTATTTTTGAATGAATTTGAAAATAAAGACAATGAAAATTTGAGAAAGTCTGCCCTCGACTGGGAGGGCAACCTCTGCCTTAACGGGACGATGCTCTATCAAGGCACCCACATACCCAAGCAAACTGTTCAACACCCCGCTGATCAACATCGGTGCTGCCCAAGGGTTGTATCTGAACTTAAAACGTCTGTCTTGCCGAGACAATGTACTAAGTTATCGAGAAATCCGTCAGTGTTTGTACGAAGCAGAACCAATGGCGATGAGTGGGGCATTGAAAAGTGGAGCATGTCTGCGATGGTGAGGAGAGAGAGATTTTTTCCGCTTTTTATTGTCTCTAAATTCAAATGTACTAACTTTTCTCAAGTTTCGGATTCCTAGCCGACAAAACTTACGTTCCCTACTTGAATGTATTTATGTTACTCTTGATTAGTCTTGGCTTGGTTTTTAACAGACTTCAAAAAGGCAGGAGGTTGTCAACTTGGTCCTATGTATTTTTTATGTATGTACATCGATGACTTCGCAGTGACCAATTGGTATAAAATTTTCTAGGGAATATTAAGAAAGTTACCATAGTGGTCTCACAGCATGTATATAGAACTGTTTTCTCAATGTTATATTGAACAATATATGCGTTCACCATCCTGTCAAGGAGAAAATGTATGTATGTTACCATATATATATATATATATATATATATATATATATATATATATATATATATGTATACGCGCTGTATTCAATTATTTTTATACGTGTTTTCTATAGTGTTTATAATTCTTTGTGCCTGTTAAGTCCAGCGGCCACTTACACATTTTAACGAATAATTTGTTTGTTTTTTTGCACTGTCTATATACATTTTTAAATATTTTGGGCTGCAAAAATTGCTTGATAGTATGTAAAGGTTATTACCTAAATTGCGTTTCGGCTTGGGAATTGTACAAAAATTAATACGTTATTCTCAAAGTCTGAGAAAACCGTGTATATCTCCTTTGATAATAGAAATAACCAAAAAATTCAAAAAATATATCTGAGGTTATCAATATAATTTATTAAAAAAAAAACGGTACAGAAATTCAAATTACTGTAGGAAATACGTGAATCTGTTGAAATAACTAACCTTAAACATGAGCTTTAAAATACGCTATATACGGACTAATTTGTATATTGAAATGGTATGTTTACAGAAACATCGTCTTGTATAATGGATCTAGTATCTTTTAAATTTGTTAGCTTTCCTAATTCTAGATACATAAACTCACTGTTCTGTGATTTATGCAAGGCATTTCATTTCCTCATCCTTGCACTGATAATCTGTATACTTACATAGTGTTTATATTCAGCAAATACATTTAAGTTAAAACTTATCTAGATAATAGATAGTATCCAGAGGTGGTGCAAGAAAGGAACCTCTGACATATGTAATAGTATTGGGCAGGATACTCAAGCCTTTGTAATTCCTTATTTAAATTGACAATCAACCTTTAGAAAACCACATAGAGCATAATGTTTTATTTGATGACGATAATATTGCCTCTGTCTCCGGTGATTCTTTTGTGAAAAAAACAGCGACAGCACATGTGAATGAAATATAGCTGGATGCCAAACAATGGCTCCAGAACAATGAACTAGTGCTGAATTAAAGAAAAACCAACTATATTTTTTTCTCGGCGTCTACCTAAATATAGAGCTAAAGTAGGGCCTAGTTTAGCTAACTACACTAAATTAGTGACAATAAAGCTTATTTTCCTGTTGCGCAGTCTTGTCTGCAAAGTTCTTTTTCGAGGTTTCAAAACTGCATATTTCTCACTCTGCCGCTCAACTCTATCTTACGAAACAGTTAACTGGGAAAATTCTAGAGGGCTACCCAGAGTATTTTCCGTGCGGCGTCGGACTCTTCGTATACTAGCAGCACCAAGCTAAAAATGTTAACTTTACCTTCAATATAAATATTTCAAAATTTACTCTATATTAATCAAAATAGAAGCAAATATCACACCAACTACAATATCCACTGTATGATAACTAGGGGCAGAGGGGGCCTCTCTGACTTTTACTCAGTAAAGTTCTATAGTCTTGAAGTTAAATTATTTAAAACATGTATATTTTTAATTTTTTTGTAATTCGTACCTACTAAGGTTTTAAAGAAATGTTGGAGGAAGGCTATATGTGTTTTTAGGTAAATCTTTTAAAATATTTTAAACTTTATGTGTGAAATATTAAATACCCTATTAAGTACAATCCATGTTTTATGTAAATTTTAATTACTGTAGTTGTTAGTTATCGACGTATGTGAGCTATGTTGTAATAACATAAAAGAGGAGAGAATAAAGCCATAAGACTGGGACTAATCCTAAGTAGACCAAGGAACTAAGTCAAGAAGATTTTTAACGACTGGGTCTATCTGACAGCGAGAAGTAGCAAAAATGTAATACAATTGTTGTGAAACCTTACAAAGCCAAAACAGCCTGACTGCGCACAAAAAGTAAACGCAATACGAGCTTCTTCATCAACGATCGATTAAAGAGACCTCTGTTAAGTCTAGAGGAGGACACGACCTGTCTATGAGAAGGAAACTACACCACTTGCGTAGATGTAAAGCTGGGGTAAATTCAGACATATTTCGACCGCAGGGGAAGGAATATCATTTGAGAGAATTTCCAGATCTACTTCCAGCTTTTGGTTTGTCTTCGGTCTTCCTTTAACTAATACCACTACTACTACTAAACGTAGATAGTACTTTTTTAATATGGTTACGTGGAACATTTATATATATTTTTCTATCATCTCAACCAACAATTTCCTAGTATAAACTATACTATAAAAAAAGGTGCTACTCTTCATTAATGTACTTGTAGAATATAATCCTCTATTAAGTTTTTCAATAACCCTTCCATTTTTAAAAATGTAATTTTTTTGACGAAAACAGCCACTTATTTTACCTTTTTAGCTTTTGTTTACAAAAGCCAACAAAAACGAAAGGTTTCTTAAATAAGTTTATAGAAATGTCTCAATATCTGATGCAGATTAATTGGCTAAGGATTTCAAATCAAAAAGATATTGTACTTAAGGTATTAGGTATTTGAAAAAATACAATTTTAATCACAATCATCATTTAGTAGCGGCTAATTAACCATTGAATAGTGAAATTTTACCTTTTAAACAAGGAACCATATACAAAATTGCAAAAGCTCTGCTGAAGCCTATCATTCACACAATGTTTAGTATATATAAAAATATTGGACATTTTTGAAATCAAAAAAGCACGGAATTTTTGCTAAAATAAATATCCGAAGTTTAAAAAATTAAAACAAAAACGTATTATCGCCAACTACTGCCAAAACCAAGTGGATACACACTGCCATCCCAAAGTTTTGGACATAAATTATTTTACTGACTGTTTAGACAAGAAAAAAACAATGGCAATTGCAGTCATTCTAAAATCATAGTGTTAAACATTTTCCCTACACAGACCATATTACGGTTTGTGGTTATTTATTTGCCTTCTAAAAAATAAGGGAGCATGTCATTGTTTTCTACAGTTAATAATGAAAAACTAGACTATTATTCGTTTCAACACGACCTATTTACTATCTCGCTCTAAACTATTTATATGCCCCCCAACAGCTCTAATTTTCTTTTAAGATTTCCGCAAAAAAAATACTAATTAGTAAAGCTTACCCTCGCTAAACGAAAACAAAGGCACTCGAAGGCGACAAAAAATGTTAATGGAAGTACAAGAGGCGCAAGATAATCCTCGATGTGCTTTCTTCAGAGGAACAAAGGCATATTTCTGCCGTTATAAATTATAGATGTTGAAACGTGCTGGCTGAGACACTGGCTTCGAATGTGAAACATTAATTTTACCTCTGGCGGTGAGCTAATGCCACTAAGCCGGTTCGTGGTCCTATACGATTATAAGTTCTGGAACATATGGATTCGCATTATGAGCAAATTTGACCTGCACTTCGACGAAATCTATAATTGCGTTAATTGGACACTGTAATTAATTTTGTTTTCATTACGTTTGGGTGTTTCAAAAAATATGTCCATCACTTAACGAGAGGTTTTTTGGAGTAAAATAAGACAAAAATCAAACAAGATTCAAGTAAAAGTATTAACTAAACTTTGGTCCTTGGTTTTAATGTTCTAACGCACTATATGTTAGAACATTAAAACCAAGGACCAAAGTTTAATTGCCATGAATGCTCAGGTCAAGTGATTATTATTTTTGTCATTGGTAACATTTAGTTAATTAGGTATTTTGTATTTATTATATTTTATAATTAAATTCTCCTAAATTTTATGCGCCATCTTAAAAAAGTTTTGAGCTTTTAGCTTTTAATGAAAATATTCACTGGAAAGGTTTATGGTCTATTATTTTAATAACTTTTTTACCATATTAATAGATATAAGTTATTTTTTTATAGTAGCATAACGTCACAAGCGTTTAAGGTCCTTTATGCATAGACTGTTGGAATATCTTGTCCAACGAGCTCTTGAGATCCATCTGCTCTTTAAAGCATTTTAAAAATTCTTGGTTATGTTTTTAAGGCTTTTTATAAGGGCTTAGTAAGTTTAGTAAGATTATTAATACATTTTCTATTATATTCTAAAAGTCCTAAAAATCCTTAAGTTTGTTTGGTTGTTTTCGGAATAAGTTAATTTTTATAGCACTTACTTTGTCAATATTTGATTCAACTCCAGAAGGGGTAATGAATAGGTTACTTGCGTTCGAAAGAAATTGGAATTACTTAATTGTAATTTAAAATTGTTGTCGCGAAAACAAAGAAATTCACTGCGTCATTTTTATAGAATATATTTATGTGATTTAAATAGACTGCACATTTTCGCTTTGCAATCTTCGAAAAAGAGTTTTTATCCTCACAACTAAATGAAGTTTTTTGAATATTTGTTCATCCATTTGTATTTGACAACCACTTGGTAGATCGAAGGAAGAAAAATTGTGACCCTTCCCAAATTTGTCTAGAAAGTCTGTAGTATTAGGTAAAGGGTATCGTTGTCCTGTAGTGTCTTTATTAGTCGTCTGTAGTCGATGACAACACGAAACTTAGGTTGTTCACTCACGTCTAGTTTTTTTTCTGAATTGCTTCTAAACAATTTTTTTACGAGCGAAGGCATAAATATAAATATCTGAGTAGATTGGTATTTTTTCATTTTTATATCACTGGTATAGCTTAATTCATGTACTATGTACGAATTAATTTTAAAGTAATAAAATTATTGCTGTTATTTTCATAATAATGGTAACTGTAATTTAAATCAATAAGCTCAGTAAGCTTAGGGTTGAAGATCCCTTTATTATTAAAACACACCACACATTCACACACACTCTTCTTCCTAAATTCTCCAACATTTTTAACGTTATTACTGACAGTTGACGTTATTTGCATATCCACGTCGGTATTATTATCGCACCATGCACGACGCGACGTACGTATCACACAACACACGGATAACCGTTCAAACAAAGAACCTACTCCAACGATAGAGCTTAGAGCCGCGACTGAAATGCAAAAATTGCAAACAACCGGTGGAAAGTTCAATAACCTCTGGCTCGTTTCACAGGAAATCAAGCATACAGGACTTGGCTGCAGAAAAGCTATCAGCTTGCATAGGTTCTATTAGATATTCTATTGTGGCTGGGTCGGAGTCAAGGCCGCATTTATCATGGGCTTGATAATTAAGATAATATCTTAGCATTTTTAATATAAACTAAATTAATGGTTTTCTATTTCAAAAATTACATTTTAGAAAATGTTTTGTATTTTTTTTTGGGGAAGCACTGCTTTCCTTGCTTCCAGGGACTGCACGCCCCTGTGTTTAACCTAAAAATCTTCAAAATGTGAATGGTAATGGCTTAAGACGTTTAATTGGCCACTTTTAAATAAATTGCGTGGTTTGTTTATGTGAATACAAATTTCTCATTATTTTATTGTGAACAGTGTCGTTATATAATAGAGATAAGAAATGTAAACTTATACGCTTATTCTATAAACGAACATATATCAAGCAAGAAGAGGATGCAGGGAATTATTTGGAAAACCTATACTATCAAGAAACACATTCAGATTCATAGAAAACAACTTCAGAGGAATAAAATATCTAAAAAGGAAACCACGATAGTTCAATTCAATAAAATGAAGAATTCCATATTTTAGAGTTCTTCGAACTTATGTAAATATTTATTTTAATGGACTGCTAAGCTTTTGTATTGATTTCTAGAAAATCCTAGAACTTCCATTGAAATTGCCAGGAATTATTTTAAATATCAAGTATATAAGATCAGTCAACCCTTAAAAAATATTATCATCCCTATAGAATTTTACCGGTACAAGAATTGACCGATGAAGAGAAAATTAGAAGCAGCCTTTTTTTGCGAAAGGTATGTTGGGATTTGAAGAATAAATATCTTCAGAAATATTTTGTGGATTGTGAAGTATTCAATATAAATAACAGTCATTTATGGGCCACACATAGGCCTCGAGCTGCTTCAGAAATAAAGAATCTGGGATGTCGAGCATGGTGAGGTGTCGTTAATGGAAGATTGATTGGACCAATTATTTTCAGAGGTGGACTAACGAGGGAAAGATGTCCGGGTTTTGTGCAGAAACAAATCGAGCATTTTCTGGAAGAAATGGTTTTAAGGCAATATAACACGTAACATCTAGGGTATTGTTTATCATATGACTTAATTTGAATTTTTGTTTTTTATGTCTAATACTCATTTTTACGAACTTGAACCATTTTTTTTTAACATACTTTCATTAGTAGTATTTCATAGTATAGTGAATGGAGTATATTCGCACATTTTCAAGATTTTGTGGCTAAATATTTAGGAAACTTTTTTCAAAATAATACCAAGAACCCATATATTTTTTAAATCAGGGAAAATCTTTTTCCAGGCTGACCCATTACAGAAAGTAACTTTATATGGAAAAAAAATTTTGATTCACTGGCCGACAAAAAAATTTTTTTTTGTTGTAACACAAATCAGAATAGCATAATCTAATAGAATGGACCTATCCAAATACGAAAATGACAAATAGAAAGTTGTAGCACGTAGGGTTTTCTTAGAGTTAGAGTTGTAGAACCATATCGAATGTTACGATACTTAATATCCATGGAAAAAATGATTTCAGAAAATTCTTAACCTTGTTTATTCACTATGTTTACAGTTTTCGCCTATTAAACATACCATACATCTAAGAGAAAAGCAAACGATAAAAATTTTAACTTAAAACACTAATTAAACTTTTAAATTAAAATTTTTTCCGTTTATGAGGTGTCCTATCTTCTCTCTTGGTTTTTGCAACAGTAGTCAACCATCATAGCTGGATCCCATCGTCCTTGGTACCGAATTTCCATTGTTCTCATATCCTGGTGAAACCTTTCACCCTGCTCGTCAAAAACAGCTCCCAAATTTTTAGGAAAAAATGACAGCTGGGAATGGAGGAAGTAAATTTTTAATGACATTCTGGCACCAAGCCCATTATAGGCATCTAAGAGTTCATAAACTCATTGTTCATAATTTTCATTCACATTGTTGCCTAAAAATCCTCTTACTACATTAACAAATGAATTCCATGCTCTGAGTTCCTGCCTGGTAAGCTTTTCCGAAAATTGACATCGTCCAGCAATTCTCTGATTTATGGCGCAATAAAAATGCCTTCTTTTAATATGGCATCACTTAACTGGGGAAAGACTTGTCTTAGGTATTTAAATCCATCACCATCTTTATTCAAAGCCTTTACAAAGTGTTTAATCGGCCCAAGTTTAATGTGAAGAGGAGGCAAAAGAACATTTTTGAGATCAACAAGAGGTATAAATTTAACATTTTGAGTTCCCGCTTGAAATTCGCTTCTTTCTGGCCAAATTTTTGTTACATAATGCTGATTTATTGCACGACTGTCCCATAAACAAAGAAAACAGCAATATTTTGTAAATCCCCTCTGAAGCCCCACTAAAATCGCTATAACTTTTAAGTCCCCACATATCTGCCTATTATTTTCATTATGCAATAACACAGCTTTTAAGCTATATTTAGATGAGTTTATGAATAAGCGCCACTCACGGGGAGAATGTTCAACATCAAGTTCCTGCATTAAACTGTCTATATTAGTAATCGCGCATAACGAATTTTCCATACTGTGGAATTCAGAAAACATAGCATTTCTTTTTCTGAAATTCGTAATTTTTGTTTCTTTGGCCAATAGGTTCCATTCCTTAAGACGGGAACCCAGAAGTTCTAATTGTTGCTTGGATAACCCCAAATCACGTACTAAATCATTTAATTCACTTTGAACAATCAAATGTGTCTCGCCGGAACTGGGACCGGTGGTAAAAGTGGGATCAGTGCACTGTTCTGAGCTGCCTGATGATGCGTTATCTCCATTATCTCCCAAATCAATAGCTTGCCAATTTAAAGCCGCAATCGGCACTGGCAAATTTGCGTTATGAGGAACAGGTCGTATGGCAGATTGCAAATTTGGATATTCTATATTGTGCTTTCCGTTTTTGGAATAACCTTTAGTCTTTGTCAGGCAAAAATAACAATCGTCAGAATGATTGGTGGATTCTCGCAATACCAATGGAACTGCAAAAGGCATACTTTTTCTCTTTTCCTTCATCCACTGCTCCAATGATACACTACAACTAACACAGCACACATGCGGAGCCCACCGCTTATCTTGATCCCCAATTAACACACCAAAATATTTAAAGTAGGCTTTTTTTACATTTTCGGAAAATGGCCTGGCTTGGGATTTCACCAGAATTTCTCCACAAATATATAATAGAATTTGTCTGGAGAAATTTTGCAACTTCGGCGCGTTTGACACGACATTCTCGTCTTCACATACACTTGCTTATAGATACACAGAGAACCACTCATTCGAAACTCAACAGAAGAGTGATGTTTAACGTTTATTTTATGTTTAATGTTATAAACAACCCAGTCTAGGTAATTTTTCCGTTGTAAAATGGACCCACTTTAGCCGCCCCACAATAAAATGGTTTACCTGCCAATATAAAAGGTTCTAATTAGGCTATTAAAAAATGGTACGTATTAGGGCTTTCCGAATATTTTTTTTTATTATTGGGAGGGTATTTCCATTATGAAAATAATAAGCTGGCCTCTGTTAGAAAAATCTTGTCGGCCAGTGTTATTTTTTGTTTTTCCTCGTATCAAATTCTTAAAATTCAGACAAAATTATTAAAGTCACAATAAAAGGTTTTTTTATCTCTTTAAATCAAAAAGGTAAGTAGAATTGCGAATTATGAGGAACAACCCTGTACTTATTTAGATCCCGATGTATAGCACGTGTCTTCAACTCCAATTTATTTACCCGTTTTTGAACGTCGCCTCTAGTGACCCTAACATCTTATTTTTTATGAACAAATTTTCTTGAATATAGCACCTAGACACCACATATATTACTCTTACGCTAAGAAATATATTTTTTTAGTTTACTAGGTTACCTTCTGATACAATTATAACCAGACTTTCAATAAATAGGGATTTCTACCCGAAGGACCTCAGGAACTAAGTGATTAATTGAGAAAATATATACCACCCATTTATCTTATTCTTGACATTTATACCATGAAAAATATATTCTAAACAAACCCCTTTACATTTTGAAATAATTAAATGCAAATAATGAAAACAAAGGACCTTCCAGTTTATAAAATGTTCCTAGGGAATAAAAATATCGCGCCCTACATACGGCGCCCATTTTAAATTTAAAGTGCGCAGTGTTTTCTTGGAATACAAAGAAGTCTTTTAACGTACAAGCTCCGAAAGAAAAAGGGGACATTAGTATTAAGCCTGAGACCCATTTGTCAAGATTGAGCGTCCTGTCAGGACCGCTATCAGCCCTGCTCAGTTTGGGATGGTCTATGCAGATTTGTCTAAATATCTCACACTGAACGGGCCCTTTTTTAAATACGCTGGATCGCTGGTATACATGAAAACGGTCGATTATTTCTGAAAGAAATCTTTTAGGTTTTTACTTCCCTCGTCAAAGGAAAGTATTCTAATCGTCAAAAAATCAGCCTCCGAAATTTTTTCAGATCTTTCCGTTGCAGGGTCCCTAGATGCCGAGAGACATGTTTTCTCAATTCCGTAGGTCTGTTTGTCTGTAGGTCTGACTGTTCCCGGTATAGCTAAAAAACTACTTGCCCTGTTGACTTCAAATTTTGGTCAAAAATACAGGGTTACATGTGGACGACCTGGTAACCTTTTGGTAAAAATCCATTATGGCAAAACAAAATGGCGGACTAGTGAAATGTTAAAAATATTATTACTAGAAGGCTACTTGTCCAATTTTTCTACAAATTGTGTTCCATAACTAATTGTGGTATAGAGATGAACTAGTAGAATCTGTGGTACTAATTCAAAAAAATATTTGTATTCGTGAAAAATCGCCCTCTCAGGTTTTACATATTTTGAGATCTTAGGGTCCTTAGATGCCAAAAATATGTTTTATCTGTCCCGTTGGTCTTTTTGATGGTGTGTCTGTCTGTCTGTCAGTTTGCGGCATAGCTTCAAAGTACTTATCAGATTTCCTAAAATTTTGCATAAAAATTAAGTGTTACATAGAAATGAACTGGTAACATTTTCGACCAGAAAAAACTACTTATTAGATTAATTTCGAATTTTCTGCAAACATTAGGTGTAATTTAGAAGTAAACTGGTAAAGAATTCAAGATGGCCGGACAAAATGGCAGCTAAATAATTTTTGCATCCCTCGTATAATGGTGAAAAAATCACCTTCCGATATTTTTTCAAATGTTTACGAAAATTTACAGGATTGGTCGTAGTCACTAACAACAAAGTTGCATTGTTTAAATGGGTTACCCTGTATTATATATCTATTAGATTGGAGTTTTTTGAAAAATTAATTATAAACGTTTGATATTTAGAGATGTCCCAAAATTTTGAGAAACACCCTGCCATAATTGGCAATGTTTTCCCTCTATCTAACCCAGTGCCCCTTATGACATTTGTGGCTAACTTATAAAAATTTTTACAGTTTTGTTTCTATTGTGAATAAATTCAGAAAAAGGTCTTTGCTCTCTGGTATTGGCTTAAGAAGAAATAAAGCTCACAATAAAATATCGAAAAGTAGTCAGAATTACAATAAAATATTTTAAGGAAGTCATCCTCTATTTGAAATTAAAATTTAATAGAATATTTCAAGGGAACCTAAATATTCTTTTAACCTTGCTAGCTGAGGAAAAGAAGAAGGGCCTTTCTTCACGCCTAAAATGAACAACCGACAAAGCATATTTTTTTACAGAGAGGCCTAGGCCGGTACCCAAGCCCCTTCAGATTTTTGTTGCGGTAAACTGTATTGATTTTAAGGTTTTTATTAAGCATTTTCAGCAATCCAACGTGAAATATTTCAATAAAAATATACCGAAGCAATACAAACAGACAAACAAGATGGAAAATATAAAACGTTTTAGATATAGATTTCTAGGCTAAATGTTGTCTAAATAAATCTCAACAAAACGCACAATAGGTCACAAGAAGGTGCCTAGAGCACAAGAGAATATTTTTTAAAGTAAGTCAACCAATATTTTTAAATTTAAAAAGGAAAAAATGTTTTCTCAAAATTCGAGCCAGTTTTCTAATGATAACGACGAAGGAAACTAGTAAAGAGTAAAATTAAGAGCCTTAATACAATCCCCTGATGGTCAATTATCTTTTTTCGATATTTGAGATTAAACGTATAATCAATAACTGAGCAATAATATGGAAGTCAAAAAACCAAAACAGGTATACAGTCGTGATATTTCTTTGCTGAATATTATCGTCCTAAAAGGCAATAAAATAAACGCACTTTTAGTCGGAGAAAGGTGGTTAGAAGCATAATCGAATATTTTTAAGCAAGTCAACCAACGGTTTTAACTTTTAAATATTAAATACAACATTATTTTTAAACTTGCCAGCCACGACAGAAAGTAGCCAAAACTCCTACACTCACCGTATAGACCAGATTTGGATTCGTAGGACCTGTTATTAAGAAATTAAATAGTATTTTTAGGCAATGTCGTTCCTTCGAGTCGAATTAAAAATACTACTGATGTTAATTTTGAAAGCCATTTGAATAATTTTACTCGGATTGTTTATAGTCGTTTCAGGACTGGGTGGTACAAAAGAGATTTGTATTAATATATAAAATTTATAAAGATAAGCATTGTGTTTTCTTTTTCTCAGTTAGAATAAATCTATTTCAGTCACCCTCGTAGAATATTTAAAATACAAAGTTCTCTCTTCAAATAACCATTTAAACTTTAGAGCTGGTAGCACGGTTTTTGAATCTTCATGCGCGAAGGGGCCAAATGGCCCGAGGTCCCACCACCACCCGGTTCCCTAACCTAGGGAACCGCCTCTCTATGATAGGTAGTTACGGTTTAACGGGCCTAGGGCCTTAATAAACCATTAGTCTTCTCTATCCTAGGTGTGTCAGCTCGTACACATCCGGATGTGTGTACTTACATCGCACCTCTCCTATATGCTTCGCGGACATATAGGAAGTATCTCTGAAACGGAAATGGGCATTATTATCATTGTATGTGTTATGTGTGGTCGCGGGGTCTACGGTGGTAGACCCTGTGTGCCCGCCGCTCCTCCAAGGGGCCGTAGTCCACCAGCCTTCGGAGTTCTTCATTTGGATGTGCCGCTGCCCGCTGGATGCCTTTCATGGCTTTGGTCCTGATTGCGTCTTGCAGTGGTTCCCATTGCAAGTCTCGGTGTATTTGGGCGTTCCTGACGTACCATGGTGCGTCGACTGCCATTCTCATATACTTGTTTTCTGTTGATGCTATCTTGTTTATGTAGGTGGGCGCCGCATACGCCCACGCTACTGCTCCGTATGTCAGTTGTGATCTTGCGATCATCTTTATCATTGTCAGCTTTATCCGGAGAGCCATAGGGCTCTTTCGGTTCATAAGAGGGTATAGTCTAGCCATAGCCCTGCAAGTCTTTGTTCTTGTCTGTTCAATATGAGGCTTCCATGTTAGCCCCTTATCCATAGTCAGCCCTAGATATTTGACCGTGTTTGTCCACGGTATGTCTGTCCCTTCTATGTTTATAGCCACTGGGGGGGTCATTCTCCTCTTTTGGAAGAGGATGGCCTGGCTTTTCTGTGCGTTTATTTTGAACTTCCAAGTGATACACCAGTCACTTATCAGATCTATCTCTTCCTGTAATCTCCTGCATATTGTTCTTGGATGTCTATGCTTGGCCGCTATAGCACTGTCATCAGCGTATAGAGCTAGAGAAGTGGTGAGTGTCTTAGGGATGTCATGTGTATACACGTTATATAAGTGCGGTCCTAACACAGATCCTTGGGGCACACCCGCTTCTAATCTCCTTTGTGTCGATCTCGAGTTTTTGACTCTGACACTTACCGTTCTATCTTTAAGATAGTGGGCTATTAATTTGCAAGTTTTAGTTGCAAATCCAGCATCTTGCATTTTGTATACCAGTCCCTTATGCCATACTCTATCGAAAGCTCTGGCTACGTCTAGGAAGACCATGCCAGTAGCCTCTTTTAGGTTAAAACCGCTGGTGACAGTTTTAACCATTCTTAGGGCTTGTAGTTCAGTAGAATGACCGCTTCTGAAGCCAAATTGTTCATTTGGGATTATGTCTAGGGCTGGTGTTTCATCTTTGATCCTGGTTATCAAGATTCTTTCAGTGAGTTTACTGAGTGCGGGCAGCAGGCTTATCGGAATCTTCATGAGCAAGAAAATTAAAGAAATTTCCTAACCAGTGAAAAGTTTAAATGAAATATTTCTTAAATGGCAATATATAAAGTTTTGTATTTTCAGGGATAAACTATATCTTCAAATTATTATTATTATTTTTTTAAGATTATATGCGGAAAATTAAGTAATTAAATTATATGACATAGCGCATCTCTTCTGTTGTGTATTTGATAAGCAAAATAGCTTTTAAGTTATTCCAAACGAATTTTATTCTCTTAGACATACCCTGTACTGATTTGCGGCCAGTTAATAAAACATTACAGTATCTGATACCGTACTGTGTTGTTTAGCAACACTGTCATCGTCTGTTATTACTTGAAAGCAAATATTTTAATGGGTTTGACTTTGACATTTTCTAAAAGTTTATTTTTCAATTAACTACAACAATATTTATTTATTGACAATACTTTTAAATAGTCTTCAAATTTTTTTAGAAACAAATGTCTGTTTCATATAATATTTTTATTTTTTGATACATTTTTATTTTTCTTCTTGCTGGGAAAGTATCGAAATTTGGCAGAAAGGTCGAAAAAAGTCTAGAATTTTCCTGAACAACATTTTATCATCCTCTTCTAAATTACAGTTGCTAAATAAGTGAGTTAAGTACTTTAAGTTACGATGACATTTCTTAATATCACTAAATTCGATACGAAATGTACAAACTGAGTACACTGTCTTTGCCATATTATTAAAAAACAGAAATATAATAAGTTATTACACGATACACACCTAAAGGTTATTCAAGACTTATAATAAAAGTAGCTGCCATAATTGAAAGAGACAAATAATGTATGAGAACGAAGTCACAGCCTACTATAAAATTGCACTCCGACAAGTATTTTATTGGAGAAAATGATCCATCGCTATAATATAATTTCAGCCAAGTTTAGTAAATGTTATGAATGAAAATGAAGAATGTTACGCAATTATAAATTAGACTTTTACTTACAAAATATGTAATATTCTGTTTAACTAAAATTAGTAAATTTTATTTTATTTGGACCTATATTTATTACCGCAAATTGATACTGCCTATACTTTTCTATCCAATTTAGTAATTCAGAAGTGTTAGATATCGATAGATTCTACCTATAAAAATTTTATAATTTTTTTTAACTAAAGTTAGTAATTCATTTATTTTATTTAGACCTATATCTATTGATACAAATAGATATTGTTTGAGAAGTAAGCTCTTGGATACTTCTACTTGTAAAATATACTTGTCTACCGATTTTACTAAACGAACAATCTTAGATAACGATAGATTAGGCTTCTTTTTATGAAAATTTTAACATTTTGCTCAACTAAAATTAACAATTTTTATTTTATTTGAACTTACATTGATTCTTCTTTTTCTCTTACTTTGAATTCTATTTCTACTCATGAAATAAACTTTTATCCCAACGGTAGTACATGAAGAATACTTGGCAACACTATTTTTTAAAAATTTTGAATTATTAAGATTAGTATTCTCTATTTTATTTGGAGTCAATATTTAGGTTACTTAATTTACACTAAATTTTTTCAAATTATGTACAATAATAAAAAACACTTAAAAATTAATTATGTACAAAATATTTATACTTTTATATAATAACAACTTTGAATTATCTGTTAATATTTACCGTTATGGTACAATTCGAGTTAGCTATTAGCTACATTAATTCTTGATGTGCAAGGGACATTACCGTCAGAAATAATATTGTTAGAGCAGTTTGAGCAATTTTGGTTTTACCTTCAATGGCGTCTTCCACATATTTCCAGCTACTGCAGAACTTTTCCAACCGCCATGTCGCTTTTATACGGATGAATCTACACTAGCAAATAGGGTTGCCGAAATCCGTCTATAACAGTGACGCGTATACTTTTCGAGAGTTCCAAGTTTCAAATACCCTGCTATTTTTTGCACCTCTCGTGAAAATTCCAATCCTTGATTGATTGATGCATCTGCTATTTCGGTTCGAAAGTTTTCTTGAAAATTTTTAGGACGCATAGCAAGATATTTCCGGTATATTTCGAGAAAATTAATTCCTTATATTTCATTTGTCATAGTTTTAGTTTGTGGAATTGTGATTACCAGCTGTATTCCTGTGTCTTGAACACCACTTAGAGTCACAGAATACAGTTCTTCTCGCCAACTACCTCCAGCAATGCCAATGATAGCAATAACTTTGACCAAGAGTGTTCATCGCGTGCCTCCTTGAGAAATACATTTATTTCTTCTCTTGTCAATACTTTTGGCTGCGAATTTGGGGTATTTGTATACTAAAAGCAGACAAAAACAAAAAAAAAGAAAACATATCAATTACTCTTTATTATATGCTTTAATTTAAAAAAACTGCATTTTCGAAAAAGTCCTATAATTTATTTATTTATGAGAATTTTCAAAATCTGTAAGAACATTATTAAGGCAACTTTTTACGTAAAATGCACCTATTAAGTCGGATTTTACATACGACGTTTCGATTTTCTAGAACCATCATCAATTTTGTTTTTTCTTATGGCCGCTGTGTTCGATTTTAACAGTTTTGAAAAGAGTATTTCTTTAGCTTTTCAACGGTGTATCACACTTTGTAATTAGGTTATTACTGAAGGTGCAAAAAGTGCGTAGAAAAAATATTTAAACGTTTTTTGGAATTATCAAAGTAAAAAATTAAAAATTAATAGTGTTAAAAGGGAATATGTAATTCAACATCCAGTTCTACAAAAAATTAGTAAAAACTACTCAATAACATTGCACAATGTTCACAAATGTTCAAATGACCAGCCGCAGATAACACTAACATCTTTGCTCAAGTAGGCTTTGGTTTTGAAATAATAGAATGCTTTTAATCTGTCAAAAATGCAACGTTTAAGTTTTATTTAACATTCATCGCTGTTTTAATAAGGATTACAATGGCGTTAAACTTTTCTAATGAAGAAATGTTTGATATGTTAGTGTGTTATATTAAAAATGAAAGAAATGCAAACAGGGCCATGGATGTGTATTTTGACACGTACCCCGAAAGACGGCAGCCTGGCAGAACTTATTTTCAAACGCTGGTTAGAAACTTGCTTGAGTTTGGCAGTTTTAATAAGATTCGCACAAAGAAGTATGCAAAAGACAACGAGCAACGCAATGGGCAAATCCTAGAATATTTTAATGAAAATCCGACTTCATCTACAAGAAGAAGCGAAACAGTACTTCAAATTCCAAAATCTACCGTTCATGGCGTCTTAAAAGTAACTAAATATCGTCCTTACAAGCCAACAATTGTGCAAGGACTTCAAGCAGGTGATTTCGAAAGAAGAATTGTTTTTTGTAACTGGTATATGAATAGATGTCGAGAAAATCCCGCTTTTTGCAATAAAGTCATTTGGTCAGATGAGACTCATTTTACAAACTGTGGCATTTTTAATAAAAAAAATCACCATTATTGGGCTATTGAAAATTCGCAACTACGCGATCCACGCAGGCTGCAAGAGCGATTTGGTTTTAATGTGTGGTGCGGGATGCTTGGTAAGATAAACATAGTCTAATTGAATTGCTTATAATTCAATATTTTCCATTACTTTTTAGGAAATCGTCTCATTGGTCCCTTTATTTTTGATCAGACACGGACAGGCCCAAGATACCTTGCCATGTTACAGAATCAAATAGTTCCTGCCATTCGAGAAGCTGTGCCAGATGATCAGTTTAATAGCTTGTGGTTTCAGCAAGACGGTTGTCCTGCACATAACAGCAGGGATGTACAAACCTTTTTAACAACAACTTTTGGTGAAAACGTAATATCCAACAGTGGTCCTGTCCGCTGGCCAGCTAGATCCCCGGATATCACGCCGTTGAATTTTTATTTATGGGGATGTGCGAAAAATGAAATATACGAATTTGACCCCCCAGAAAATAGGCAAGTTCTTGAGCAGCGAACCCGAAATATTCTAGAAAATATAAATAGAAATACCATTCAACGGGTAATTAGAACAGTTGAAAGGATATACGGACACTGCATAGAAAAAAACGGTCAACATTTTTAATCCTAGTATTATGTAGCATTTTTTTATTAATTTTATTGAGTAGGTAGTTCATACTGATTTTCTGTTAATTCTTGTAAGGTTAGTACTTTTAAATCGCCATGAACGGTTGACTTCAGAATGTGAAGTTCTGTTTCAATTCTTCTTATGGAAAAAACCAGATTTTCATTAAAATATTCTAATATTTGCCTATTCTTGCGATTCTTAAAATTGGCTAACCCTAGCAAGCTTCTAATCAGTGCAGCGCTTGAAAAGAAGTTCTGTCGACAGTCGTTCTTCGGGGTACATTATGTGCAGTGCACATAGTATTAATGTTACTGAGTAGAACTTACTGATTTTATGCAGAATTTAATGTCCAATTTAAAAATATTGCTATTTGAAACTATTAAATTTTAATTTATATCGATAATTCGAAAAAATGTTTAAACAGTCTTATTTCAAACGCAAAGCCTACTTGGGCAAAGATGTTAGTGTTATATGCGGGTGGTAGTTTGAACATGTGTGAACATTGTGCACGAATCAATTATGTTATTAAGTAGTTTTTACTGATTTTTTGTAGAACTGGATGTTAAATTACAATATATTGCTATTTAACACTATTAATTTTTAACTTTTAACTTTGATAATTCCAAAAAACGTTTAAATATTTCCTCTACGCACTTTTTGCACCTTTAGTCATAACCTAATTACAAAGTGTGTTACACCGTTGAAAAGCTAAAGAAATACTCTTTTCATAACTGTTAAAATCGAACACAGCGGCCATAAGAAAAAACAAAATTGATGATGGTTCTAGAAAATCGAAACGTTGTATGTAAAATCTGACTTAATAGGTGCACTCTACGTAAAAAGTTGCCTTAATAATGTTCTTACAGATTTTGAAAATTTTCATAAATAAATAAATTATAGGACTTTTTCGAAAATGCAGTTTTTTTGGTTTTTTCAAAATATCTCAAAAACTAAAAAAGATAGAATCGCGAGCAAAACGGCGTTAAATTACAAACATAATTGTCTAAAACTTTATCCATTTAAACGTTTTTGTAACTATCACTTTAATCCCAATACTGTCATAACAAATTTCGGACACACTATATATATATATATATATATATATATATATCGGGTTCAAAACGTTCTCCGACGTCTTCCGATTTCCAGTCGCCATTGTTCTCTGTCGGTCCACAATCCTCGCTCTCTGATCTCCGAAACTCCTTCTAGGCCTTCCTCTTTTTTTCTTCCTGTTGGGGTCCAGGTGAGAATTTGCTTGGGGAGTCATCGGTCTTCCATTCTTTGGACGTGTCCGTACCATCTCAGTTGCTTTGTTCGTATATCGTCGGTTAACGTGTGTTTAACTTTCATGTTATTACGGATCGTCTCGTTTGGGATTTTTTCGAGTCGTGATCTTCCTGCTGCTCTTCTCCAGAAGTCCATCTCAGTCGCGTTTAATGTTTGTATAGTCTTCTCTTTCAGTTGCCATACTTCGCTGCTGTATGGGACTATGCTTTTTATGATGGTGTTGTATATCAGATGTTTGTTTCGTTTGGTGATTTTTTGATCCCATTGCTATTCAACATAGCTATTGCCTTTCTGCGTTGGGTGTTTCTGTCCTTAATGGCCTCATCCAGTGTTCCGGTATTCGATATCTTCGTTCCTAGGTATTTATATGTTTGGCAGGATCTGATGATTTGGCCATTTTCTAGTACCAGATCTTGTTATATATATATATATATATATATATATATATATATATATATATATAAGGGTTACAGATTCGTATTATTTAATTTCTGTTTCCATATCTTCAATGCTTGTTCTAGATAGATTTTGTGTGACAGACAGCATCCTTGTTTAAGGCCTTTACTTCACACCACATTATATGCTTTAATGACATATATAAAGATTTCGTAATCAAATGCAATTTAATCTAGCAAGACATGACAGAAAACAAAAAAGTTATGAGGCCGCAACAGAAATGCTTTTATCAAAACTGCTGTCAACATGTCACATTTATAATATTTGGTCAGACACTAGTACACTGTAAAGAGTTTAATATATATATATTTTTTTTTTTTTGAACATTTAATAAAGGAAGATTCAAATTTTATATAGGTAGTGTGCTGGATTTATCTATTAGTACTACAATTTAATTTTTCTTATTTATTTCAAATTTTATTTAGGTATTCAGTTATGTTCCGGAATTTTGTTTATACGCTATAAAGCGGCTTAGGGTTTCTTTATTATGGTAATGAAAAAAATATTGCTAATATATGCTAACGTGGACATTTGGCTATTATAAACTTCCCATGTGTTAGGCAATGTATTATATAATGTAATAATATCTGAAAATGGGTTAATTGGATTTGGCAGATAGGCATAATTTAAAGAGTTATGTCTAATTAATTTTAAAATACAGGGTCAGTAGATGTAAGTTTCGGTCTGGACTATTTTGGTTTTCGTGATACGGGGTGTAAATTAGAGAAAAAAATATAACCAAAAATATAAAATAGTTTCCAAAAAATCATACAATATGCAATTTTAATAGTTACTGGGACCAAAAACTTAATGTTAATTATCAAAATTCTCTCTTTTCTTTCTTTTTTTTCTTAACTATTATGATATTATATTTCAACATCACGTGACAGGAAAGTATTATCTCAGAAAGTACAGTTCAATGTCGAGAAATATTATAAGAAGAAAAACAATATCATATCTAACGATAACTGTATAACTTTCAAAAAGTTGAAAAACTGAGAATTCATGTTTGATATAGGTATTTTACGTCGTACTAAAACGGTTCGGGTTTTTTGGGGGAAAGGGGGTGAACGTGGTGGGGAGGGGGTAAATATATTAACCTATTTTTTTCCAGCTTTTTGAACTGAAATGGTTTTTAAGTTGTAGCAGAATTAGGAGAATATGGGGAACAGCCTAATATTAACAAAATCTGTGTGTCAAAAATGTCTTATGTGTTTCTCGAGGTTTTTAGGGTTAAGCATGCGAATTTTAGCATTCATTTATATATTTTGACAACCGTACATAAAGTGGTAGTTATTGCACAAGAGAACGGGTTAGTTTATTATTATTAAACAAAATTTCATTAAAACGTAACGTGGGAGTACTGATTCAGTTTGCAGTGGTTTTTTCTATTTTTATTTCGACTTTTTTAAATAAATATTTTCCACTTTCTATAACTTTTGTAGTTGTAATATCTTTACTAAATCTTTTTAAAACATTAATATAACACAATATCAAAAAAATAATTTGTCGCAATAATCTTAATTCAAATTGTTTCATAGCAGCTCCTTATAATTTGCCCATCTTTAAATTAATATATTTAATATTGAAAAACAGAAAAAATAAGAAACATCATTCCACTTGAAGAACTTTCATTTTCTACAAGTACGAGTTTAAGAGCTGCTGGGAATTTAGAAGCTGCGAAAATTGTCAAAGAAGTGAGCAATGAACCCACACGTGCCCAACAATATATAGAATTTAATAAAGAAAATATCTTCAAAAATTGATCCAACTCAAGCTCTTTCCATTATAGTTGAGGTTGGATTGTCGAGACATCAATATGAGATAATTCGTAGAAATAACAAAGAACTATATCCTTGTTATACTTTGGTTCAAAAAGAAAAATGTACTTGTTACCCAAAAAAAAACTGACTATACTATTACAGGCATAAGTGCTGAAGTGTCTCTTCAGTCTTTACTTGATCTTACTTTTGAACGTTTATGTGCCTTGATTATCGAAGCTCTTGCGAGTTTTTCACCTGAAGAATTCAAAAAACTATGTTTGGTCTCTAAATGGGGATGTGATGGTTCGGTTCAAAATCAGTATAATAAAAAATTTGAATTTCACACCAATAAAGATGCACACTTATTTTTAAGCTCATTTATACCACTTCAACTTTTTGTTAAATCTAAACCTACAAAAAATTATTTGGCAAAATTCAAAACCGGGTTCACCCAGATTTTGCAGACCAATAAGATTTAGATTTGTACGTGAGACAGTTGAAGAAACTAAAGCTAAAGTTAATCATTCGTTGTCATTCACTATATTGGATGGTAAAGTTTGTAACTCTCGTAGATTTTTTGAAAACTGTGAATTATCTAACAGAATAACAGGCGTCAACATTGAACTTATCAAAAAATATAAAATTGTTTTAGAAACTATAAGGAGTGGTCACAAAATAAATACAGAATTATTCAAATAATTTACTTTAGAAAAAGCCAAAACAATATGTGGAACTATATGGATGGTATCCTATGCCTTCAACAGTTCACAAAGTTTTGATACGCGGAAGCGAAATAATAGAAAATGCACTGTTGTGCTGTTCGGAAGAAGCTGCAGAAAGCCGTAACAAGCATTTCAAGAAATTCAGAGAAAATTTTTCTAGGAAATTTACCCGTAAAGCTTCCAATGCTGGCATTTATGACAGATTGCTTTTTAGTTCAGACCCTATATTAACATCTGTGTCCTCTTCCTTCCATAAACCGCAATAATTTTTCTAAAGAAACCATAGAAATGTTGCTACCTGGTGAAGATGGTAACATACATGAAGATTTAGAATTTAGTGATGAAGATCCTCATTACACTTTTGATGATTCATTCATGATTTTCATTTTTTTGCATTCTCTTTCTGTGTATAAGAACTTAATCTGTAATAATTATCATTGAAGACATACTTAAATTTTGTAGTGCATTTTCTTTTATTCCGTTTACGTACATAATCGTATACTGTACATCTTTAATTAATATTAAATTTTCTGCGAAATAGCTTTTTAAATATGAAAAATAAATATCAATAATTAATTAATTGTTTTTGTGCCACCTTGTCTCCATTAATATATTGAAGTAACGAAAGTGTATCTGTTAGCTTATGAATTTTAATAAGAGCTTGTATCTACCTAAAATTAATGTGTAAGATGAGACGAAGTTTTACCAAAAGGTACCACTTAATAGCCTAGAATTTAAGATGACTTTGTATATTTTCTAAATATAAACATAAAATTATTATACAAATACAAAAATATGTTATTTGAACTGAAACTTAAAATTCTCAGTTTTTTTATATTTCAATTTTGTCCGCTTTTATTAGACAAATACCCCTATGTGCGTCGGTTCGTACCCAGTGCTACATTTTTTCAAAAATGCTATGATTTACGGGAACTTGGTGATGTTCACGTTCTCTTTAACAAGTAACATTGCCTTCAGCATAGAATATTTGGCCCACTGGGAATTGCCATTCATTCTTTTTGACTATAAAATAAAACTTAATGTTCTCATAACATTTTCTTGCAGGTTATACTTACATATCTTTCTGTATGTCGGTCATTTTATATATTTGTTTCCATTGACAAAATAATCTGTATTCTTTTCCATATCTATCTGATGATTTTCTTGTAGCTTCTGCAGATTTATTTAAAATTTCCTTCGAAATCTCCATAAAACAAAAATTGTTTTAGGTTATATTTATTTGACAGTGTAAGCAAAAGACAATCACAATTTGTTATTGAAAACTATTGCTGTAACATCGCTCAGGTGATACGATTTTCGGATGGCCAACTAGTGTTTTTTAAATTTTAATAAACGTATGAATATGTATTCATTTTAGAAAAGATTATAGACAGTATGAAATAAAATATCATACGATACACGTCCGTTAGGTGTTAGTACAGAACTCGTTTATATTCCAGACTCGGCCCCTGCGTCGCCTCGTCCGTAAAACAACTCTTACTGTAATAAGTCACCTACCTAAGGACCCATACGGTACCGCATGAACTAAAAATTCTTAGCTAAATATTATCTGCAACAAAAGCAATAAAACGCACAATAGATCGCAGGAAGGTGGTTAGAAGCACAATAGAATATTTTAGAGTAAGTCAACCAACATTTTTAAATTTAAGCATTCAATAGAATATTTCCGGGAACACGAAATAGTTTTTAACCCTGCCAGCCACGACAGAAAAGAGGATACTATTCGAAGCCCGAAGCCCATTTATCAAGATTGAAAGCGCTGTCAGAGCTGTTATCGGTCGGCCATGTCTGGGATTGGGCAATGCAGATTTCGGTACACTGTATGGGTTTCACTTTGTCTCCCGAAAACATTCTCCGTTGTCAAATGGTCGTCTCGCTCTATGTTTGTTTTATGTAAGGATTCGGAACGTCATTTAATTACTTACTTCCTATTTAATTTAAATATATTAAATATTTATTTCTCTTTGAAGTGAAAACGATAATACATTTTTAAGTTTTTGAACAAAATAATAATATTTTTAACGAAACAAAACATTATGTATTTGGCAATATCCTCCATACCCTATGTGTTTTTATTATAAGACTATATACAAAAATTTTTAATTATTAACTCAAAGAATAAACAGTATCTTGTACTAGTTACATGTTTAGAAATATAACTTTAAACAATCCACACATTCGATGTTTTCATATGATGAAAATTCGTTTTGAATTAGTCGTAGTTTTACAGACTCTAGCGATGTGATTCTAGTGGCAAGTGATAATTGTTTTTTGGAGAGTTATTTTCTATTTTATAATTTTGTTCTCTGCTGGTTGTTCCTTCTTCGTATGCTTCTCATTTTTCCTGCAAAATAGGCAGGTAGTTGAAGATTGTTTTTTAGAATTACTGGAAATTGCGCCTGTCGGTAAAAACGAACATTTTTGAAGGAGTCTAGTTTGAGCTGGTGGATGATTCAGATGAACTTACGTCTATTATTTTAGCTTTATATGGATATATATATTCCTCCTAGCTATCTCTAAAGTGTTATTAGATTATATGTTTATATTATGTGTCCAAAGATTAAGAAAACGCACGTTCAGGTACCGTTCAGTGCGCTAAGGAATAAATCCAGTAGCATGAAATCCAGAAGCTTCCGTTTTACTAGCCCAGTAAAGTAATATTATGCTGAGCCGAGAGCTGTCTCGAGATTTGGTTTGAATTCATATAGAATTCATGCCCATTTAAAATCAATAAACATGCTCTAGAAAGCTTTTTGGATATAAAATCCAATCAATAAATAATTAATCGCTGATGTGGGCTGATTCTTTGCACATTTTTATAATCGCTTCTGGTTCTTGGCTTGGGCTTCTTCGCAAACCTGTTGCTTATTTACCCCATTTAAAATGCAGTAAGTGGGCAGAAAGCTATCTTCTGAATGACAGCAATTTACTTTCTTTGGTGGCCGTTACTTTCCCAAGATCATTATTGAAGCCCATTTTCATCCATGTTGAATGCGTTTAAGGGTTTGTTTAATGAATCGTTTGCTGTTAACATCGTTATCAGCAGTTCAAAAAATGCGTTAACTTCAATTTTATTTATACCCTTCGCTCTTGCTAAAGATACAACTTCTCTTTTTCGAATAAGTCGAGCACGTCATTTCCTTCCATTTTTAACCAATCATTAAATCGTCTTTCTAGTCCCATCGATTTCGCTAAATTAAAAAGTAAACTCAGAATTGCATTTCCAGTAGGTGCAAAACCAAATGACTGCTGTTTTTCTCCTAAAAATAATTTTCCCTCTCATACTTCCTTTTACAAAATGTTAATTCTCTAGTCGAGTCCGTAAAGTATGCTTCAGGTATCTGATCTTCCCTAGCTAGACAGCTTCCAAAGCTTGCAAAAGATCTTCTTGTATCCATTTACCTCTGTTGCTTTTCTTAGTGCCATAAAATGTCGGCATTGTTATATAAAAATATTATATTTTATTAGCTGAGTCCCATCTTCTAAATATGTACGCCTCAACTGTCCCAAAAGTGTGATGACGCACCTGTTTGTGACAAACTAGCTGTTGTAAATGTTTCATAAATTATATAAACAAGTGTTAACCTAACTTAAAGTTATGTATCTTTTGATATCCTTTCTTTCATTTACATATTATATTTTGCATTTTCAAAACTTGTTTTTCGGGTTTAGGATAAGAAATAAAAGCTCCTTTATTTATTGAAGTTGAAGTTTTTACCCTATATTTGGTCTTTTATAAGAAAACTTGTGTCATAAACTAAACGAAAACTGCTCTCCAATGTAGGACACATAATAAAATTTAAATACAGTATTTCCCTTGAAACACTTAACACAACGACTTTCATTTACGTATATACAAACAAGTGATTTTGGAACAGAACAGCGGGCGACTGCATAATGCCCCAATGTAAGATATATAAGTATTTTGCTTTGGTGTTACAGATGTTTTAAAATAAACATTTGTTTTTTGAAAAGTCAGAAGCATTGTAAGTTGACTCTCTGAATGCTGCATAAATAGTACTTTTGGTCACTGGGTTAGTTTTTTTGAGTAAATGAATTATAACAAATTAATTAAATCCATTTCAATTTTATTTAATTTTAGGACACAGTAACGAAAACTAGATTCAATGCATGAACGAACCAATTTTTTTACAAATCATTTACATTTTTTTAAATTTTACACCATTTAGGACACAATAACGAAGACTACATGCATGACAAGGAATAATCAAGTTTTTTACAAGCCATACGACATTTTAATCTTTCATATTGACAAAAAGAAAAATTTAAGAAAATTAGTTTGCTGGAATTATGTTTCCTGTTTCTCATATCCACTAATAGTCACACAGATAATACTTTATCGTTCTTTTATCTAAATATTTTCCGCTATAAATGTTTGTAATATTTATATAGCATAATAATAAGTAGGTACAAATAAAATAGTTTTTTTTTTGTTTAGTAGAAACAATTTGTGCGGAAAGTAAGATTTATTCCGTGTTGCCGGAATGGATGTTTGCAAATAATAAACAATATATATTATTTTAAATATAGTGACTATTTTGAACAAGAACTTTAATTATTGAATTAATACTGATGTAATTAATAGTTTTAAGGTATACGATTGGATTACAGGGTTATGCATTTTTTGCCTTAAGTGACCCGCACTTTACTACTTTAATTTGGATAGTATTTTCTTTTGACATATATTTTACTTTGTTTGGTACAGGTAAAATTTCATTACGAGGGAAGTTCTATCAAAAGAGTTATACCTATCTTTTACTAAAGTAACCAGAACTTACCTTATAACAAATTATTTTCTGCAGAAAAGTGAAGGATATAATATATATCGGCGACGTATCTATACTGATATATTGGTCTGTTTTACTAGCACGATGAGACAGCTTAACCATACACAAAAATATAAAATTTACTGTTGAAATAGAAACTAATAACTCTATAAACTTTTTAGATTTGAACATAACAAAAATAGCAAATAAACACAAATTTTCAATTTTTTACAAACCTATCCATACCGACACAACCATCAATAATAAATCAATGCACCCATTAGCTCAAAAACTAGCAGGATTTTGTAGCATGATACACAGATTGTTTACTATACCTTTAAACAAAGATAATTTTCAAAAAGAATTAAACCCAATTAAACGACAGAAAATGTGGCTCCTATACTGCGTAAAAAAAAACCATTAAAACTACATTTAAAACATATAATAATCTAAGTAAATTTATAAAAAATAACAAAGAAAAAACAAATAAAAATAATAAATCCTGAAATCATAAATTAAACTGTGGATCATGCCCAAAAGTGTATATAGGCCAGACAGGGAGAACTTTTAAACAGTGATTAGCGGAGCATAAAAGAAGCTTTATTAAAAATAAAACAGATTTAACCTACGCCGAACATTTGTTAAATAATAACCACGCTTTCGATGAAAATTTTGAGCTATTACATATAATAAACAAAAGTAAAAAATTGTCACTTTTAGAGTCTATAGAGTTTAATAATCGTAAAAACACCCATTTCCGTCCAGACGTTATTTAGGACTCTCGTAGGCCATAAAAGTCTACCTAGAAATATGTTTTATAAAAATCAAGCTCATTTAGCAAAGTGTTAGTTTAAATACCGTTTGTGTGACGCAGCTACAGTGTTAGCGAAACATATGACATGAGTTGAATGAATAAAAGTGAAAATCTAAAACAGTTTAAAGTGTTTTATTTACATTGTTGATAATGGATTTTCATCAAGTAACGATCTAGTCAATCAAGTGTTCTTAAACCACTGCCTTTATTTTAGTTTCCACGATATTTTATTTTATTATTCATTTTTTATTTAATTTTGTTTATTATTTTTTACCTTTGATAAAGTATATTTAAAAAAACAAATTATATAGTTTATTATTTTCCCTCATAAAAAAGTTTTATTCTAGGAAATAGAATATTACCCAATTTTTTACCAGTTTAATGTGTCGCTATTTTGTTTTTACATATAGGTTTCGCACTAAAATTTTATCATTTTATCTCTCTATCACATTTAGTTTCTATACAAAATTTCAAGTCAATTACATATGTAGTTTTTGACACTGATTTTTTTTAAATTTCACCGTCATCATGGCTTAAAACCAAAATTGTATCATTTTAAACTAAACTAAACAAACAAAGCATTTGATCAAATACTTATTCAGTGTCACCTGTCAGCAGAGCACCCGACATTTCGGTATCAGATTTATTCGCCGTTATCGATGTCTTTGCGCCCCAGCGGAAAAAGATTTACGACTAATTCTTCTTCGTTTTACTGCTTTTGTTTACGAAGTTATTCCATTTGAATGCTTTCTTAAGCAGATTGCCTTTTACAAGAAGAGCAATATATTTAACTTCTAATTATTCGCTCATCACCCAAATTCTCGATAAGAAATCAAGTTTCTTCGCATTTGATCTGGTCGCCACAATAAAATATATTCAGCAGCAATATGGTTTTTAGCAGTTTTGTATTTATTATGTCATTTGTTGCTTTTATTTTCGTCGTCAGGGGGCTCTGTCTATCTGTGTGTTTGTCGATATTGTGTCTATTTGTACTTTTACTACCTCTTCTTATTATATACAGCAAAGCGCTAAGCGAGGGAACATTTCCTTCTTTATGGAGAACTGGACAAATCACGTCTGTTTATAAGAGCGGTGACAGAACCAGTACCAAGAAAAATGTATGAATCTGTTATTACCAAATAATTATTTTTTAATGTTAAACAATGCACTGAAGATTCCCAGCATAGCCTACTTAATGCCTTTTGTACAATACAAAGGGAGTCGCTAAACTATAACGTAAACTCCGGTGTTATAAGTCATGTTATAAAGATTTGTTACGTAACTGCAATTTTAATAGTTTGCAATTACGACCCGTGGGCTAGCTTATACGGTGGTTTGGCTTTTGGGGAGTTCAAAACTTTTCAATCCGTTTCATTTAGTGTATGAAGAAGGAAAGTCAAAAAATATATATAAAATGGAAGGGCGCAAACACACGTACAAAAAGAGAATCTACATTACGTCCTTCATAAACCCTTTACCCGTGTGTTAGTAAAAATGCTAAGACAAACAGTAAAACACAATATACAATTATTATTTCCCTTTATTTCAGATTATACTTGTATAGAAATAAGCATAAGAATTCGAAAATGAAATTTAAAAATAAAAGGTACGACGACTTTATAAATTTAAGTTAAAAATCTCATCAAGTAGGTAGCAGGTAAGCAGGAGGTGATAACTCAAACTTGCGCCTGGTTGTTGGGCTGCATACTAGAGGCCAAATACTTTAAAACCTCTTCGGTAAAAGTGGATATTGTTTGTGCCAACGTTCGGTAAGTAGAATACTACTTCAGTTCTCAAAACTTTTTAAACGGGTCCTATCGGAACCACAACCCTTGCAGTGGCAAAAAGGTTTTGTTTTTTATTTTGGCTTCACCCAAAAATTCTTCAAAACTACCACAAAAGTGAAATATAGGCTTTCACATTTCAATGAAAATGTAATAGTGATAAAATGCAAAGTGGTAAAATGCAAAGTGGTAAAATGTAAGGTGGTAAAATGACCGATGGGCTGTAAAAAAGAAAAAAAATCCATTGTAGCCTAACTGTAAAATTTGTTAAAATTAAAATAAATAAATCTTGCCAAAATAAAATAAAATTGTTAATTACCTGGCTGTTATTCGATCACTGTTCAAGACAAATTTTAAAACAACCTTTGAACAGGATCAGCCCTTTAATTGAATTTTTACGGCACAGTCAAAACTAAATAGAATGAATTCGTTCCAAAACGATTTTAGCCAAGAGGTTTATCAAAGAAAAAATGTTTAAAGAAAAGGTAGGAATTTGGCTAAAAAAACTAACATGTTGGAAGTGCTCTACGCAAAACTTGATCTTAATGCTCTTATATTTTGTCTCTTTCCCCCTTATTGATTTGATAAAAACAAGCGATTTTTTAAAGGATAAGCGACTCAGAATACAGTAAATATTTCAATAAATCTTTATATATATTGAATTTAAATATTTATTTTCGAATAATTTATGTTAGATATTTTTTATATTGCCCTCTAATCTTTACGTAGACCTCGCCCTTAATAATTAACTTTAAAATTTTAGGTTTTTAGTAAATAACGAAACTGAAGTGGTCGGACGGAATTATTTAGGTTTTAGGCATACATGAAAAAGAGATGTTAGACTCGCCGCAGTAAAACGTTAAACTGCATTAGTTGTCATTTGAGTTAACCCAAATTATAAAACGAAAATAAACAATATGCTTTTTAAACCAAACATTAGAAGGATTACTTAAATAACACAAACCCTTGTTTAATGAATCTCTGACATGTGTTTACAGGAAATCAACAATATAGGTGACATTTTTTAAATTATATTTTATCAAAAGGCAAGTCAACTGAACGTGATTTTGACAAGCAATAACGTATTATTAAACCAAATTGGTGGTATATAAAATGTTTCGAATTTATTTAGCGTTACCAGGGTACAATGGAGATATATGGAAATATCTGGTTTAGTTTGTAATACAACAGCTCATGCCGATGGACTTGTTTCTGAACAAAAATATTATAAGGTAAGAGAATTGGAGAATTATGTATTAATGAACATCTAGTATGAAATTCTTATAAAAATATGGTCCTTTTATATGGTGGGTATTAAAGAAAGCTTCAACAACCAGACCCTCAGCATCTGTAAAATTAAAACATATGTATATGACACACCAAGTTGTCCGTTGCGTACAATATTAAGTACTTATTTTAAATAGTAATGAAAAATAGGAATCGTAAAATAATATTTCAAATCAAACAATCTAGATAACTCCCAAAATTTAGTCCCTGACATCTTGGTAAATGACAAAATATAAATATAGCACCATAGCAATATCATAATTAGACTTATAAATTCATCTTATTTTGTTACCGTGAAAGTGTAACGTTACAAAACTTAACATCAACTGTGAAGAGAATCTCAGAAAAAATATTTATTACCGAGCACTTACCCTTTTTAACAAAATTCTCCATAAGGAAGTACGAGAAAATGCTAAAAACCAAGGGTTATAAGTAAGTTTGGATAAAGAATGGTAGTATCTTTGTTCGGAAATCAGATAATTCGGCAATAATAAATATGAAAAACTGTGAATGAATGAAATGGTTACACGAATGTGATCTGCGCTTTAATTTTTTTTTACTCGAACAATACACCTATACACATTCTCCCTTTTTAAATTGCTCTTAATTATTAATTAGCACTTATTTGCAAAACTGTAGAGGACTCCGTTCAAAAACATTTGATTTTTTCCACAATGCTTCTTCATGTAGCTATGAGGTATTGTGCTTTACTGAGGCTTGGCTCAACAAAAGCATAAGTGATAGTGAGTTATTCAGTAACAGCTTTCAGGTATTTAAGAGTGATAGGGAGACAGCGGGGTGTACAAAATCTGATGGTGAGGGTGTTATTATAGCGGTAAATTCTGCATATCAGGTGTGCCCTATTTCAGCCCTTCAGTTTCATGCGGAGGATTTGTGGCTTCCTTTAATTACCAACACTCGTGAAAAAATCTACATGTGCTGTGTCTACCTGCCCCCTGGGGACATGGGCGCCGGCAGAGGGGGGCAAAAGGGGGCAGTTGCCCCCCCCCTGGGAAATCATACAGTTAAAAGACAATAAGCAAAATTGCATAATACCGTTTTGTGTTCGACACAACACGCGGTATAGGAACTCCCTAATTAAGCGCGACATCACTAGTTACCGTCTAAACTTGAAACGCCGGCGCCGGGGCCGGGGAATCCCACGACACGCCGGAGATTACCTAATAGTCTAATAGAAATTGCATCGTTCAATTCGGCATTGCTTTAGTTCTTCTGGAGGTAAGATTTTATTTAGATATACCTAGCTTGACTTTCAGTGTATTTCCAATACAATTTAGTTTGAGAATACGATTGCGAGGTGTAAATTTTTTGTTGGTAAATTTATTTTAATTATTAGTATTTGTTTTTTTGATTGGAATTTTATCGTTAGGTGGTGGTTACTATATATACATAAATATATTGACAATAGGATATTCGACCTCGAAGACCTCATGTTCGATCTTATTTATTGATTTGATTTAGGTAGTGTACCTACATTTTTTTGGTAAGCATTATTATTAGTATTGTTTTTCATTTGTATGTATTTTGTCATTAGGTGGAAGGTGGTGGTTATTATTACCAATAAAATCAATAGAATATAATTTTAAAATGGATATTAGAAAGTTTTTAACTAAAACAAAAATATCTGTTTCTGGTTCTGAAAGCTCTAGTGATAATTGTGTGCAACAAACAGAAAAAAAATAAAATTAACAAACAAAATAAGTTTCGATAATGACACGCCATTGCCAGTACCAGAACCAGATCAACACCCAAATTCGATAGCCAGCTCCAGCACTAGGTCTTCGTGTGGTACACAAATCAACAAATCACCGGAATCAGGTATTGGTGAACCTGAAAAATATGATTTAGGACTTTTTATTTCGGCTGTCAACATAAGCGATATGACTAAATACAATCTTTTAGTGAATCCTTTTACACCGTTTTCTAATTATAACTTCAAGGATGATGTTGGTTTTGGCGAAAGAAAAAGAGCATTTAGGATAGAATGGATGCGAAAATATACCTGGATGGTTTAGTCAAAACGCTTAAAGGTGCTCTCTGTAAATATTGCGAAGTTTTAAACCAGCCATCCATAGAGGTTTCAGGGGCTTTTATAAAAAAATTTAATAAATACAAAGATTTACATGAATGTGCAAAATTACACGAAAAAAGCGAGTAGCATAAGAAATTTGTAGTTCAAGCAACAAATTTCATTAAAATTGTAACTGGAAAAGCCAGTGCCGTAGTAGAACAAATAAATACGCAGGAACAATTATTAGTTGAAAATAATAGAAAAAAACTGGTGCCTATTAACTACATCCATATTATTTTGTGGAATGCACGATATGGCTCTTAGAGAGAAAAGGAATACATGATGGAAATTTGTGAGATCTTCAAGTTTTAAGTGGAAAGCGGAGACGAAGTAACAGAACAACATCTGAACACCTGCAAAAAAAATACCAAATATACTTCTCATATGTGTCAAAACGCAATAATAGGAATATGTGGTGAAGTTTTAAGAAACATGATGGTTAGTGAAGTAAATGACTGCAATGCGTTTTCCTTATTGGCGGATGAAACAGCAGATATTGCCGGGATTGAACAATTATCTATTGGAGTCAGATATATAGGTAAAAATAACATTGTAAAAGAAGAATTTCTTGGATTTGCCGAGTTAAAATCACAGACTGCACAATCAATAGCGGATACTCTACTAAATTATGCTAGGGAATGTGGTCTGAATTTAGACAAACTAGTAGGATTAGGGTTTGATGGTTGTTCTACTATGGCGGGGAAGGAAAATGGTGTTCAAAACTTAATAATAAATATATATCCTAATGCAACATTTTTTCATTGCGCATCTCATCGGCTAAATCTTGTTGTAAATGACCTTAATGCAATACCACAAATTCAAAACAGTATAGCTGTAATTAAAGAAGTAATTAATTTTTTTAGAGAAAGTCCAAAGCGAAGGTCACTTGTTACCAATATTCCTCTTCTATCAGAGACTAGGTGGTCAGCCAAATATAAATCAATAAGAATATTTTCTGAAAATTTTATTACTATAAGGAAACTTTAGAAAATATTTCTTTGAATCTAAATGTCAATACCCAAACTAGACAAAAACCCCACCAGTTATTTCTTTAGACATCAGAACCAGTTTTTTTGATATGCCTGACGATAATTTCAAAATATTCTTCACAATTGGAACCAATTACAAATAGTTTGCAAGGAGTGTCTATAAATCTTCTTTTTGTAAAAAAACATATTGACGTTTTATTAGGCATTTTTTAAAGAGACCGAGAAAATTCAAATGTAGTTTTTTCAGAAATATTTAAAAAATGTCATGATTTCAAAAATATATTTGACATATAATTTAAAATGCCCAGAATAACACAGCGTCAAACGATGAGAACAAATGTCTTAGCGGATTCACCTGAGGCATATTTTAGAATATCTATTTTTAATCCGTATTTAGATTCCCTGATCAGCTCATTAACAACAAGATTTTCCGAAGATACAACAACTGCTTTTTCGTTGGTAAATTTGCATCCATCAAATATTTTAAACTTAAATGATGAAATCATAAAAAATATAATAGAGCAGTACAATATTGAAGATTTTGAGGCAGAATGTCTTACATGGAAGGATATGTGGAAAAATAAAAACATTCCCGATGACATAGACTTTTTTTTACATTACTCAATACTAATGCCAATTCTTCCCCGCAATTGCTAATGCAATACAAATATTTCTTTCTTTGCCACCTACGACTTGTTCAATTGAACGATCGTTCAGTACTCTAAGAAGAGTCAAAACTTGGCTAGGGTCAACAATGGGAGAGAATCGTTTAGCCGGTTTATGTCTGCCCTTAGTGTACATAGAAAAAAATTGAAAGCGATAAAACCAATTTTATCGAGACAGTACTTGATAAATTTGCTCTAGACCGAAGAAGGTTAAAATTAGTTTTTCTTAGATATTTTTAGCGTTGGTTTGTATTTTTATGTTATTATTATATAAACAAAAAAGATGTATCATTGCTCACCACTACTAAAAATATTTTTGCCCTAGTGTTTCTGCCGTGCGCCTGCCTGGATATGTTGGCTATTTATTCGTTTTTCAGCAAGATGCAACAAACTGCCACAACGGGCTTTATTTTAATAATACTTTTGATAACAATACCTGGTTGTGACACTCTTTTATATGAGCTTAAGCGAATTTATCAATACCAAGAAACCTGAACAACTGCAACTCTCATTTGGTTTTGTAACAAAACCATGTCAGCCGTATTGACTAATTATTGTTCTGGTCGATCTACTTATCACCGTTATGTATTCGCTTTAATAAAGCCATCTTCAGGAGACTCAACCAGAATGCTCGCACTGCTTTTCAACTTTAACAAAGCCGACTATGAGGCAATTAACTTTCTAAACTTTTGCAGGCTGACTGGGCAGGTCTCCTGAAGAGTGTCAATGTTGATTCTGATGTCGACGCTTTTTACACTGTGTTGAATGACTGTATAAATAATTATATTTCTAAATATAAGAGAAAGCGTGGATTCCCTGTTTACTTTAGAGCTGAAACGATAAAAATAATTGTGCGAAAAGTAAAGGTTCATAAAAAATACAAAATTTATAAAAACCTAAATAACTGTACAATTTTTTCGAATTTGCGCCGATCTAAATAGCTGATGCAAAATGATTTCAATGACTATATCCATGGCATAGAGAATGACATTTCTAACAATAATACTAATAAAAAACAAGAAAAAAACAACGGATTGTATACCCAGTTCTGTATATTATGGGACTCGTGAAGCCAACACGGGTAAAAGCATATCTAACCTATTTTCGGAATGTTTTAAAACTTATTATGTTAACTCGACGCCTTCTGGTCAAAACGTATTAGATTCTGACGACGGCGGGTTTGTTTTACAAGAATTTGATGTTCTATCTGTAATTGACACCCTTGATTCAAAAAAATGCATGAGCTCTGATAA